>OZ038498.1:17217260-17274760 GCA_964036315.1 Acanthosepion esculentum | reverse complement strand
TATATCTCCTTTTCTTTTTGGTCTATATTTGTGTTTGCTTTGTCAATGAGTCAGATCAGAGCAACAATCGGGTATTGCTGGAATATCAGGTGCTAAAGCTGCCCAGAGCTGAATTTCCGGCCTTCATAAAATTCAAAATCGTTTACCTAGCTTTGATGGGGGGTTGAGGTGTTGACTTATTTTCCATGCTACTGCTTCTCTCCTACAGGCGCAAAGTCACAATCCTATTGCTACACGGAATAAAAAAATCGAAGAAAAGTGTTCGAATTACAGTCGGGGTCGTTACATTCACTTAGGCGCAAATAATTTTGGAAAAGGTATGGTGATTTTCTAAGCGCAGATTAGGTATGGAACAAGGCCAAAAATATGGTGCACTGAATAAGGATCGAACTCAATACTCGGTTATAATAAGACATGATTGGTAACCAGTACCCCACGTCGAGGTACACCGTTTGGGAAAGGTACGGTGATTTTCTAAGCGCAGATTAGGTATGGAACAAGGCCAAAAATATGGTACAACAAATGAGGATCGAACTCAATACTCGGTTATAATGATTCTAACAAGACAAGCTTATATATATATATATATATATATATATATATATATATATATATATATATATATATATATATATATATATATACGATGAAATTTGTTTGAAATTCACAGCTATGGATTAAAAAGCTCAATATTAGGGATATACTGTAGGTAAATATAAAAGTGGACATTAAATCAACACCCAGCGACGAAATATATATATATATATATATATATATATATATATATGAAGATCCGTTTAGGTGAAACCTAGGTAGGTTTGCCTGGCCCCTTAGGATTATCTTAGGTTTTGCTCTACTTAGTGTATTGAGCGCTTTACTTAGTTGTCTTTTTACTCGTTTTAACTCAATAATCGGCTATAATGGTTCTAACAAGACAAGCTTACTGTTAGGGTCCCAGTACCCCACGTCGAGGTTCACCTTTTGGGAAAGGTATGAATACTTCTCTTTCCTCCTTTTTTATCCGGGAAAAAAAACATTGTTATTGAAAGAAAAACATTGCTAATCTAATATATACTGCCAACGAAAAGAACTATTCTTACAATCCAAAATATATTTCGGCTTTAAATAAACCAGAATGTGTTGCTAACCCGTCAAAAACATGAATGAACTATTCTGTGATGAGTATGATAAATGATCCATTCTTTAGTAACACGGGCTCAGAATTTTTTAGCAAATCCCGCACATCCCCTATGTATTCTTTTGGGAAGGCGGATGTCCAGCTCAGAAAGCGGCTTCCCAAGAACCGCCATTTTGTGTTACATACTCGCGCGTTAAGTATGTTCTGCAAACATCAACATCTCGAATCAGTCATTATCTATCTTCCATATTCTCATAATTTTCACTCTTTACTTTCTCCTCTCAAGTTCATATCACACGCCTCATTCAGTAACACCCAACACTTGAACTTGTATTGAGTGAATTTTAATTATAAAAAAACAGCAGCAGCAATTGCAGACTAATTAGCAGCCAAGATTAATGGTTTACCTTAAGTTTACTGGACTCTAGCCTAGTGGGTGTAAATGTTGGTTTGTGAATATGGTGACAGAGTGGTTGTGAGTTCAATCCCTGAGTCGGATAGTGTGTATTAGCATTTAGTGGGGCAATAACTTAAAAGTACTAAATAAGAACTAGATTTGAGCAATGGAACGAGGAGAAATTTATTAAATCTATCCTCGTAAATTAATTAAAGGGTTCAATTTATTATTCCCTGTAGGTTACCCAGATCGAGATATATCTGAGGAAGGCACAGCAGCCGAAATGATGTGATAAAAACAACAAAGATGAGGACAAATGTCCGAATATAAACAGAGTAACTAATGATAACTTCTCATCACAGAATTTCAAATCAAAGCTACGATAATAGTTTATTCTAGAATATCGTGTAAATGAAATATAGATCCCTGTAGTCTGTATGTTGTCAGTTTATTTATAAATAAAATGTAATGTGCCATTTTGCATAACATTTATTTATGAATAAAAAGTCATGCGCCATTTTGTATAACATTTATTTATGAATAAAAAGTCATGTGCCATTTTGCATAACATTTATTTATAAATAAAAAGTCATGCGCCATTTTGTATAACATTTATTTATGAATAAAAAGTCGTCTGCCATTTTGCATAACATTTATTTATAAATAAAAAGTCATGTGCCATTTTGCATAACATTTATTTATAAATAAAAGTCATGTGCCATTTTGCATAACATTTATTTATAAATAAAAAGTCATGTGCCATTTTGCATAACATTTATTTATAAATAAAAAGTAATGTGCCATTTTGCATAACATTTATTTATGAATAAAAAGTCATGCGCCATTTTGTATAACATTTATTTATGAATAAAAAGTCATGTGCCATTTTGCATAACATTTATTTATAAATAAAAAGTCATGCGCCATTTTGTATAACATTTATTTATGAATAAAAAGTCATGTGCCATTTTGTATAACATTTATTTATAAATAAAAAGTCATGCGCCATTTTGTATAACATTTATTTATGAATAAAAAGTCATGCGCCATTTTGCATAACATTTATTTATAAATAAAAAGTCATGTCCCATTTTGCATAACATTTATTTATAAATAAAAAGCCATGTGCCATTTTGCATAACATTTATTTATAAATAAAAAGTCATGTGCCATTTTGCATAACATTTATTTATAAATAAAAAGTCATGTGCCATTTTGCATAACATTTATTTATGAATAAAAAGTCATGCGCCATTTTGCATAACATTTATTTATAAATAAAAAGTCATGTGCCATTTTGCATAACATTTATTTATGAATAAAAAGTCGTCTGCCATTTTGCATAACATTTATTTATGAATAAAAAGTCGTCTGCCATTTTGCATAACATTTATTTATAAATAAAAAGTCATGTGCCATTTTGCATAACATTTATTTATGAATAAAAAGTCATGCGCCATTTTGCATAACATTTATTTATAAATAAAAAGTCATGCGCCATTTTGTATAACATTTATTTATGAATAAAAAGTCATGTGCCATTTTGCATAACATTTATTTATAAATAAAAAGTCATGTGCCATTTTGCATAATAAAAATAATATAAAGTTTCAGTGCATTATAATATTTGTGTTTTCCCAAAACATGTCATTATCAATATTTTTCCCTCTTGGGTGTGACAATAAACTATATCCAGCAGCAAGGCTGCTGATTGGAAGAGCATTTTTGAGCATTTTTAATACCTCTTAACTGTTGTTATTCCACGGTTCATCTTGACCAGGTATGGCAGCCACTGTTAGGGTCCCAGCTATGGGAAAATTCATTTTTTTCTCCTGTTTTCTTGATTCTTATATTCCAAGCCTGTTTAAATTGTCTGCCTAACTTTATGATCTGTAACTGTCGTCTTCATTTTTCTTTCGAATTCATTTTCTTAAGATTTCTTTTTTAATTTCTGCTTCTTTTTTAATATATTTTTTTAAATTGTACTTTTATTTTTTATATTCTCTTCCATAATATTTCTTATAACAGTATTATCTACATTTTTTCATCAAATTACAATTTTTATTTTACTTCTTCTATTTCATTAGAAACTTTTTTTAAAAATTCATTCATTCATTGTTAATATTTATTTGTTCCTTTTAAAAAGATTCATCCTCAAAACAAAAAAATACATTAATAAACGAAACGAACTCATATTAGCTTCTAATCACAGAAAGAAAACTCTCTTAATTCTTGATAGATAAATTATCAAAATATGACCTGCCCTTTACATACTTTATTTTACATATTGATTAACACCACCTTTAAACATTTTAACATCTATTAATACTTAATGAGTTACCTGACGTCCCTCATTAAACTTTAAGATTGCATTTGTTTTTCTTTTTTCCTTTTAAAATATCCCCTACCTACCCTCTACATATTTTATTTACACGGCAGTAATATATTAAGTTTATATTAATTTTGTATCTAAGTTTAATTTATCGTTTCTGCCATAAGTCACAGTATTTAAAAATAACAACAACCTCAATAGTTCGTGGCTGATGAGTTGGTACAACCACAAAACTTTAAGTTGCACTTCGAACATCGGTATATTTATATCTATATATATATATATATATAGCATGACTCTTCGGCAGAATTGAGTCACTGTCAGTCACTGTGTGTTTATCTAAATCTAAAAATAAACACGCTAAAAATCCATCTTCATCCCTGCCGTGCGCCGACGGCTTAGTGGTAGAAGTTCCGACTGACGCCAATTCAGTCGGGTTTCGATCCTAGCAAGAGGCAACCGGTCGTCTAGCCACACTGATGAGCTGTGAAACAGCAAAAGAGTCTGTCTGTGGATGACAAAAAAATATATATATATATATTTGTCATCCACAGACAGACTGTTTCGCAGCTCATCAGTGTGGCTAGACGTCCGGTTGCCTTTATCTAGGATCGAAACCCGACTGAATTGGCGTCAGTCGTAACTTCTACCACTAAGCCGTCGGCGCACGGCAGGGGTGAAGGTGAATTTTTAGCGTGTTTATTTTTAGATTTTAGATAAACACACAGTAGGATTGGTATATACGGAATAAATTCCAATAACCAACAATTATTATTCTTAAAAGAGTGCTCAATACAGAGTAGAGCAGATATAATTATTTATTTAATTATTATAACATAAATATGTTATAAAATCACTACAAAAATAGACATTTTGTTTCAACACTTCTGGTGTCTTATCAGGTGATGATGTTGAATGTAGAATAAATGGTTTTAAAAGTTTCAAATTAATTAACAATCCTTCGCTAGGGGTAAACGCTGTTATATAAGTTAGAATGACCGATCAAAATACAAGTATACATTATACTTAGTATTGCTGCTTGCAACCTGGAGGGTTATCAAGTTTTCTGAGTCCCTATACTTGTTAAAGACTCTGTTGTTATGTTTTTAATTATTTTCTCTAGGTTATCTGCACAACTATAGCTTAACTTAAGAGTATTAGGATTAAATATTTTACTAAGTGGGTTAGTTTCAGAGTTGGGGAAATGTTTTTTGATGAGGTTTAGAAATATACGCCCCAATTTAGTTTTAACCATCATATTAAAAGGGGGATTAAACCATATGATCTTCCTAGATCTTCTTTTCTTATTATGGTTGCTATAAATAGGGCTTTTATATTGAATAGTGGTATCTTTGTATCCACTACTTTTGAGTGCAGAATTGTAAAAATCCCGATGTTTATTAAAAATATCTTCGTTCGAAGAGTTATTACTAGCTTATGTAACAGCGTTTACCCCTAAAGAAGGATCGTTAATTAATTTGAAACTTTTAAAACCATTTATTCTACATTCAACACCATCACTTGATAAGACACCGGAGTTGTTCAAACAAAATGGCTATTCTTGTAGTGATTTTATAACATATTTATGTTATAATATTTAAATAAATAATTATATATATATATATATATATATATATATATATATATATATATATATATATATATATATATATATATATCAAACAGAGCATACAAATTACATAGAATAGAAATACAAATTCATCTCATTCGAATAGCTAATTCTACCTAACAAGACTTGTTGGCTTTGTCAAATATTTTATTTCTTCACACCTCTGAATTGACAAAGCCAAAAAGTCTTTATGGTAGAAATAGCTATTCGAATGAGATAAATTTGAATTTCTATTCTATTTTACATATATATATATATACATATACATATACATATATATATATATATATATATATATATATATATATATATATATATATATATATATATATATATATATATGTCTGTGTGTGTGTGTGTGTGTGTATAAGTCTTAGCAAACCAGTAATTTCTCCAATGAGGATTGATCCCACTAATATTCGTAATGGTCTCCAATGCTATTGCTCCAGTAATGGCGATCTTTCTACATTTATCCAGAACTATGACATTAGCCATCAATTTTTTTCTGTCGAAATCTCCATCAGTATTAGTTTGAGGCCTTTTGTCTAATCCCTCCTATGACCTGCCTATAACGGATTAAGATGGATAAAAATCAAATATGGATTTTTCTCCTGTCAAGATGAACGTTTCCATTCTTAGTGAGGCTCCATGCGTTCAATGTCTACTGCGTCTCAAGTTCGCTGATGATATCAAATTGCATTCATCAATACAATCAGTTCAACGCTAAAATGTTCGACGCATTCTACCATTTCTGTTGGTCATTATCTTTACAACAACCAGACTCGATCAAATATAGAATATAAGTCCCATATCTAGGCTGACGCTACTCAATCTTAATTTTCCAGCCTTGAAAGGCAAAAAAACCGTTTAAGTGTCCTGTTTGGTTAGAATTATATTCCAATCTGCAGACATTTCCCAACTGGCGCAACGTTGCAATCTTGTCGCAAAAACTTCACATGAACTCTATTCTCTAATCGCACCAGTTCAGATTTTAGGCCGTTGTTATAACTACGACAAATTATGCTACTTTCAAGAAGCTGAATCACTCTTATTTCCCCCGTGTTCAAAATTGCAAGAAAGAAGTTCCACTAATACAAGTTTTTTTTTTTCAAGAACTGCCACTTGATGAAGCGAAGTGTTTTCATGGGCACTCTAAATTTAACCTCTTTATGTCAAGGACCAATCGTTATCTATCCTCCTTATCCTCATAACCTTGCCTTCCTACCACCTTATTCATATTTATATTTTACTCATCATTACCATTTAAAAAATTAAATATATACTTTAAGTAGCTCTCTAGTTACGTATTTCGTTATTTCTTGTATTGAAAAACGTTCCTTCTGTCGAACCTGCAGACACTCTGTGGAGTATAGGGTCATGGCTTTACCAAACTTCTGGTACTACTGTATTTTCTGTAGCAAGTTATTATTCCTTCTGCCCGAGGTTAGTTGTGCGAAAGTAAACGCAACGAACGCAATTTGAACTCGATTCGACAGATTCACTTCCGGTACTCAAAGCTGCAAGCTACCCGGACGCAAGTAGTAGACGGTGATTGTCACGAGTTTTCACTCTTCCCACTCGTGATCTTTCACTCTCTTCAGAGCTTTTGCTCTTTCTCGCGGGCTTTTTCTCTTTCTCGCGCGCTTTTACACTGTCTCGCTCGCTTTTTCTCTTTCTCGCGCCTTTTTTTATTTTAATCATATTCACTCACAAGCGCTGACATTTAGATTTGTTATTGTTTTGCACAAATTGTAATCTTATGCTGTTTCGTCTTTAGCAATTACTTTTAGGGACAGTCGCTTTTTCAGACGAAATTAAGCAGCTACAGTAAAACGTGACAGTTTATATGACGACAAACTTATTGCAAGGCCTCAAAACATTTGATCACGCGTCATTGATTTTGTCTAGTATTGATTTTAAGACCTGCTTTCTCTTATCTGCAGCGTCTTCTAACTTGTGTGTAAAAATTGTCTCTCCTCAACGTTTAAGTTTTTACATTCCCTCTTCGTCCTTGCTGTGATACACAAAATCTTTAACTAGGTTACTTGGTGTTTCTCTCTGCCTCTTACTCCCAACACGTTCTGTTGTCGTTAAATTCTGTATTACGTCTTTCCTCTTTAAGTGTCTACGAATTTCAACTCTCTTTTCTGATTGTAACTATAAATGTCTTATGACGAGAAAATCAAACAAAAGATCACTTGAAGACTTACGAAAGCTGCAACAATGTAAATGAATAGCACTTTTCACTAGAACAGAAGATAATAATGTTTTTTTCTGATTGTAACTATCTTCTTCATTTATTTGCCGAGTTGTTTTAGAACAAGAGGCGATCATGGCCTTCCATATCATCCCATCCTTTGGAGTTTTGTCTTTTTATTATTACTTCCAACCCTGTCCATATATTTGTTCAAGCCCATGAAATATATTATATGCTGCTTTTGTTTTCCCACTTTCGATCAATCTGTCCCGGGAGAATCTGATTCTTCAAGCCCTCCTTCCCATTACAAACCCCAGAAATTTCAGTTGTCTTTTCCTCAATCTATTCTGTGAGTATGAGATTATTCAAGCCCTCCTTCCAATTACACGCCCCAGAAATTTCAGTTGCCTTTTCCTCAATCTGTACTGTGATTGTCAGATTCTTCAAGCCGTCCTTCCCATTGCATGCCCCAGAAATTTCAGTTGCCTTTTCCTCAATCTGTCCTGTGAGTATCAGATTCTTCAAGCACTCCTTCCCATTGTATCCCCCAGAAATTTCAGTTGCCTTTTCCTCAATCTGTACTGTGATTGTCAGATTCTTCAAGCCGTCCTTCCCATTGCATGCCACAGAAATTTCAGTTGCCTTTTCCTCAATCTGTCCTGTGAGTATCAGATTCTTCAAGCACTCCTTCCCATTGTATCCCCCAGAAATTTCAGTTGCCTTTTCCTCAATCTGTCCTGTGAGTATCAGATTCTTCAAGCACTCCTTCTCATTGCATGCCCCAGAAATGTCTGTTGCCTCTTCCTCAATCTGTCCTGCGAGTTTCAGATTCTTCAAGCCCTCCTTCCCATTACATGCCCCAGAAATTTCAGTTGCCTTTTCCTCAATCTGTCTTGTGAGTATCAGATTATTCAAGCCCTCCTTCCCAATACATGCCCCAGAAATTCCAGCTGCCTCTTCCTAGTGTTAATTATAAGTTAAATGCCCTATAATAAATAGAACAAAGAAACGATCAATTAAAGACTTCCAAACACAGGAACAACTTAACTGTATAGCACTTGTAACTCGAACAGAAGATGACGATATAACCCTGTTTTTTTGTTCGTATCTTTATGTTGTGGTAGGATCCACCTAATTTGCATAGCGGAGTACCGACGATATAAATATGGTTGGTACCGGAAGACAGGGAGGCAAATCAAGAGATCCAACTAGAGACTCTGCCCGACTCCGACTTAGTCAACACATTCTCCAGGAACGGTCTTCCCAGGAATATACAAAAGACTATATGTAAATATTGTGTACACTTTCTTGTTTCAATACATTTTATTCTAACTACATTTTGTGTTTGCATTATTATTCCATGCATTAGTCAATTTTCGACACTTTATTAAAAACATCTTCAGTACTCACGTTTTCTGTTCATGGTATTGTCAGTATAGACCGTTGAAACAAAATCACAAATAAAAAACTTTACCAAATAACACATCACTTCGAAAAGCAGACGAACGTCAATGGATAGCACATATATGTAAAAATTAATGACATAATTAATGTTGACTTTTCGGACTAAATTAAACAAAATGTGGTTAATTTGCAGTATAAGCCCCCAAAAGCCCGTGGGAATAAAATTGTTGTATTATGGTGTGAAATTGCCTGATTATTTCGAAAATTACATTAAAAGTGTTCTCTCTATTACCGTTTAGGAGTTATAGACAATGTAAGTTCGACTTCTTTCGTGTCGACAGAGCGGCTGTCATTAGTGGCTTTGTTTACATACGTTTGCATCGATTAGTCATGAGCGGAAGCTTCACTTGTCTTAATTACTGTGCAATGCGCGAAGTTTAAAATGAATGCGTAATTTCAAATATAGCAGTAAAACTGATAAAACGAAAAATAAAATCAAAATTACGTGCCTGAAAAGATAAAAATAAATGAGTTTTCCTTTTTTTTTCAACGATGATTTTATTTTAAAATTGTATCGTCAAAGTTTCCTTTTCAAAAATGTATTGCTGGTAATTTTTACGATAAAAATACGTGTTCAAAACGCTATAAAAGGAATATAATTCGGTTTGATTCATGTTTTAAGGCATATCAACCTCAATGGGTTATTTAATGCCGACAAGATTTTTTTTTGGATATATTCGTATGAATAGAATATTTATTATACTCCGGAACATATCAGTTTGTAGATCAGGTTTCATTAACCCCTTTTTTTTTTAGGAATTTTGTTGAGAGTGAAATCTATTGCTGGTAATTTTGTTTCAAAAAGTTATAGCTGGTAATTTTTTTAAATTTATTACTGGTAATATTTTTTTCAAAAATGTATCGCTGGTATTTTTTACTATAAAAACATTTTTTTCCACTTTCAGAGTTTGGGAGCATTAGTAATTTCTTTTATAAAAATGTATTGTTAGTAAGTTTTTCTTTTCCTTACAGAAAAGTATCACTGATATTATTTTAATTATTTTTAGTTTTTTACAAAACGTATTACTGTTAATTTTCTTTAATATGAAAATATATTTCTACTATTTTTGCTATAACTTTTTTATACTTTCATAGTGCTTTGACCCTAGTTTAGGATTAACTATTTACACATAACTGGTACCCTAAAATGTACTAACACTCCAGGTCAGGATGGACCTGAGAGCAACAGCAATTAAGAGATAGTTCCCCGCTTCTCAAAACTTCTTGATCAGAAGTCGTGCTGCCGGATGTAGTTTATTTTCACACCCAGGACACCTCATCACGATCGGAGGGGGCTACCTCACTACAGAAGTGTAGTCGGCGTATTTTGAAACCCCAGCGGTCATCGCGGGGAATGTAGCTTAGCTGAACACTTCCCATGGAAATAGCAATACAACAGCAGAAAACTTGCGCTGTTTCGTCTGTGAGAAATGGCTTGTAAGGTGGAAAATAATCTGTCACCCACAAGGACGCTGAGAGGCATTTGGACTCTATTTTTCAGTGAAATACGTTCCAGTACGTTTTCCAGAAAATGCGGATCAATAAATATTTATTTAAAGAAGGTTTTCAATTTAACGGAACAGAATAATTCGAAAGAGTGACTGATCTTTGAAGTCATAACTTTTTTAGATTTTCCATCAGGGCCAATTGCTTTTTGCAAAATTTGTACAGAGTGCAGCAGAAACACTTCCCAAAAATATCTCTCACATAATGGTAAGACATTACTTAGATGAAGACATCAGTGCCTCTAATGCCTGACCATTTACAATGCAAAAGACTTTAGACTGACACTAAGGATTCCAGAATTAAAGGTGATGGCGTCATTCTTGGTATAAATCCCTTGGTCTTTTGCTTGTTTTGATTTGTTTTACGGCACATCAACATATATGGGTTATTTAATGCCGACAAGAGTTTTTATTGCCGGTAATATTTTTTTCTACAAATATCTATCAAAAATGTATTGAAGCAATACACCTTTTTTCCTTCAAAAATGTATTGCTGGTAATTTTTAAGAAAATGAATTGCCAGGAATAATTTTTTCTTAAAAAATTCATTGCTTGTATTAAAACCTATTTTTACACTTTCATATTATTTTGACCCCAGTTTGGGGTTTAACTATTTTTCTATAGCTAGGACCCAAACAGATGCTACAATCCCGGTTCAGGGTGGACCTGGGAACACCAGCAATTATGAGGTGACTCCACGCTCCTCAAAACTTCCTGATCAGCGGCCTTGCTGTCGGATGTAGTTTATCGTCTTACTCAGGATGTGGATGTAGTTTATCGTTATACCCAGAACGGATCAATCAATTGAACGTCATAATTCGATTCAGTTTAAAATATTTTATTTTATTGTTCGAATTAATGTGGACATTGGGGTCTTTAAGCTATAGGTAAAAATATGATACTTCTCCCTTTGTCTCTCTGTTTCTTTCTCTCCATATACACAGGGTGTGTCAGAAATAGATCCCACATATACCTCCCAGAAATACCCGTCACATAATGGCCATACATTGTTGTCTGCATCTAGTTAATGTCTTACCATTTTGAGGGAGGTACTTCTGGGAAGTATATGTGGGATGTATTTCTGGCGCACCCTGTTTTTTGGTTGGTGTATATGTGACGCTGGGGAAGCGTTACACTGACGTTGCAATCAACCATTTTGCTAACGAAAAACCGCTCATCCTGAACCATATCACAACACATTGGTAACATTGCACAGTTCTGTAGCTTAAAAGTTCTGCCCTCATCAAATAACATCAGAATATATTTTCTTTCATTAGCAGTCTATATTGAAGATACAAAATTTAATTCCACCTTTTATAAATTGAGAATCACTAACTTAGACGATGAATGCACTACCTGGAATTGAGTATCGATTTTTCTGTTAATATAACGTTAAATGCAACCTGTTTGCGACGTTAGAAGGTAGTGTGCGGGCAGGTTTTGGAAAGTCTACAAAAAACACGTTTGCAACCTCTATTTCATATTTCATAAACCTCACTCTTGTCTTTAAGGTTCTTTAAGAACAGCAAACGTGACCACTTTCTGAGCAGATGTTTGCAGACACAAGAAGAAACTTAAGCAACGTGTTTACCCGCTCAGTCAAGCATCATGGTTGTCTTTTTATAGTTCGATTAGTATATGTCCTGTGCCGAAGAATTTAGAGTGGAAAAAATGGTCGCATTCTGATAATCCTTACTCTCTTGGCCTGTAGACTCCCAAGCTTCCAGGCTGCACTAGCTGACCCGAATTTCTATGTCTTGTTCGTGCTTAGAGGTACCTAAAGTCTTTACTGAGACTGCATTCATGACCGTTAGATCTGTGGATCCCATCCGCCCACTCCGCCAGGAATCAGTTTTCACATGTAATATGACTGAGGGACCTGAAATTATTGAATCGTTGGTCCTCTCAACTACCCCACCTTGTTTGCATGCCAGTGGAAATTGACCAGTAGAAGCGTGTAGTTGTTGCTGCATGCAAACTATTTGAAGCCACAGGTGAGTGTTGGATGCCAGGTGGGAACCAACGTGGATTAACTACGCCCAAATAGAGTACAACTGTTATCCTTCAGTATCTGTCTATATTTCTGAGATGAGGTATTATGTACACTGTTTACATTATTCGGTCTATTGTCCTCATCTTTGTCGCCATATTTATTACAATGTTTCCGCCGTTGCACGCTGCGGCCTTCTTCAGTATCTGTCTATATTCCTGCGATGAGGTATTATGTACACTGTTTACATCATTCGGACAATTGTCCTCATCTTTGTCGCCATATTTATTAAAACGTTTCAGTCGTTGTACGCTCCGGCCTTCTTCAGTTGGTTGGAATGTCGAACTGAATCCTTTATTTCGCTCACTGGGGTAGACTGTTCTAGTTCCACGTGCCATGTTTAATGGATGTCAGTTATCAGTTATCTCCTGTTAATTTCCCTCTGAAAGTTCTCCACTGCCTTAACCGGGTATTGAACTCACACTCTGCGGGTCCTGTCACTGGATCTCACCAACGCCTTCATCTACTGGTACAATGGATAAAGGCGTTGGATAAAGGCGTTCAATTCGACATTCCAACCACCTGAAGAAGGCCGGAGCGTACAACGACAGAAATGTTGTAATAAATATGACAACAAAGATGAGTTCAATAGTCCCAATAATGTAAATAGTGAACTGTTATCCTGTTGAGGGACCTAGCTCTCGCCGACACCCAGACGCAATAATAATAATAATAATAATAATAATAATAATAATAATAATAATAATAAACCGATTTAAGCATTAAGTAACCTTACAACTGTTAAAATGTCGTAAGATACGTAAAAGTAACTGAAGCAAACCGCTGGACTTCACCTAATATTAGCAGTAAGTCTACAGGGAATTTGAATTTATTATGCACATCACATAAACCTCAATAACTCCAAATTGCTTTCAAAAATTTCTTGTAAAATCGTAAACGATTAATTTAGATGACAAAACAGAGTTAAAATTTTAGTTTCAACATGTTTTACTGATGTCGTTGTATTTATTATAAAACCTGCAGTCTGAAGTTTATATGCAAAACCAGAAAATCACTTTTTACTTCGTGTTGTTGTTAACTACCGAAAAACGTTGAAATTAATTGTTAAAATTTTGATAAAAAGTTTCCGAAGTTAATTCGAGTTACTGAGCTTTTAAGTGATTTACATAATAACTTCAGACCGACAGTATTATTTTATGAACATTGAATCGTTTAATCTGTAACAGTTGACGCTAAGATACATGGCTGAGGAGATTTGTTAAAACGACAAAACGGAAGGAGGAATTGATAGTCAGTTCTATTTAAACGTGATTTTCTTTTTAAAGATTTCACCGATACTTAAAAGGGGGCAATTAGAAAGTTACTATTTGGAGACGTTAGTATCAAGTAAGTACAAAAAAAAATCTCGTATTATCAGTTAAAATACTGAAGAGTGTTTCTTTTGGCGGAGCTGGATATTCACTTTTAAACATGGCAAGAACGCAACCGGCACGAATTTGTTTCTCTCCGGTAACACACTATACGCCCGCGCTGTTTTGAAAGATCAGCAGAACGGAAGTTGTCAAAACTGGTTGAAACCCTGTGTAATCGAACCAGTCCAGTCACTAATGATGTCGGCAGCCTCGAGAATGCAAAGTAAACTTAGCCGAGAGCTTAACAAATGTAAAAGTTTTGTTTCTCATTTATTATATCGGCAAGGTTAGAACTATTTGCTTAATCCGTGAAGCTGGTTCATGAATAACATAAGATATTCAATCGGGTCTGTGACCAATTTGCTCAAGGTTGATGATGAGCCAGGCAGAGATAATTGAGGGTGCCCATGAAGAGTCAGGGAATCTAATTCCTTCAGCTCAGGATTTGACCCAATGGACTCCTATTTCAACTCGATTCTAAAATTGGATTGCTTTCCTTTTGACGGCGACTGTCATGTTTCGTGATCCCTAACTTGGATTTGCATATATATATATATATATATATATATGCATATATATATATATATGAATTTGTACATATATATATATATATATATATATATATATATATGCATATATATATATATATGAATTTGTACATATATATATATATATATATATATATATATATATATATATATATATATGAGTTTTACACCTCCGAAAACATTAGATACGTTAGCATTTGTTTTTAAGTACCATATATCTTGTATAGCTGGACACTCGTATCAACTCGTATAGTAAGGCGGCTAGCCAATCCCTGTTGCAGATGCCTACTCAGGCATATTGCATTTATTCAACAGAGACCACCTGTGGTTTATACTGCAACTAGTTAGAAAGATTCAACAATTTGTTCAGCGTGATCAACAATTTGAACAAGGCCAACGATGATTTGTGACTTCGTGCTACCACAGCTATCGATAGACCCCAATTTCACTCACAAGGCTTCGGTCAACCCATGGTATGGTTTTCAAGCACTTGCCAAAGTGTCTCTATCACCTCAATTGCACGCTTCGATCGACCCCTCCAGCCCGATAACATCATGAAGTCTCATTCAAATCGCCCATGGTGAGATTCGAACTCGGGTCTCATAGTCGGAATATGAACTTTGTAACCACTCGACCACATGCCCATTACCCTTATATCCTAGTAAAATCTATATAACCTGTAATTTTTTTTTCAAATGCCATGTCCCTTCAGGACATTAGTGAACAAGCCTCTTTATCGCGTACGTTTATTTATACACGGTTTTGAATTCAGAAGTCTTCACGGGCTTCCACGCAGGCCTAAAGAGCCCGGTCCACTCTGCTATTTAAACGATAGTTGTAGAGACAACAGTCAATTCTTTCGCAACGGAATTTGAGCAAAAGATAGCGTAGCACAATTGACCAGAAATCGAACCCTGTTTTCTAGTGCCATTTTACTGCGCAGTAAAACACCCATCTCGCTTTGTCTTTTTTACAAATACTTTCACGGTAATTGCTCCGATGAGCTGCTTTCACTGGTTCCCAGGCCTCATGAATTTAAGTGTCCTACGAGTCTGACATCCCGTTCCCACCCTTTCACCGTTGAAACTGTTAGATGTAGACGTCTCTTCTACTCAAATAGCTTCATGTCTCGCACATCTCGCCTGTGGAACTCCCTTCCTTATTCCTGTTTCCCTGACAAATATAATCTCCAACTATTTAAGTGTAACGTCAATCAACATCTCCAGTTGCCTTGATCTATCCACTTCCCTTCTCCACATCCTTTCCCCTTTCATTCCTATCTGCTCTCGCTCCAAATTTTCTGTAACCCCCTTGCCTTGATCGATCCACTATCTTTCTCCACATCCTCTCCTTTACCACTCCTATCTGCTCTTCCTCCAAACCTTCTGTAACCCCATGCGTGCTAGTGGCTTCCAGCCTTGCTTGGGGTGAAAAGCTTGAAAAAAAATCTCTACCTCCTCTATTGCACGCTTTTCCTTTTTTTATTTTAATTATTTCATCCCAGATACAAGAGGGTACTGTGAATAGAAGAGAATAAAAAGTCTTTAGTGAGAAGAAAGGAGAATAAACAGCAGGTTTCGGGAAGACAAGAGGGTTATTGAATTTGCATTCAGTTATTTTGAAGATTGTAGGAGGAAGAGAAGCACCCACAAGAGACTTCCACATGTTATAAGTGCAAGAAAAGAAAATATTAGAATAGAACATACAGTTATATCTAGCTATTTCAACAGTAAAGCGATGAGACCTAATATACATTCCAGTAATACGTTCAAGCCCAAAGAGGCCAGGTACCAAGGAGGGGAGCTCATTAGCATAATTACTTGGAAAATATTCATAGAAAAGACAGAAGGAAGCAAGTGTCGACGGTGAGTGAAGTCGAGATGTCAGGTAAGGACCAATTATATTAGAAGTCCTATTAGAACCTCGAGATATATAGCAGGAACACCTGACCAAAGATGGCAGTAATATTTAATGTGCAGAAGTATGGTAGAATTATAAATGGCCAAGATGGATTGCGTCGAGAAAAATTGTCTGACCTGACACACTGAATCAAACATTTTAGCGGCAGACCTAGCAACTGATTCAATATTATCGCTTGATAACTTATTTCTACTTAATAATCTTACATTTCTTAACGCTCTTGTCGATCGCCAGACAAAAACTTTTCATACATTTCTTGTGGAATATAAATCACTTCAGGATTTAGTATTAACTTTGCTTGTCCGTTAGTTCAGTAGAACATCTGCTTGTCGGTCAGCTTAGCATATATTTTGTCGACCTTCAAATTCTAGGTAAGAAAAATTGTTGTTTCAACTCCAGCTGCAAAACCAAATAGTTTGAAAACTGTCGATAGAACTAATATTACTTTCATTATTTACATCAATCGGACTGCTATCCTCATCTTAGAATTTCTAAACGAACCCTTTATTTCGTCCACTGGTGTAGATTGTTCTAGCTCCACGTACAATGCCTCAGATTCTTTTGGATATCTCAGTTATTTCTTTTTAACTCAACTCCCTAAGTTTGGGCTCACCACTGTTGTGACCTGATATTGAAGTCACACCTCTTTGTGTCTAGTCAAGGACACATAACCCAGTGGATAAAAACTTTGGTTAGATCCAGTGACTAGATCCAAAGAGTTGTGGGGTTCAATACCAGGCCACAACAGTGCTGAACCAAAATTTGGAGAGCTGAGTTAAAGGGAAATAACTGAGACATCCGGAGGAGTTATGGCACGTTGAACTTGAATAATCTACCCGGTGGACGAAAAAAAAGTGTTCGATTCTGAATTACAATCACCTGAAGAAGTTCGGAGCGTACAACGGCCGAAACGTTGTGAAATTTTCTTGTCTAGACACTGGATCTAGCCAACTTCTTTATCTACAGGGCCAAGGAATAATGTAGCTAATGCAAGTAATCATAATACCTCATCTCAGAGATATAGACAGATATTGAAAAACAGATATTTTAACGTCGGGTTAGTATACATAACTAAAAGATATGCAGATGGCACAGTGTTGATAACAGGACCCGAAAGGAAAACTACAAAAGCACACACAGAAGGCAATGAGAGAAGAAAGGAGCAAACATCAACTGCAAGAAAACAGGATGCATGGTTGTTTGCAATAGGATGAGCCCAAAATGCAAATTACAAATTGGAGATACCAAAATAAAAGAAGTTGCTGCCGTGGTTTCGTAATCTCGCGTGACCGCCGCCCGCCGGGGCCGAGACGTGCAGCTTCCGCCAGCCGCGGCCACCCGGTGTTCATTCGCCGGACCAGCGTAGTGCGCCTCGGCTGTGGTCGACGTAAAAAGTTTGAACGAGCTAAGTGTCGACTTCGTAATATCGCGTGGCCGCCGCCCGCCGGGGCCGAGACGTGCAGCTTCCGCCAGCCGCGGCCACCCGGTGTTCCTTCGCCGTCGCCGGAACAGCGTAGTGCGCCTCGGCTGTGGTCGATGTAAAAAGTTTGAACGAGCTAAGTGTCGACTTCGTAATATCGCGTGGCCGCCGCCCGCCGGAGCCGAGACGTGCAGCTTCCGCCAGCCGCGGCCACCCGGTGTTCGTTCGCCGTCGCCGGAACAGCGTAGTGCGCCTCGGCTGTGGTCGATGTAAAAAGTTTGAACGAGCTAAGTGCCGACTTCGTAATATCGCGTGACCGCCGCCCGCGCGGGGCCGGGACGTGCTGCCTCCGCCAAAATAAAAAAAATTAAATATATAGGAAGTGTTTTAACAGAGGACGGGAAATGCATCACGGAAATCTGAAGACGCATTTGTATAGCCTAAGATGTCTTCCAGAAGCTAAGCAGTGTTAACAAACATCGTTAGAAACGAGTATTAACGAGTACTAAACTGCTACGTGATATCTGTGTTCCTTTATGGCAGTGAATGCTGGACAATCTCCTCGCAGACTTAAAGAAGAGACTTGAAGTGACAGAAATGTGTTTCTGTTGAAGAATACTGAGGATACTATGGACCTAACACGTGAGCAACAACGAGGTTTTAAAGAAAATGGAAACAAAAAGGAAAATTATACTTAAATCCAACTTTTCAGTTGAAATTTATGGGCCACATAATGAGGAAAGAGGGCTTGGAAAATCTAATACTCACAGAAAAGACTAAGAGAAAGTGCGACAGATGGAAAACAACGTATAACATCCTGAATGATCTTGAGCATACGAATGGCGGAACAGGGTTTAGGAGAGAAAACAAAAAGATAAAATTTATTAAAAAAAAACACTGGAAAGAAATTGTAGAGAGCTTTCATCGCCTCCGCCCTGAGAGGACACGACAAATAGAGAAGATGAAAGATACATAAATAAATAAATAGTGTTTTTTTTTCATCGTTATTCCAATTACCGTATATGTCGTCGTACAAGGAGACTTCTTAATCTTAAAAATCCAACCCAAAATAAAGGCCGCCTTACACTCCACTATAATGCGAACCTTAAATTCTGTGGCTTATGGTAAATTATTCTTCTTATTCTATGTGCCGTGACACTTCATATATATATATATATATATATATATATATATATATATATATATATATATATATATATATATATATATATGTGTGTGTACTTACATATATATGTGTGTGTATATATATATATTTGTGTGTGTGTACTTACATATATATGTGTGCGTTTTTTGCTTCACCAATGATTACCTTTTGAAAAAGCGTTGGTCGCTTTTTGTTTAAATATATTTTCTATTTCTGTTAGTACAAGTTTTGTTGATATATATATATATATATATATATATATATATATATATATATATATATATATATATATATATTGGACAGCAATCCCTCTTTTA
Organism: Acanthosepion esculentum; assembly: GCA_964036315.1. Classification (NCBI taxonomy): domain Eukaryota; kingdom Metazoa; phylum Mollusca; class Cephalopoda; order Sepiida; family Sepiidae; genus Acanthosepion; species Acanthosepion esculentum. The sequence goes on along the minus strand of OZ038498.1, from coordinate 17,255,304 downwards.
TACAAGTTTCGTTGAAAATGACTAACAAGGTGTGGTTCTTGAGTTTTTATATAATTTCTCATGCATTCCTATATATATAAATAATTATACGAACACGTGACAAATAAAAAACGCAACCACTACACCGTCTCCGTGGTTTTCAACGAAACTTGCATATATATATATATATATATATATATATATATATATATACACTATTTACATTATTCGGACCTATTGTCCTCATTTTGGTCGCCATATTTATTACAACGTTTCGGCCGTTGTACGCTTCGTCTTTCTTCAGGTGGTTGGAATGTCGAACTGAACAATAGTCCGAATAATGTAAAAAATAATAATGTGCACATAATACCTCATCTCAGAAATATAGACATGTATATATATATATATATATATATATATATATATATATATATATATATATATATATATGTGTGTGTGTATATATTCCATCGAAAGAAGTATAATTTAAAATAAATGAGACGTTTTTTTCGATTTAATATTTTATTTTATATTTACTATTTTCGAATAAGGTATTGTGATCAAAATTGTGAGGAATCCATCAGAGTTAAACAAACTGAACATACTAAAATATTTCTAATAGTATCGTATATTTCGATGTACAAGGCGGCATTTTAACCATAACGCCCCACCCCACCCGAAACAAAAATAGAGAGCGGTCTTATATACCAGGTACAACATGTGAACCTTAAATCATGTGGTTGTCAGCATGGGAGATATTTGACGGTAGGTTACCCCCTGCCCTTTTTACTATCGACACAAATGTTCTCTACTGGAACAAATTAATTCATATTATTATAATAAAATAATAAAATTGTAGTGTAATAATATACTCTTGCCTTATATAATATGCAGTATGACTGCACAACAACAACAACAAACGCATATTCGTCAAGAGATAAATCTATAGCCATCAGATGATAATGTAGACTGTGGTTGTTAATTGAAAATATCTCTCTTCGTTTTCCAATGATGTTGAACAAAAACACAACAGGTTGTCTAAATAAACCGTTCAAAGATCGCATCCGAAAACAGTGGAACGAGTGAACGGTTTGCGGGGAAAAATCCATTCAGGCTACCGTAATAACTTACCGAAAACACAGCATCCACTCTTGAGGTATTTTAGATTGCGGTTGTTAATTGGCAAATATTTACGATGGATTAAACAAATAACCAAAAGCGTTCTAGCAAAATATTTGGGATACGTCAGAGACAAACAATAACGAAGAATAACTTTTATCTTTAATGCTATTTTCCTTCATGACATAGACGATTATTGCTCTCCGCGGGTTCCTTTTTTAGATAAATAATGGACTGCTTTCCTATTTTTTACTTCACGCTTTAGACTGCCTTTCAACCAAGACACAGATTGAATAATCGGAAAGTTCTATACGAATTCCAGTCGCGTCTGTAACATTCACTTACGCACAAATAGCCTACTGAAAGCTATTAATCCTTCGAGAAAAAGTGGAACGAGTGGATGGTTTGCGTGGAAAAGTCATTATTGCTACTGTCATAGCTTACCGAAAACACAGCACTCATTCATGAGTTATTGTAGATTATGGTACTTTATTGACAATATCTATCTACCGTTTTGTCATTAGAATTTGAGTGAAAAGAAATATATGTTTATATTTTTATATTTAATAAATGAAATATAATACATTGTAAAATGCGGCTTGCGCGGTCCTCTGGTGCGGCTAATATATCAAGAAACCTACATTTTAACTTGAAAATGTTGGGGTTGTCTAATACACGAAATCGCCTTGTACGCCAGCATATACGGTATATATTCATTATTATTTCCTATGACTTGTTGCCACTTATCAGGTGACTCTCAGTTACATTCTCAGTAAAATAAAATCCTCGGGTTTTGATGTGAAAAGTTTTCGGCGAAAGCTTGAATCTGATTTTCAGTAGAGAAAGTTTTCCCTCATCAAAGAATTTTGCAGTGATAAAAAAGTAATTATCAGTTTGGTACAAACGCAGTGCGTCCTGGGTAAGACAATAAACTACATCCAACGGCAAGGTCTCTGATCAGGAGGTTTTGAGGAGCGTGGAATCACCTGGGGTGGTAGCATCAGTTAGGGTCCAAGCTATGGGCAAATAGTTAACACGCAAACCCTTCCGCTTCCTGGGTAAGACGATAAACTACATCCGGCGTCCTGGCTAAGACCGTAAACTAAATCCAACAGCAAGGCATCCCCAATGTTCACATAAATATGAACAATAAAAAAATATTTTAAACTGAATCAAATTATGACGTTCAAGAGATTGACCCGTGCTGTTTATGACGATAAACTGCATCCGTGTCCTGGGTAAGACGATAAACTACATCCGAGAGCAAGGCCTCTTGTCAGGAGATTTTGAAGAGCGTGGAACCACCTTATAATTGCTGGTGTTCCCATGTCCATCCTGAACTGGGGTTGTATTACCTGTTTGGGTCCCAGGAAATATTTAAACCCCAAAATGGGGTCAAAAATTATGAATGTGTAAAAATAGGTTTTAATTCAAGCAGTAACTTTTTGGAGAAAAGATTATTAACATCAATACAATTTTTGAAAAAAATATATTACATTTTTGAACGAAAAAAGATGCATTGCGGGGAATACATTTTTGAAGTAAAAACTATTATATTCTTGTAAAAATATTACCAGCAATACTTTTTGAAAAAACATTACCAGCAATACATTATTGTAAAAAAATATTACCAGCAATACTTTTTGAAAAAATATTACCAGCAATACATTCTTGTAAAACAATATTACCAGCAATACTTTTTGAAAAAATATTACCAGCAATACTTTTTGAAAAAATATTACCAGCAATACATTCTTGTAAAAAAATATTACCAGCAATACTTTTTGAAAAAATATTACCAGCAATACATTCTTGTAAAAAAATATTACCAGCAATACTTTTTGAAAAAATATTACCAGCAATAAAAATCTTGTCGGCCTTAAATAACCCGTTGAGGTGTTGATATGCCGCAAATCAAACCAAACCAAAACAAATGAATCTATTTGAATATAACGAGTGAGCTAATTGTTATGGGAACTTAGTAATGGACAATCCTGTACACTCAAGTCGCAGCAGTAGTGTGAGTCAGACACAGAGTCAGTGTCGGAACAGTCGTTTAGACTGTTCTTTGCAGTCGAACTCTCCGCCTCGGCGGGGAGGCACTCGGACGGGGCTTTGCCGCAGGGCAAAGTGCCGTCCGGGGAGGTAGGCAAGTCCCTGAACCCGTGTATATGGGTTCTAATGGGCATATTTTTGGCCGAGGCTTCGGTAAGCCCATGTTAAATCGGCCTTGTGCCACATTCGACCCGTGTGTGGGGCTTGTTAAATATCGACACAGAGTCAGTCACAGACAGAGTCGCGTTAGACGATTACTGTAAGACATTGGAATAGTGATACTGGTCGAGACAACATAGTTCTCACTAACCTAACCTGATTGTTATTACTAACACTTCTACTTCTTTGTATATATTCTGTTTGTAATATATCTGTGCTATTCCATACCTGTGTTCGAGTTATTCTTCATTGGTTCTGCCTTGTACCATCACCGTGGGGTAATGGACAGCGGGTCGGATTGAAAAATCGCAGAGCTGAGTTCGAATTCCAGTCGAAACCATTACATTCACTTACGTACTATTACTCTTGGGAAAGGAATGGATACTCTTCTTAACTCCCAGCTATGGGTAAATAGCAGGACAGATCGGGTTCTATAGCCTTGGATGGCAACTGGTCTACCGCAGAAAGAAATGGCAACCTACTCTGGGAAAAAGAATCTGCTTGAGTCATGTATTGGAATATACTTGATCGCCTAAGCGTGTATCACGCACGACATATAATTGATATTATAATTTAGTATAATTATATATATATATATATATATATATATATATTGTATGATAGTTTTATTATAGTAAAAACATTTTACATCGCCATACAAAAGCTTTCATGGTTCAATACTATGATTGTACTTCTTCACGCGATGGTATATAACTTGTGATAAAAATGATTTATTAGAGAGATTTTTAAAACAAATCGTTACCTCTTTTCCGAAGTTAATTTGATTTATTCAACTTTAATATTTTCATGTGCTACCGTCTATTCAGTTTCATTAGCAACGTATATAGATGTTCCACGTTTTTGATTTTATCTATTGGCCCCTTTAAGAAGATTCTTGAATTTAATAAAAAAACTTTTTAAAATAATTTGTTTCGGACAAATTTATGTCTACTTCAGCAAATCGTCACATCATACTTGGCTACATCCATAATACATTTGTCGCTGTCATGTTTCTTATGAAAGTGGGTTTGGCTTGGTTTGGTTTATTTTAGTTTATTTTGTTTAACGGCATATCGGTATGAATAGAATATGGATTCTTTGGTTTAGATTGGTTTGGTTTATTTTGTTTTATGGCATATCAACCTCAATGTGTTATTTAATGTCGACAACATATTCATGATAGATTCGTATGAATAGAATATGGAATCTTTGGTTTACATTAGTTTGGTTTATTTTGTTTTATGGCATATCAACCTCAATGTGTTATTTAATGCCGACAACATATTCATGATAGATTCGTATGAATAGAATATGGATTCTTTGGTTTAGATTGGTTTAGTTTATTTTGTTTTATGGCATATCAACCTCAATGTGTTATTTAATGCCGACAACATATTCATGATAGATTCGTATGAATAGAATATGGATTCTTTGGTTTAGATTGGTTTAGTTTATTTTGTTTTATGGCATATCAACCTCAATGTGTTATTTAATGCCGACAACATATTCATGATAGATTCGTATGAATAGAATATGGATTCTTTGGTTTAGATTGGTTTGGTTTATTTTGTTTTATGGCATATCAACCTCAATGTGTTATTTAATGCCGACAACATATTCATGATAGATTCGTATGAATAGAATATGGATTCTTTGGTTTAGATTGGTTTGGTTTATTTTGTTTTATGGCATATCAACCTCAATGTGTTATTTAATGCCGACAACATATTCATGATAGATTCGTATGAATAGAATATGGATTCTTTGGTTTAGATTGGTTTAGTTTATTTTGTTTTATGGCATATCAACCTCAATGTGTTATTTAATGCCGACAACATATTCATGATAGATTCGTATGAATAGAATATGGATTCTTTGGTTTAGATTGGTTTAGTTTATTTTGTTTTATGGCATATCAACCTCAATGTGTTATTTAATGCCGACAACATATTCATGATAGATTAGTATGAATAGAATATGGATTCTTTGGTTTAGATTGGTTTGGTTTATTTTGTTTTATGGCATATCAACCTCAATGTGTTATTTAATGCCGACAACATATTCATGATAGATTCGTATGAATAGAATATGGATTCTTTGGTTTAGATTGGTTTAGTTTATTTTGTTTTATGGCATATCAACCTCAATGTGTTATTTAATGCCGACAACATATTCATGATAGATTCGTATGAATAGAATATGGATTCTTTGGTTTAGATTGGTTTAGTTTATTTTGTTTTATGGCATATCAACCTCAATGTGTTATTTAATGCCGACAACATATTCATGATAGATTCGTATGAATAAAATATGGATTCTTTGGTTTAGATTGGTTTGGTTTATTTTGTTTTATGGCATATCAACCTCAATGTGTTATTTAATGCCGACAACATATTCATGATAGATTCGTATGAATAGAATATGGATTCTTTGGTTTAGATTGGTTTAGTTTATTTTGTTTTATGGCATATCAACCTCAATGTGTTATTTAATGCCGACAACATATTCATGATAGATTAGTATGAATAGAATATGGATTCTTTGGTTTAGATTGGTTTGGTTTATTTTGTTTTATGGCATATCAACCTCAATGTGTTATTTAATGCCGACAACATATTCATGATAGATTCGTATGAATAGAATATGGATTCTTTGGTTTAGATTGGTTTAGTTTATTTTGTTTTATGGCATATCAACCTCAATGTGTTATTTAATGCCGACAACATATTCATGATAGATTAGTATGAATAGAATATGGATTCTTTGGTTTAGATTGGTTTGGTTTATTTTGTTTTATGGCATATCAACCTCAATGTGTTATTTAATGCCGACAACATATTCATGATAGATTCGTATGAATAGAATATGGATTCTTTGGTTTAGATTGGTTTAGTTTATTTTGTTTTATGGCATATCAACCTCAATGTGTTATTTAATGCCGACAACATATTCATGATAGATTCGTATGAATAGAATATGGATTCTTTGGTTTAGATTGGTTTAGTTTATTTTGTTTTATGGCATATCAACCTCAATGTGTTATTTAATGCCGACAACATATTCATGATAGATTCGTATGAATAGAATATGGATTCTTTGGTTTAGATTGGTTTGGTTTATTTTGTTTTATGGCATATCAACCTCAATGTGTTATTTAATGCCGACAACATATTCATGATAGATTCGTATGAATAGAATATGGATTCTTTGGTTTAGATTGGTTTAGTTTATTTTGTTTTATGGCATATCAACCTCAATGTGTTATTTAATGCCGACAACATATTCATGATAGATTCGTATGAATAGAATATGGATTCTTTGGTTTAGATTGGTTTAGTTTATTTTGTTTTATGGCATATCAACCTCAATGTGTTATTTAATGCCGACAACATATTCATGATAGATTAGTATGAATAGAATATGGATTCTTTGGTTTAGATTGGTTTGGTTTATTTTGTTTTAAGGCATATCAACCTCAATGTGTTATTTAATGCCGACAACATATTCATGATAGATTCGTATGAATAGAATATGGATTCTTTGGTTTAGATTGGTTTGGTTTATTGTTTTATGGCATATCAACCTCAATGTGTTATTTAATGTCGACAACATATTCATGATAGTTTCGGATGAATTGAATATGGATTCTTTGGTTTAGATTGGTTTGGTTTATTTTGTTTTATGGCATATCAACCTCAATGTATTATTTAATGTCGACAACATATTCATGATAGATTCGGATGAATTGAATATGGATTCTTTGGTTTACATTAGTTTGGTTTATTTTGTTTTATGGCATATCAACCTCAATGTGTTATTTAATGCCGACAACATATTCATGATAGATTAGTATGAATAGAATATGGATTCTTTGGTTTAGATTGGTTTGGTTTATTTTGTTTTATGGCATATCAACCTCAATGTGTTATTTAATGCCGACAACATATTCATGATAGATTCGTATGAATAGAATATGGATTCTTTGGTTTAGATTGGTTTAGTTTATTTTGTTTTATGGCATATCAACCTCAATGTGTTATTTAATGCCGACAACATATTCATGATAGATTAGTATGAATAGAATATGGATTCTTTGGTTTAGATTGGTTTGGTTTATTTTGTTTTATGGCATATCAACCTCAATGTGTTATTTAATGCCGACAACATATTCATGATAGATTCGTATGAATAGAATATGGATTCTTTGGTTTAGATTGGTTTGGTTTATTTTGTTTTATGGCATATCAACCTCAATGTGTTATTTAATGCCGACAACATATTCATGATAGATTCGTATGAATAGAATATGGATTCTTTGGTTTAGATTGGTTTAGTTTATTTTGTTTTATGGCATATCAACCTCAATGTGTTATTTAATGCCGACAACATATTCATGATAGATTCGTATGAATAGAATATGGATTCTTTGGTTTAGATTGGTTTAGTTTATTTTGTTTTATGGCATATCAACCTCAATGTGTTATTTAATGCCGACAACATATTCATGATAGATTAGTATGAATAGAATATGGATTCTTTGGTTTAGATTGGTTTGGTTTATTTTGTTTTAAGGCATATCAACCTCAATGTGTTATTTAATGCCGACAACATATTCATGATAGATTCGTATGAATAGAATATGGATTCTTTGGTTTAGATTGGTTTGGTTTATTGTTTTATGGCATATCAACCTCAATGTGTTATTTAATGTCGACAACATATTCATGATAGTTTCGGATGAATTGAATATGGATTCTTTGGTTTAGATTGGTTTGGTTTATTTTGTTTTATGGCATATCAACCTCAATGTATTATTTAATGTCGACAACATATTCATGATAGATTCGGATGAATTGAATATGGATTCTTTGGTTTAGATTGGTTTAGTTTATTTTGTTTTATGGCATATCAACCTCAATGTGTTATTTAATGCCGACAACATATTCATGATAGATTCGTATGAATAGAATATGGATTCTTTGGTTTAGATTGGTTTGGTTTATTTTGTTTTATGGCATATCAACCTCAATGTGTTATTTAATGCCGACAACATATTCATGATAGATTCGTATGAATAGAATATGGATTCTTTGGTTTAGATTGGTTTAGTTTATTTTGTTTTATGGCATATCAACCTCAATGTGTTATTTAATGCCGACAACATATTCATGATAGATTCGTATGAATAGAATATGGATTCTTTGGTTTAGATTGGTTTAGTTTATTTTGTTTTATGGCATATCAACCTCAATGTGTTATTTAATGCCGACAACATATTCATGATAGATTAGTATGAATAGAATATGGATTCTTTGGTTTAGATTGGTTTGGTTTATTTTGTTTTAAGGCATATCAACCTCAATGTGTTATTTAATGCCGACAACATATTCATGATAGATTCGTATGAATAGAATATGGATTCTTTGGTTTAGATTGGTTTGGTTTATTGTTTTATGGCATATCAACCTCAATGTGTTATTTAATGTCGACAACATATTCATGATAGTTTCGGATGAATTGAATATGGATTCTTTGGTTTAGATTGGTTTGGTTTATTTTGTTTTATGGCATATCAACCTCAATGTATTATTTAATGTCGACAACATATTCATGATAGATTCGGATGAATTGAATATGGATTCTTTGGTTTACATTAGTTTGGTTTATTTTGTTTTATGGCATATCAACCTCAATGTGTTATTTAATGCCGACAACATATTCATGATAGATTCGTATGAATAGAATATGGATTCTTTGGTTTAGATTGGTTTGGTTTATTTTGTTTTATAGCATATCAACCTCAATGTGTTATTTAATGCCGACAACATATTCATGATAGATTCGTATGAATAGAATATGGATTCTTTGGTTTAGATTGGTTTGATTTATTTTGTTTTATGGCATATCAACCTCAATGTGTTATTTAATGCCGACAACATATTCATGATAGATTCGTATGAATAGAATATGGATTCTTTGGTTTAGATTGGTTTGGTTTATTTTGTTTTATGGCATATCAACCTCAATGTGTTATTTAATGCCGACAACATATTCATGATAGATTCGTATGAATAGAATATGGATTCTTTGGTTTAGATTGGTTTGATTTATTTTGTTTTATGGCATATCAACCTCAATGTGTTATTTAATGCCGACAACATATTCATGATAGATTCGTATGAATAGAATATGGATTCTTTGGTTTAGATTGGTTTGATTTATTTTGTTTTATGGCATATCAACCTCAATGTGTTATTTAATGCCGACAACATATTCATGATAGATTCGTATGAATAGAATATGGATTCTTTGGTTTAGATTGGTTTGGTTTATTTTGTTTTATGGCATATCAACCTCAATGTGTTATTTAATGCCGACAACATATTCATGATAGATTCGTATGAATTGAATATGGATTCTTTGGTTTACATTAGTTTGGTTTATTTTGTTTTATGGCATATCAACCTCAATGTGTTATTTAATGTCGACAACATATTCATGATAGATTCGGATGAATTGAATATGGATTCTTTGGTTTACATTAGTTTGGTTTATTTTGTTTTATGGCATATTAACCTCAATGTGTTATTTAATGTCGACAACATATTCATGATAGATTCGGATGAATTGAATATGGATTCTTTGGTTTAGATTGGTTTGGTTTATTTTCTTTTATGGCATATCAACCTCAATGTGTTATTTAATGTCGACAACATATTCATGATAGATTCGGATGAATTGAATATGGATTCTTTGGTTTACATTAGTTTGGTTTATTTTCTTTTATGGCATATCAACCTCAATGTGTTATTTAATGTCGACAACATATTCATGATAGATTCGGATGAATTGAATATGGATTCTTTGGTTTACATTAGTTTGGTTTATTTTGTTTTATGGCATATTAACCTCAATGTGTTATTTAATGCCGACAACATATTCATGATAGATTCGTATGAATAGAATATGGATTCTTTGGTTTAGATTGGTTTAGTTTATTTTGTTTTATGGCATATCAACCTCAATGTGTTATTTAATGTCGACAAAATATTCATGATAGATTCGGATGAATTGAATATGGATTCTTTGGTTTACATTAGTTTGGTTTATTTTGTTTTATGGCATATCAACCTCAATGTGTTATTTAATGCCGACAACATATTCATGATAGATTCGTGTGAATAGAATATGGATTCTTTGGTTTAGATTGGTTTGGTTTATTTTGTTTTATGGCATATCAACCTCAATGTGTTATTTAATGCCGACAACATATTCATGATAGATTCGGATGAATAGAATATGGATTCTTTGGTTTAGATTGGTTTGGTTTATTTTGTTTTATGGCATATCAACCTCAATGTGTTATTTAATGCCGACAACATATTCATGATAGATTCATATGAATGGAATATGAATTCTTTGGTTTAGATTGGTTTGGTTTATTTTGTTTTACGGCATATCAACCTCAATGTGTTATTTAATGCCGACAAAATTGTTTTGGTTTATTTTGTTTTCTATTTTTGAAACATAGTTATTACTGTGTAGCGAGAAAACCATATTTTAAATGAGTTAATTTATAATATTCATGCTCTTAAAATTTGAATTCAGCACTGTTTTGTAAATATTAAAATAAAAAATATCAATAAGTACACCGGATTATGTATCTTACTGTTCTTTCTTTATATATATACATACATATATATATATATATATATATATATATATATATATATATATATATATATATATATAATATATATATATATATATATATATATATATATATATATATATACATATAACGTTAAACATATAATATATATTATAATCAATATATATATATATATATATATATATATATATATATATCTTATATACAATATATTATATAATAAAATTTCCACTGATACCATCAAATATATAATAAATATACAACAAATTTGTGTACACCCAACACAAGTTATTGTTTGTTAACCTTAACGGCCCCTAAATGAAAATTCTCTCTATTAATCATCCTAGTGACCCCTTCCATCATCATGGCGGATGCTAACCTCCATCTTTGGCTAATATTCTCTGACGACATGAAGTGGAAAAATATATTGAATCTATTGTTAGATCTGATGTTGGTTCATTGTGCTGTACTAGACAATTTTACTCGGAAAAATCTGTCGTATATATTTATAAGTTTACCATTTGTCCATATTTTAAATATTGCTACCATGTCTGGTAGGGTTCACCTCTTATATATTTAGAGATTCTTAAGAAAATCCAAAGAATCTGCAATGTTATTAGTTCTGACCTGTCATCTCAGCTTCACTGACTTTCCCACCGTCGTAATGTAGCCTACTTGTGCCTTTTCTACATATATTTTCATCGTAATTTTTCTGAACTCTCCGCTATGCTACCTCGATCTTGATGAATCTAAGCGCAGTAGTAGATTGGCGGCAAGGTCTCATTAATTTGCTTTGAATATCAATCGCTCTACGAGCACTTGCTCGATAATATTCGCTCGACAAGTAACCATAGTAGAGTAGAGAATAACGGTCCGTATATTAGTAGAGGATAGAATAAAAATAACGATCATTTAGATGTCACGCGACTTCCTATAGATGCGTTTCCTCTATGGTCACGTGGTCCACTTAATTCAGTAATGGCATCACCTGTGTTTGTTCTCTGGTGATCTATCTCGTCAGCGACACTTTATTGCTATATAACAGATATATTATGATGCTGATGTTTTAAACGTCTGAACGATATAATTTATGAAGACTACAAAGAATTCTTTTACAATATTTGATTCCTTGAATAAGATTATTTGTTATTTGGTTGAGGTTACTTGCATTATTTACATTATTCAAACTGTTATCCTCATCTTCATTGACATATTCACAACGTTTCCTCCGAATAATGTCAATAATGCAAATAATCATAATATCTTATCTCAGCGATATAGACAGATAGCATAAGGTCATAAAGAATTTCCGGTTTGGGAATAAATGTGCATTTAGTGTTTCCCTGCATTTTAAGAACCCTAAAAGAATAATACTGCAACGATCTCAACACTTTCTTCCAAGGAACTCAGCTTTAGTAGAGAATTATTCTTGTCAATACACTGCCTTTTGTGTTGACCATTGTTGTACATTAGTGTACTCCAAACTTATTCTTAATTGAGACGAAGGATTAAGAGCTAGGATGATGCATTCTAAGTTACAATCGGTTTCCCCAAACCGGAAATTCTTTATGACCTTATGCTATCTGTATATATCGCTGAGATAAGATATTATGATTATTTGCATTATTGATATTATTCGGAGGAAACGTTGTGAATATATCAATGAAGATGAGGATAACAGTGTTGAATAATGTTAATAATGCAAGTAACCTCCATCGGTGGGAAAGTCAGTGAAGCTGAGATGACAGGTCAGAACTAATAACATTGCAGATTCTTTGGATTTTCTTAAGAATCTCTAAATATATAAGAGGTGAACCCTACCAGACATGGTAGCAATATTTAAAATATGGACAAATGGTAAACTTATAAATATATACGACAGATTTTTCCGAGGAAAATTGTCTAGTACAGCACAATGAACCAACAACAGACCTAACAATAGATTCAATATATTTTTCCACTTCATGTCGTCAGGGATTATTAGCCCAAGATGGAGGTTAGCATCCGCCATGATGATGGAAGGAGTCACTACGATGATTAATACAGAGAATTCTCATTTAGGGGCCGTTAAGGTTAACAAACAATAACTTGTGTGTAGAGGGTGTACACAATTTTGTTGTATATTTGTTATATATTTAATGGTATCAGTGAAAATTTTATTATATAATATATTGTATATAACATATATATATTTTTATATATATATATTGATTATAATATATATTATATGTTTAACGTTTTATATATATATATATATATATATATATATATATATATATATATATATAAAGAAAGAACAGTAAGATACATAATCCGGTGTTCTTATTGATATTTTTTTATTTTAATATTTACAAAGCAGTGCAAATTTTAAGAGCATGAATATTATAAATTAACTGATTTAAAATATGTTTTTTCTCGCTACACAGTAATAACTATGTTTCAAAAAAAGAAAGTTTTGAAGATTTTAGCTTCCATTTTTGAAACATGGTTATTACTGTGTAGCGAAAGAAAACATATTTTAAATCAGTTAATTTATAATACACATATATATACACACACACACACACACACATATATATATATATATATATATATATATATATATATATATATATATATATATATATATATATATACAAATAAGAGAAAGAATGAATTGTGCAAAAAAACACAGTTCGTAGTCTTTACTTTTTTTTAAAAAAGTGCTTAACACAAAGAAGAGTAAAAAATTATTGTAATATATTTATTATAATAGATTATAATACAAACATTTTGTATCGCTACACAAAACCTTTCATGTTTCAATACTATGATTTATTAGGGAAAAATTAATAACAAATCATTAACTCTTTTTGCAATTTAAACTGGGGCATAAAGTCAGAATTAAAAATATACTTGTGGGTAGGTCTAGATTAACGAAGTAAAAGTCAGGTCTACGCTAAAACAGAAAAGTAAGGTCAGAAGGTGGAGGTGGGTGTGTTATTTGTTCATGTCAATAAAAACTAATTTAAACCAAAGAATATTCATACGAATCTATCATGAATATGTTGTCGGCATTAAAGAACACATTGAGGTTGATATGCCATAAAACAAAATAAAGCAAACCAATTTAAACCAAAGAATACATATTCTATTCATACGAATCTCTCATGAATATGTTGTTGGCATTAAAGAACACATTGAGGTTGATATGCCGTTAAACAAAATAAACCAAAATAAACCAAACCAAGCCAAACCCACGGTCATAAGAAACATGACAGCGACAAATGTATTATGGATGTAGCCAAGTATGATGTGCCGATTTGCTGACGTAGACATAAATTTATCAGAAACACATTATTTTTAAAAGTTTTTTATTAAATTCAAGAATCTTCTTAAAGGGGCCAATAGATAAAATCAAAAACGTGGAACATCTATATACGTTGCTAATGAAACTGAATAGACGGTAGCACATGAAAATATTAAAGTTGAATAAATCAAATTAACTTCGGAAAAGAGGTAACGATTTGTTTTAAAAATCTCTCTAATAAATCATTTTTATCACAAGTTATATACCATCGCGTGAGGAAGTACAATCATAGTATTGAAACATGAAAGCTTTTGTATGGCGATGTAAAATGTTTTTACTATAATAAAACTATCATACAATATATATATATATATATATAATTATACTAAATTATAATATCAGTTATATGTCGTGCGTGATACACGCTTAGGCGATCAAGTATATTCCAATACATGACTAAAGCAGATTCTTTTCCCCAGAGTAGGTTGCCATTTCTTTCTGCGGTAGAGCAGTTGCCATCCAAGGCTATAGAACCCGATCTGTCCTGCTATTACCCATAGCTGGGAGTTAAGAAGAGGAGCCATACCTTTCCCAAGAGTAATAGTACGTAAGTGAATGTAATGGTTTCGACTGGAATTCGAACTCAGCTCTGCGATTCTTCAATCCGACCCGCTACCCATTACCCCACGGTGCCTCCGATTACAATGCATTAATGCTGTATTTATGGGGAAAGATCGGTCAGTATCGGAAACATGGCGTTTGTATAGATAGAGCAGGCGTGATTTGGAGATTGTTCGGAATATGAGACTGATAGTCATTACGCAGTGATGATTTCTATGACAACACTCTTTCTATATATTCGTGGAGAATTAAGCATCTCTGTTAACAGATACATTGTTCTTTATATTGCAAGAAGGTGGAAAATATTGCAAAACAGAAGGACATGAATAATTAATTAGGAAAATTGACAATCTTCGAAACAATTATTGATAATATCATTTCCCACAATCTAAATGATACGCTTTGATCACTATATAGATAGATAGATAGATAGATAGATAGATAGATAGATAAATATGAGCAAACTGATATGGATAGATTAGAGCAAAGATAGATAGATAGATAGATAGATAGATAGATAGATATGAGCAAACTGATATAGATAGATTAAAGCAAAGATAGATAGATAGATAGATAGATAGATATCAGTGGTCAATACACACACACGCATATATATATATATATATATATATATATATATATATATATACACATATATACATATATATATATATACATATATATATATATATATATATATATATATATATATATATATATATATATATATATATATAAATTTCCAAGGGGCTAGAGTCCAGGTGGAACTCAATGTCCAGGACAGAGTAAGAATGTAATATAAAAGGCTCAAACACTAATATTCCATGGTTATAATTTATTACATTGGAATCATAATCACGATCCAAATCATCAGATTTACAAATTTTGTAGGTCTAACGAATTGGATCGGGATTACGAATCCAATGTAATGAATTATAACCATGGAATATTAGTGTTTGAGCCTTTTATATTATATTATATATATATATATATATATATATATATATATATATATATATATATATGCGTGTGAGTGTGTCTGTGTGTCTGTGTGAATTAGTATATAATTGGTATATAATATAGATAAATAAAATAAAACATACAATAACTTAGTAAATGCCTTCCTAATAACAAAACACATTATTTACTTCGTATAAAATACTTAGAATCCTTATAAACATTTTTCCATCACTAAACACACGCAAAATGCTATATCATCAGACCAATTTTAATAAAATCCAGACTTAAAGACTTAAATCTTTTCGGCTTGCTGGTTTGAAGTCTCTGCCTCTGAACAGAGAGGAACCAGGTCGAGGCTCTGTCGAAGGGCAGAGTCTGGTTCGGGGAGGTTGACCAACCCGATCCCGTTTAAACGGTTTCTACGGGGATTGTTTGGGGCCGAACCTACAGGCTCTGATAATCCACGTTAAACTCGCCCTCGTGCCACATCTACACTCGTGGGGCGGCGGGGGGCTAGTAATAACCGACTTCTAGAATATAAAGCCAGTCTACCTACAACAACAACCGGTGTAACGTAAATCTTTTCACTGCCACATACGGACACTACCAGACAGAAACATAAATGCTCTCAAGACGCACAGATGATCGCACGTGCACACATTATCGACCAAATCCCGTATAGACCAACTAGAATTATGATAGACAAACACACATGAATTACGGACACGAACTCGACCTGTCAAGACAAGTACACGTGAGATTTATTTAGCCAATGAATCACAAACAGCACATTATAAAGGATATCAGAATTTCCTTTTCTTCTCCCTAAATCATTTCTGATGAATCTTAAATAAAAGCGAAACATATTATGTTTCCTATTTATTCCTACAACATAAAGAAAACTTTAAAGAAATATATTTATAAAAGCAAAATGCGCTTTGACAGAAAAAATACGCCAACAACACAACCCTATCTAAATATATATGAACCCCAAGGGCACCTCGAAATGCTGTAATGGTTAGCAAGCTTGTCGCGCTAGAACAATTGCGACTGAGTAGTGACTACGATCCTCACTGGGTGCTCCATACTTTCGGCCTTGTGCCACATCTTAGCTACGCTTGGAAAATCACTATATATGAAAGCCCAAAGAAAACAATATCCCCACCAAAATCAAAGGTGAAATTATAAAAATGGCAGACACACGCAGCATTGACAACAAAACTTCAGATTATGCTTAGAGGAAAAATTGTAAATAAGTAGTTTCAGAAATCAAAACAAAGTCATAAACAAGAAGAATTAAATAATGTGTAAGTGCAGACAAATAAATAAACATTTGCTATGTAATTTTGACACTATATATATATATATATATATATATATATATGTGTGTGTGTGTGTGTGTGTGTGTGTGTGTGTGTGTGTGTGTGTAATTTGGCAGCAACTTTTCTTTTAAACATGATGTATATTTTCTTTTTAATTTTCTATTTTCTTTTGAATTAGAAAATATGAGAATATTCAAAAGAAAATATGCAGGACGATGTTGTCTTTAACATTCAACACAACATGTTAAAAATACATACATATATATATATATATATATATATATATATATATATATAAAACAAATAAATAAATAAAAGCAAATAAATGAAAGAAAAGGAAGATATATTCATTTATGCATATAAAACTAATAACTATTCACCTGCTATTGAAGAAATAAAGTGATCTTCTAATTTTTGAAGTTAAAGGGTCGACATGTTATTTATTTTTATTATTATTTTTTTCACGCGTGTAGTGAGCACTTTTTAATACTACAGTTTCCTGGCCTAATTCAACTCTGACCATTAATTTTTATTTTTCGGGTCCATGGTATTCTTTGTCTTTTAATTAGAGACTTTTATTACTTTTTTATTTTTTTTTAATTCAGCAGTTAACAGTTTTTGAAAATTGCTTTTCACCTTTGAGAATTTGATGTCTATAATGCCCAGTATATCTTTCTCGAAGTTAGCTTGTTCATCAATAGCTGTTATTTTTTTAATTTGATTTTTTCCGTGTTTTCTTTATTCTTTAAATATTTATACAATAACAATGCTGCCTTCCATCTTATTCTGATAAGGAATTATTCAATTTTTTGTAATAAAATTTGCCTGTATTCTTCTTTGTTTGGAATAGGAATATTTTTTCTGTGAGTGAAGTATTTTGGAATCATTCATTCTGATATTCTCTGGGAATAATGTAAACAATCGTCGTGCGCTCGAATGAAAAATGGATGTGGGTTTGAAAAATCCGTGTAATGGTGAATAGATAAGAGGCATAAAGTATGTTAGAGTGTGCCGGCAAGATGGTCATTTCATGGATATTTATTAAACACGGCACGTGGAACTAGAACAGTCTACCGCAGTGAGCAAAATAAAGGGTTCAGTTCGACATTCCAACCACCTGAAGAAGGCCGGAGCGTACAACGGCCGAAACGTTGTAATAAATATGGCGACAAAGATGAGGACAATAGTCCGAATAATGCAAATAGTGTACATAATACCTCATCTCGGAAATATAGACAGATACTGAAAGGCCGAAACGTTGTAATAAATTTGGCGACAAAGATGAGGACAATAGTCCGAATAATGCAAATAGTGTACATAATACCTCATCTCGGAAATATAGACAGATACTGAAAGGCCGAAACGTTGTAATAAATATGGCGACAAAGATGAGGACAATAGT
Source organism: Acanthosepion esculentum (assembly GCA_964036315.1). Taxonomy (NCBI): domain Eukaryota; kingdom Metazoa; phylum Mollusca; class Cephalopoda; order Sepiida; family Sepiidae; genus Acanthosepion; species Acanthosepion esculentum. Next base: position 17,236,726 of record OZ038498.1, on the reverse strand, counting down.
CCGAATAATGCAAATAGTGTACATAATACCTCATCTCGGAAATATAGACAGATACTGAAAGGCCGAAACGTTGTAATAAATATGGCGACAAAGATGAGGACAATAGTCCGAATAATGCAAATAGTGTACATAATACCTCATCTCATAAAGATAAACAGATACTGAAAGGCCGAAACGTTGTAATAAATATGGCGACAAAGATGAGGACAATAGTCCGAATAATGCAAATAGTGTACATAATACCTCATCTCGGAAATATAGACAGATACTGAAAGGCCGAAACGTTGTAATAAATATGGCGACAAAGATGAGGACAATAGTCCGAATAATGCAAATAGTGTACATAATACCTCATCTCGGAAATATAGACAGATACTGAAAGGCCGAAACGTTGTAATAAATTTGGCGACAAAGATGAGGACAATAGTCCGAATAATGCAAATAGTGTACATAATACTTCATCTCGGAAATATAGACAGATACTGAAAGGCCGAAACGTTGTAATAAATATGGCGACAAAGATGAGGACAATAGTCCGAATAATGCAAATAGTGTACATAATACCTCATCTCGGAAATATAGACAGATACTGAAAGGCCGAAACGTTGTAATAAATATGGCGACAAAGATGAGGACAATAGTCCGAATAATGCAAATAGTGTACATAATACCTCATCTCGGAAATATAGACAGATACTGAAAGGCCGAAACGTTGTAATAAATATGGCGACAAAGATGAGGACAATAGTCCGAATAATGCAAATAGTGTACATAATACCTCATCTCATAAAGATAGACAGATACTGAAAGGCCGAAACGTTGTAATAAATATGGCGACAAAGATGAGGACAATAGTCCGAATAATGCAAATAGTGTACATAATACCTCATCTCGGAAATATAGACAGATACTGAAAGGCCGAAACGTTGTAATAAATTTGGCGACAAAGATGAGGACAATAGTCCGAATAATGCAAATAGTGTACATAATACTTCATCTCGGAAATATAGACAGATACTGAAAGGCCGAAACGTTGTAATAAATATGGCGACAAAGATGAGGACAATAGTCCGAATAATGCAAATAGTGTACATAATACCTCATCTCATAAAGATAGACAGATACTGAAAGGCCGAAACGTTGTAATAAATATGGCGACAAAGATGAGGACAATAGTCCGAATAATGCAAATAGTGTACATAATACCTCATCTCGGAAATATAGACAGATACTGAAAGGCCGAAACGTTGTAATAAATATGGCGACAAAGATGAGGACAATAGTCCGAATAATACAAATAGTGTACATAATACCTCATCTCATAAAGATAGACAGATACTGAAAGGCCGAAACGTTGTAATAAATATGGCGACAAAGATGAGGACAATAGTCCGAATAATGCAAATAGTGTACATAATACCTCATCTCATAAAGATAGACAGATACTGAAAGGCCGAAACGTTGTAATAAATATGGCGACAAAGATGAGGACAATAGTCCGAATAATGCAAATAGTGTACATAATACCTCATCTCGGAAATATAGACAGATACTGAAAGGCCGAAACGTTGTAATAAATATGGCGACAAAGATGAGGACAATAGTCCGAATAATGCAAATAGTGTACATAATACCTCATCTCGGAAATATAGACAGATACTGAAAGGCCGAAACGTTGTAATAAATTTGGCGACAAAGATGAGGACAATAGTCCGAATAATGCAAATAGTGTACATAATACCTCATCTCGGAAATATAGACAGATACTGAAAGGCCGAAACGTTGTAATAAATATGGCGACAAAGATGAGGACAATAGTCCGAATAATGCAAATAGTGTACATAATACCTCATCTCGGAAATATAGACAGATACTGAAAGGCCGAAACGTTGTAATAAATATGGCGACAAAGATGAGGACAATAGTCCGAATAATGCAAATAGTGTACATAATACCTCATCTCATAAAGATAGACAGATACTGAAAGGCCGAAACGTTGTAATAAATATGGTGACAAAGATGAGGACAATAGTCCGAATAATGCAAATAGTGTACATAATACCTCATCTCGGAAATATAGACAGATACTGAAAGGCCGAAACGTTGTAATAAATATGGCGACAAAGATGAGGACAATAGTCCGAATAATGCAAATAGTGTACATAATACCCAATCTCATAAATATAGACAGATACTGAAGGGCCGAAACGTTGTAATAAATATGGCGACAGAGATGAGACCAATAGTCCGAATAATGTAAATACTGTACATAATACCTCATCTCATAAATATAGACATATACTGAAAGGCCGAAACGTTGTAATAAATATGGCGACAAAGATGAGGACAATAGTCCGAATAATGCAAATAGTGTACATAATACCTCATCTCGGAAATATAGACATATACTGAAAGGCCGAAACGTTGTAATAAATATGGCGACAAAGATGAGGACAATAGTCCGAATAATGCAAATAGTGTACATAATACCTCATCTCGGAAATATAGACAGATACTGAAAGGCCGAAACGTTGTAATAAATATGGCGACAAAGATGAGGACAATAGTCCGAATAATGCAAATAGTGTACATAATACCTCATCTCATAAAGATAGACAGATACTGAAAGGCCGAAACGTTGTAATAAATATGGCGACAAAGATGAGGACAATAGTCCGAATAATGCAAATAGTGTACATAATACCTCATCTCGGAAATATAGACAGATACTGAAAGGCCGAAACGTTGTAATAAATATGGCGACAAAGATGAGGACAATAGTCCGAATAATGTAAATAGTGTACATAATACCTCATCTCATAAAGATAGACAGATACTGAAAGGCCGAAACGTTGTAATAAATATGGCGACAAAGATGAGGACAATAGTCCGAATAATGCAAATAGTGTACATAATACCTCATCTCGGAAATATAGACAGATACTGAAAGGCCTAAACGTTGTAATAAATATGGCGACAAAGATGAGGACAATAGTCCGAATAATGCAAATAGTGTACATAATACCTCATCTCGGAAATATAGACAGATACTGAAAGGCCGAAACGTTGTAATAAATATGGCGACAAAGATGAGGACAATAGTCCGAATAATGCAAATAGTGTACATAATACCTCATCTCATAAAAATAGACAGATACTGAAAGGCCGAAACGTTGTAATAAATATGGCGACAAAGATGAGGACAATAGTCCGAATAATGCAAATAGTGTACATAATACCTCATCTCGGAAATATAGACAGATACTGAAAGGCCGAAACGTTGTAATAAATATGGCGACAAAGATGAGGACAATAGTCCGAATAATGCAAATAGTGTACATAATACCTCATCTCGGAAATATAGACAGATACTGAAAGGCCGAAACGTTGTAATAAATATGGCGACAAAGATGAGGACAATAGTCCGAATAATGTAAATAGTGTACATAATACCTCATCTCATAAAGATAGACAGATACTGAAAGGCCGAAACGTTGTAATAAATTTGGCGACAAAGATGAGGACAATAGTCCGAATAATGCAAATAGTGTACATAATACCTCATCTCATAAAGATAGACAGATACTGAAAGGCCGAAACGTTGTAATAAATATGGCGACAAAGATGAGGACAATAGTCCGAATAATGCAAATAGTGTACATAATACCTCATCTCATAAAGATAGACAGATACTGAAAGGCCGAAACGTTGTAATAAATATGGCGACAAAGATGAGGACAATAGTCCGAATAATGCAAATAGTGTACATAATACCTCATCTCGGAAATATAGACAGATACAAACGATGAGACGAAAAATATCAGGGCCAAAGTAAATTAATAAGCGACGGGGTCTGTAAACTATGCCTCAGGCAAGCATTTCTAACAATACAAGACCATAAAGATGAATTCCTCAATAACCTTTCTTTTCGAATAATAAAACCAACCGAAACTGAACTGGGTAAAATAAACCTAGAAATATTGAAAAATATATGCGACTCATTAAGGATTGCTACACAAGCCAATCTATGGAAGGATACAAATGAGTGCACTTCTTGGCCTCACGAAATTACACATAAAAGCAAATATGTATTTATAAAATACGACATTAAAACCTTTTATCCATTTATATCTGAAAGAAGGTCTCCTGGAGGCTTTGTACATCGCCATCATATATATATATATGATGGTATCTCCGTCAATTTCGACGTATGAGGATCCGACATCCTTACTCGGTTTTTATGTTTTTTCGTATGTGATACTTCCGTCCAACTAGTGACTTCTTCACAACTCAATATACAGCTCAACAGCGAGGATCTCGGGACATAGCCAGGGAGACCTTTGCTGACGCTTTTCGCCGTTGTCTTTCGTCTCTTAGCCTGTCAATACAACAGATTTCAAAATTTCTTATACTACTTAGACATAAATATCTCCAGTTATTTCTATGCAGGATAACTCGCTCAAAGTCAGTATGAGGCACATTGACAGCCGAGAGGATTACTCTTCTGCTTGTCTGTTTGTTTAACGGCATAGCAAATACTCATAGGTCATTTAATGCCAACATTTAATTTTCTTAGGAGCATTAGTAATTTCTTTTATAAAAATGTATTTTTTTTTAGTTTTTGTTTTTATTTACTTATTTATTTATTTTACGAAAATTATTGCTGTTAATATTCTTTAATATGAAAATGTATACTATTTATATTATTCGGACTATTGTCCTCATCTTTGTCGGCATATTTATTACAACGTTTCGGCCGTTGTACGTCTTCTTCAGGTGGTTGGAATGTCGAACTGAACCCTTTATTTTGGTCACTAGGGTAGTCTGTTCTAGTTACACGTGCCATGTTTAATGGATGTCAGCTATCAGCTATCTCCTGTTAATTCCCCTCTCCAAGTTTTCCACTGCCTTAACCGGGTGTTGAAATCACACTTTGGGTCCTGCGTTAGTTAGATCCAGTCACAGGACCCAAAGAGTGTGAGTTCAATACCCAGTTAAGGCAGTAGAGAACTTGGAGAGGGCAATTAATAGGAGATAAAAGACAACTGGAACTAGAACAGTCTACCTCAGTGAGCGAAATAAAGGGTTCAGTTCGACATTCCAACCACCTGAAGAAGACGTACAACGGCCGAAACGTTGTAATAAATATTTCGAATAATGTAAATAGTGTACATAATACCTCATCTCAGAAATATAAACAGATAATGAAAATGTATTGCTGGTATTTTTGCTATAAATTTTTTTATACTTTCATAGTGTTTAGACCCCAGTTTGGTGTCAGCTATTTGCCTATAGATGGGACCCTAACAGATACTACCACCCCGGGTCAGGGTGGGCCTGGAAACAACATCAATTAAATTATGGTTGTACGCTCCTCAAAACATACCGCCTATTGCTGCCGGATGTAGTTTATCGTCAAACCCAGGACGGCTTTAGATTGTCTTTAGCTTATATATATATATATATATATATATATATATATATATATATATATATATATATATATATACAGAAAGAAAGAGAGATTGCAACGTGGCTTGATTGAAGTAGTTTATAGATGAAGTTATTAAATAACATAGACTTCAGATGAAATAGAAGAAAGCTATCAAAGGATGACGTGTCACGTCATATTTCCCGGTTCGGAATCTCGTGCATGACAACCTCCGTGAAAGTTACTCATTGTGGTTTCTCGGGGTAACACCTTCCGCTGACAATTAATTTGAAATAGCATATTGAATCAACTGCTAGATCTGCTGCTAAAAAAAAATTGTTTCCATGTTTCTCTCCAGAATCTATCTTACATATTTATGAGTCTACCATTCGTACTTGCATTGAATATTGCTGTCACATCTGGTCTGGTGATTCTGCTATGTACTTAGAGATTCTTGATAAACATCCAAAGAGTTTGTTATTAGTCTTGATTTGTCATCTGCCACCTCGCCTTCACTCACTTTTCCCACTACTGTCACGTCATTTCCTTATGGCTTTTCTATAAATATTTTCATGATAATTGTTCTGCTAAGCTTTCCTCGCTACTACCTATATTTTACTAATTTAAGTGCAGTACTAGATTTGCGGTTAGGTCTCATCCTTTTAGAGTTGAAATGGCTAGATGTAACCGTAAGTTCTATGTCAAGAGTTTCTTCTCTCGCACTTCTCGTTAACAAAAAGTTAAACGAACTATCAATTGTTATTTTCTGTTTTTTTTATTGTTCTTTTGTATTGATTATATTTTTATTGTTCTTTTGTTATTTCTTAAGTTCTTTTCATTATATCCTTTCACACTCAGTAACTTCCCGGCTTTATTGACATACTTGGAGTTGAAACAATTTTTAAAAGTGGTTTTGGACACGACGTATTTCAATGGCATAGCAAGAATTCACCCTCAAAAAGGAAAGTGATAAATCAAAGAAAGGCTCTTTATAAAATAAAAAAGCGGTTGTACACAAGCTTACATTGAAGCCTTTTGAACATCCATAGTTTCAATGCAAGTATACCCCGCCTTCCGAAAATCGAGTAATGATCATAAGATTCGAAAAAAGAAAACTTTAAAGATTAAAGAATACTTATCGTTTCTTAAAAAATCCTTTACCGTTTCTATTTTATATCCGAATAAGACGGAGATTTTCGCGACAGAAAGTTCGTTTCTAATAATGCAACTACGACAGAATTTTACCAACCATTTTCAGTCTCTGTGTATATTAGATTTGCTACTCTGATAGTCACACTCCAGAATGTTAGCATATTTAGAGGGTGTCCATAAAGTTCGTGTGCACTTTAAAGAAATTATAACTTTATTTGTATTAACGATAGAAATAATCTGTAAAAATGTTATAAAGTTTAATGTACCTAGTTTTAAGCCTAGCTAAAATAACTAATGTGATTTCAGGCATTACTGTAAATCAGTTGGCAAATGTTTTCCGTGAACTGCAAAATCGTATTACCCTTTGTATTGCTAATGATGGAGTACATGTGGAAACTTCAATAAAATTTCAATAAAATCTTAAAAATATAGATTTACGTCTTTCTAATTCTTTTTACAAATTATTTCTATACATATATATACAGTGTGTTCATAAAGTTCGTGTGCACTTTAAAAAATGATAACTTTATTTGTATTTGTGATAGAAATAATCTGTAAAAAATGTTATAAAGTTTAATGTACCTAGTTTTAAGTATAGCGAAAATAACTAATGTGATTTCAGGCATTACTGTAAATGTTTTCCGTGAACTGCAAAATCGTATTACCCTTTGTATTGCTAATGATGGAGGACATGTGGAAACTTGAATAAAATTTGAATAAAACCTTAAAAAATATAGGTTTACTTCTTTCTAATCCTTTTTATAAATTATTTCTATCGCAAATACAAATAAAGTTATAGATTTTTTAAAGTGAACACGAAATTTATGGACACCCTGTATTTATTTTTTTCTAATAAAGAAGTCTGGTGTGGAGTAAATTTAAAGCCGCCATCAACTTGCCTCCATTCCTTGTCGCATATATCCGGGCTTCCTGAATTGTACGCGTTATATGGCAACAACATATCTATGTTGAATATGAGCTCTTTTCCATCCACCTCTGCCGGTTAGCCTTGTTTCGCAATATATACTATGGATAACCTAAGAGGCAGTACTGACTGCTCGATCAATGAATGCCCAAAGTTTCCTTATATAACAGAGATGGTTAAACAATTTCGGTGCAGGTGAAGAGTGAAAAATAACAGAGACGTGGTTGTAGAAAAACGGAAGGTGGGTGCTTAAAGGCTTAAGACAAGGATGTGTCTTCTCACCGGAATTATTCAAACTTTATAGTGAAGTGAACCTGGGAGAATTAGAAGTCCTACCAGGATTTATTATTGGCGGGCGCAGTCTTAATAACATAAGATATGCTGATGAAAGTATTGATAGCAGACACAGTACGGAAAGTACACTATTCTGAAGAAGGCAGTAAAGGAAAGCGAGAAGAAAGGACTATGCATCAATTGTAAGAAAACAGTATACTGGAAGCCATCCCCAGTTGGATTGAAGAAAACAGTAAAAAAAAAGAGCTTGTTTAAATGGATATCAATGCAAGGACAAAGACGGATAGCAGGGAGTCGAAAGTTACTTAGGGCCTAAACAGAAAGGCTGCAGGGGAACACCTTGACTGCTCACATCCTCAACGTTATTGCACATAAAAGAAAAATAGCAGCAGTGATGTTATTTCCTCGGGTTTTCGTTGCTGAACAGCGTTTTAATAATAAAAAAAAAAATAGGCAAGTTAATCTATAGCACTTAACGCGAGCATCTTGCTAAACAGTACATTTCTTTATTCTTTCAGTTATTTACGAGCAGGGGATGCTTTCATGGTTGAACCGAGATCTTTTCGTTGCCTTCTCGTATATCCGCCAGGAAATTAAAGATTTAATAACAGAACAGGTGGTTATGGTAATGCATATGTATCTACAAATACAAAAGACTAAATTAAAGACGTGAGCAGATGTTGTTAGTTCGATAAAATCACACACACACGCTCACACACACACACACACACACACACATATATATATATATGTGTGTGTGTGTGTGTGTGTGTGTGTGTGTATGTGTGTGTGTGTGTGGGTGATAGCGATTAGTATAAAAGGAGATAGATATGTATAGATTGAGATAGATATGGACAGATTTAGATAGATTGATATAAACAGATTGAGATAGATATGAACGTATATAGAGATAGATAGATAGATAGATAGATAGATAGATAGATAGATAGATGTGAACAGATTGAGATAAATATGAACATAGATAGATAGATAGATAGATAGATAGATATGGACATATTGAGATGGATGGATATAAACAGATTGGGATAGATATGAACACATATATATATATATATATATATATAGATAGATAGATAGATAGATAGATAGATGATTGACATACGATGTATATATAGGACCATAAATCAAGTCCGTAGTCTGACCCGTTGATATCAGTTTGATTTTCATCTTAAATTCTCGACATTTGATCTATGTATTTAATATTCTCCACTGAATTAAGTGCATTCATAAGAAAGATTATCCCGAGAAATGTTTGCAATGTAAAATACTTCATTTATCATTTGGTTGTGGATTTATTATGGCGCCTCACACGCTTATGGACACGTCGCTGGAATTACGTGTATGTGAGAGAGATCAACTCTCTATTTGCCTCTAGTTCTGTATCTAATGAGGTACGATTTTACGCTGTAAACGATAAATTGAGACTTGATTTCTCGTTTTACAAAATTACATTTCATTCAGCTCTGTAAGAGCTTCATCTGAACGTCGATATTACATTCTCGTGTGAATTGTCTGAAAGACTGCAACTTTACCGATACCGACGGGTCTTGTCCACGTGTGCATCCCAGTATGACCGATCACGTAGGTCTGCACACTGCGGCCTGGAGGTCCTTCATCTGGTTTCGCTAACGGAGTTACTTTCAAGTCTTGTAGACGCTACTGATGCGCATGGGTTTACAGTTATTAACACACTAAACTTTACTGCAAGTGTCCGTATTTTTTGGTTTTACGGGATGAAGTAGCTATCCGATGCCCAAACAGTCTTGCGTGGTCGTACATTTGGCCGACACACATTTGGCCGAACGTACATTTGACCGAGAGACATTTAGCCAAAGGGACATTTGGCCAACAGACATTTGGCCGAACGTACATGTAACAGAGAGATTTGGCCGACGGACATTTGACCGAAGGAGATTTGGCCGAAGGAGATTTGGCCGAACGTACAATTTACCGAGAGAGATTTGGCCAAACGGACATTTGGCCGACAAACATTTGGCCGACGGACATTTGACCGAGAGAGATTTAGCCAAATCAATACTTTACCTAATTAATTAACAGTATTATAAGGGAGAATAGGACTAATAATTGTACATTAGTGTACTATGAATATATTGTGAGCAATTGTTCACAGAAAATCCCCTTTTCGCAGTGATTGACGTAAGGTCGTATTTAATATTTGATTTTAAAAAATTATTGCAGAAAAAATCGAAAAATTTAATAAAATATGGTGCGATGTATTTTCTTGTTCTCAAGTATTTAAAGACTGTGCGCGATTGTTCTCACAAAATATTTTTTTTTAATACCCTTAAGAGGGTTCATGCCTTTCTCAAGGGGATTAGCGCGTAAGTGAATGTAATGGATTCGGCCCAGTTCGAATTCCAATCGAATCCATTACATTCACTTACGTGCTAATACCCTTGGGAAAGGTATGAATCCCTTTCGTCTCCCCCCAGCTATTCTAAATAGCAAGACAGACCGGGTTCTATAGCCTTGGATGGCAACTGGTCTACCACAGAAAGAAATGGCAACCTACTGCAGAAAAAAATCTGCCTAGTCACTCATGTATCGAAAGATACATGATCGCCTAAGCGTGTATCACGCATGGCACATAACTGACGGATATTCACTTACGTGCTGATACCCTTGGAAAAGGTATGTATCCTCTTCTTTTTCCCCCAGCTATGGGTAAACAGCAGGACAGACCGGGTTCTGTAGCCTTGGATGGCAACTGGTCTACCGCAGAAAGAAATGGCAACCTACTGCGGGAAAAATATTGCCTCGTCAGTCATATACCGAAAGATACATGATCACCTAAGCGTGTATCATGCATGGCACGTACCTGACTGACATATTTCTCAATGATATACCTGAACCTTGTGTTTAATATATGTTACTCCTTCTTTGATGATCTCAATGCAGCCTCTGAATTCGCCATCTCGATTGTTAGCTCCCAGTGACATTGCTCTTGATATTTCGTAAAAAGTATTTCCTTTAATGTCAAATTATTAGTGACTCGGAGAAAGTGGGTTGGCAAATATGGGACTCCTATTAATAATTTGACGATTCACAATTTGTTATAATTCCGATTAAGATGTCAATTTTCAAACTGTTAAGTCGGATTCCATCTAATTACCACTGAATTTCAAGTGGTTAAATTAAAGCCTGTCAAAAAAAAAAACCGAAAAATTATAAATTAATACAATAAATAAATATAAATATATGTAGCACATATTAAAGAAATGAAATAGCGAATTTGATTGTGAAGAATATTCAATCCCACCGTTTCGTTATGTTAAATATCGTCAACACCATTACTCCTTTTCTCAAAAAATTACGATAAAAAGTGTGACTTGTAAGTACGCCACTACATTTTCGGCTAAATGTCCATTCAGTTAAATGTCCCTTGGCCAAACGTCCGCCGTTCAAATATCACACGGTCAAATATCCGTGGGTCAAATGACCCCCGGCCAAACCTCCGTCGGTCAAATGTCCCTCGGTCAAACGTCCGTCGGTCAAATGTCTCTCGGCCAAACGTCCGTCGATCAAATGTCCCGCGGTCAAACCTCCGTCAGTCAAATGTCCCTCGGCTAAACTTCCGTCGGTCAAATATCCCTCGGCCAAACCTACTTCGGTCAAATGTCCCTCGGCCAAATCTCCGTCTGTCAAATGTCCCTCGGTCAAACGTCCGTCGGTCAAACGTCCGTCGGTCAAATGTCCCTCGGCCAAACCTCCGTTGGTCAAATGTCCCTCGGTCAAACGTCCGTCGGTCAAATGTCCCTCGGTCAAACGTCCGTCGGTCAAATGTCCCTCGGTCAAACGTCCGTCCGTCAAATATCCCTTGGTTAAACCTCTTTCGGTCAAATGTCCCTCGTCCAAACATCCGTAGGTCAAATGTCCCTCGGTCAAACGTCCGTCGGTCAAACGTCCGTCGGTCAAATATACCTCGGTCAAACGTCCCTCGGGCAAACATCGGTAGGTCAAATATCCCTCGGTTAAACCTCCGTTGGTTAAATGTTCGTCGGTCAAATGTCTCTCGGCCAAATACATTTTGACCTTTTTCTATCTCTCCTAAAACTTGTTCCGCCATCGCTCGGTAGGTTATAGATTGTTTTCCTCGGTTCCTATATATTTTCTCTTCTATGTGCAGAGGTTCTTCAGGGTGTTGGCAATCATGGCTCTCCACAATTTCCTCTCCTTTGTAGCTCTTAATAAATTTTGTCTTTTTGTTATCTCTCCTAAACCTTGTTCCAACATCCATTTACTCAAGCTCACTAAGTAGGTTATGCGTTGTTTTCCTCTGTCACGCTTGGAATTCAACACCCAATATATAATAAGAACTGATATAGATGTGTCCTCTTGTTTAAGGATTGTCGTCTTATCCTATGCGCCGTGTCCCTTCAAGGCGTTCGAAATCATGGCTTTCTACAATTTCCTGCCTATTGTAGCTCTTAATAAATTTTGTTTTTGTTATCTCTCCTGAAGCCTCCTCCGACAGGGATTTACTTAAGCTCGTTAGGCTGGTGTCATGCGTTGCTCTTCTCTTTCCCTTTCGCCATCAATCTATCCTGTGAGTATCAAATTTGCCAAGCCCTTTTATGTGCCCTAGAAATATCAACAGTCTCTTCCTAATTTTATGTATAAGTGTCCTTTTTGATTCCATTCTCTTTAAAAGGTGCTGACATTTTCAGGCCATGTTATGCTCAACATCTTTCTGTAGAGCCATATTTCTGTTGCCCTACGTCTCTTCTTCATCTCTGTGCCATCTTCCTCATCTCCTTCACCTGTGTGTATGTCATCCAGCATTCGCTGGCATATAGGAGGACTAATATTTCATAAAAATTTTCTTATCTTTGTTTCTGCCGAAATCACCTGCACAAGAAAGAGAATAATTTTAATTAATCTAATATATAAATATCAATGTGTGTGTACGTGTGTGTGTGTCCATTTGAAACGTGAAAAATTAATTAGTTGCGTTGATGGTCGTGTGTTTATTTTTAAGATAAATATTGCATTCATTGTTTATATCTATCAGCATAGTGATGGTGTTGGTAATATTAGCAGTTTCCTTATAAGGAAACATTCAGCATTGGATTATTAATATTTTTCAGGTTAATTAAGCCCCGAAAATATTTCTAGATTTTATGAATTTATTTTTTACATAATAATGGTTTAATAATACAAGTCTTACTAATTAACCCACAGCTGGGTGGAAAAGTGTATTCGTACCTTCCAAAGGGTATTTGCGTGTAGGTGAATATAAAGAATCCAAGTGGAATTTGAACTCGGCTCTCCGATTAACAATTCTGAGCCATTACCCATTACACTACTGTACATCCCATCTTACGACACCTGGTATTCTCAAACGATCAGCCATCTAGTTACTGACCAGGCTTAGCGTTGCTTAACTTCGATGATCTTACAGGAAACGGTGTTTCGACGAATGCGACCGTAAGCTCTGGTTTCCACAAACGAAAACGAGCATGTTTAGTACGTTTAGTTCAATATCAGGTTTAATTTTTAGGATTGTAATCGTAGTGTGATATCATACAACAATGTCATTAATATTGTAATGGTACTGGTAATATTAGGCGTTTACTAACATAGAATCCTTAGACATTCATATAGCGAAAAACCAGTGCTACTCAATTTTCCCTTTCCTTTACCCCCCGCCCGTCCTGGGTAAGAAGATAAACTACGTCCGACAGAAAGGCCTCTGATCAGGAGGCTTTGAGGGGCGTGAAAACCACCTCTTAATTGTTTGTGTTCCCAGGTCCACCCTGACCCGGGGTGGTATCACCTGTTAGGGTCCCAGTTATGAGCAAGGAGTTAACCCCCATAAACTGGGGCCAAAATACTATGAAAGTGTGAAAATAGGTTCTAATACCAGAAAAAATTTGAAAAAAAATTACCTGCAATACATTTTGGAAAACAAAAAAGATATTACCGGCTATAGTTTTTTGTTTGGAGAAAAAATATTACCAAACATACATTTTTGAACAAAGAAAAATTACCAACAATAAGAAATTGTTGGCATTATATAAGCCATTGAGATTGATATGCCGTAAAACAAACCAAACTATTCCCCGGTCAATGGTTTGGAACCAAAAGGTTATATGTTTTCCTCATCTATGACGATAAATGTAATAATAGCAGTTTCATTTTCAGGAAACATTCGACGTTTGTTGACAAAGAAACCTGATCTACTTTCCATTGAAAATCTTTCTACAAAAACAATTTTTCATAAAGATAGGTTTTCCAAGTCCAGTAACTGTTAAATCCAGAATTTCTAGAACCTTCACTGCAAGGGTCTGGACTGCTGGAATTAAGGAACGTATTTTACCCGAACATCTGCCCTGAAAAAAAGCGGTATAGTTAGTAACGTTTTGTTGAAAAACAAAACATAGCTCACACACGATGTCGATGCTGGAAAGTATAAGACGTGGCAGCAATACACTATTTTTGGTCTGATCTCAGCTCGAGATTTACTTTAATCCCACTATTGAGTCAGACTGTGACACAAGGTCGGTTTTTAACGCTGGTCTAAGCTGGTCTTAGCTTGTCTAAGCTTGTCACAGCTCGTCTAAACCGGTCATAGCTTGTATGAGCTAGTCGTATCCGGTAATACCACCGCTACGTAAGAGATGTCAAGCAATGTTGGTGGGAACGCGAGGGAGGTGAGAAGGCCCTCCGAACTGAACAGATACTACAACCGTAGCATCTACTCCAACAGGGGAAAAGCCTCATCTCCTCCTCTGCCAATCCTCCCGAAAGAATGCGAAAGGAACACTTGAAAAGATAGAGAGACGCAGAAGGGAACTGGCGGAATACCTTATTGCTTCTGCCATGTTCGATCTTTACAAGAGCCAGATCAGTTTTGTTAGAATTCGGCTGCAATATTGTTAGTCCTGACCTGGCATCTTGTCTTTAGTCACTTTCCCACCGATTCCCCTTGCCTGTTCTACAAATGTTTTCATGGTAATTTTTCTGATTAACTTTCTGTATGGCACCCAGACTTTATTATTTTAAACGCAGTACTAGATTGGCGGCAAAATAGTCATCATTTTGCAGTTGAAATGGCTAGATGTAACCGTACTTCTATGCTAACAGTCTCGTCTATCGCACTTCTCGTTTCAATATTGTAAATGCAATGTCAATCGTTATCTTCTGTCATCTTAATGATTGGGTTTTTATTGTCCTCTCTCCTTGTAATTGTAGTTTTTCACATATTTTCTAACAATCGGCTATCACTTAAGCCGTAGTGACTTTATTGCCATGCTTGTATTGAAATGATTGAAAAAGATACAGAAATTAAAGTAATCCTAAAGAAAAGCAAATAAAAATGTGAAATGCAAAATTGGATAGGATCAAAAGATGTCAAGCAACAAAGCTATATATTCTGCGCTAAAATTAGTATCTTAAGTTATTGCAACTATGAAGCGGAAGTCCTAATCTGCCATGATGTCATTGTTAATCACAAAAGAAAAAATCGATCATATTTGCAGAAACGAGTATTCTCACATAAGGAACTCTGACCTTTTCTGCAATTTTTACTTTAGTATCTGTAATGGATGGAACTCTAGCAGTATGTGGATTGTTTTGGATCAAATAAAAGAATCACTGAAATAGTGTTCCTGTTCTAACTATACAATAATTACAAAACGATATACAGTAATCGTAAATCGACCATAGATTTAAGCGCGTGAAACGGCTTAAATAACAAATGCTCTGCAAAACATTTCTAAAAACCAACAATATGGCCGAGTTTACCCTAAGCAACCATCAACCCATATACCCGAAAATTATATCTTAAACGAGAACGAAAAGTGGAATTTTTTTTAAATTCCGAAACTTAGCATTCATCTATATGCTTCATTTTACCTCCCAGTCAACTTTGATCTTCAAAAATTTAAATGCAATGTCAATCATTATCGTCTGTCTTAATTCTTGTTCTTTAATTGTCTTTTCTCTTTAATAGTATATTTTTTTCATATTTTCTAAAACACATTAACCCCTTGTGCCTGTAGCATTTATCTATGTGACCCCGTTTCTTACCCGTTATTTTCTTTTATGAATTCAAACTCAGCTCTCCGATTCCTCAATCTAAACTGCTATCCATTACTCCACCATGCCTCCTTTCCTGTAATAATAATAGCTTCAATCACTTTCGCACCACCATAATGCAGCTTCCTGCTCCCTTTTCTATAAATACTTTCATGGTAATTGTTCTGATGAACTCTTTGCTATGGTACCTAGACTTTATGAATTTAAGTGCAGTACTAGATTGGCAGGAAGGTCTCATCCTTTTACATTTGAAATGGCTAGATGCATACGTAAGTTCTATGCTAATAGTTTCTTCTTGTTTTTTGAAAACCCTTTCGGATTCTTACTTTCCAGTCAACTTTGATCTTCAAAAATGTAAATGCAATGTCAATCAATATCTTCTTTCTTAATTCTTGTTCTTTTATTGTCTTTTCTCCTTAATAGTATATTTGTTTTCATATTTTCTAACACCCCCCTGTGTCTTAGTGGCTTTATTGCCTTCTTTGGGATGAAACGATTTTTTTTAAATTAAATTTCTGTTACGATTATGAGAAATGGCTGTTAATATTTGGACATTCCATCAACTGACACAAGGGATGATATTTTGAAACAAGACTGCGTATAAAACTAACCTTGTACCAGATTTATTTTTAAGCAATTTCATAAAGGCCTCTAATACGCTAAGAGTAAATGAAAGATACTGAGAAAACGATTGAGGAGTAGTGGCGACAAAAAAATAAACAGTATTCAAAGTTACAGATTAAAATTCTGAAGTTCGTAGTTGACTGCAAAGCAAGAAGTCGAAAGAGAGTTCCACAAGCGAGAAGTGCAGGAGAAGAAACTATCCGCATAGAACTTACGGTTGCATCGAGTAATTTCATCAGTGAAATTATGAAACGTAGCCATAAACCTCGTGCCGCGTTTAAATTCATGAAATCGATGTACCATAGTGGAAAGCGATATTTATTCTGCAAAATTACAGAAATGTGGCACAAGGCCGAGGGGGGGATTGGGGAAAGGACGGTCTTCTTCTGTCTTAACTATAACTTAGCTAACCGCAAACACTGACCCAATCGTACGAACAATATTCCTTACACCAAAACAACATATTCATACGTACCTTTCTTACTACAACCACCATAATACCTCACTGTCTCTATGAAAATACTAACTAGTCCCCATATTTAGAATTCAGTGTCTGTGGGGGGGAATAAAATAACAATTCTAAAAACTAACCCCAATGAGTATTTACAATATGAATACAAAATATTTACAAGAAACTAAAGAAAAATAATATTAGTAATAAAACCCTCCACAATCACTAAATGTGGCAGCAATACCAGTTCACTGGCCGAAATCAATGCGGGACTATAATATTATAGAACATTCATTCATCCCAAGCACACACACTGACACGCACTCATTCAAACACAACAACAAATACGAAAACACTCACGCGAAACGAAAGGCGCCCCGCATCCTACCTGCGAACTGACATCACTAACCACCTAACGAGGGAGGAGATGGGGAATTCAACTTAAAGAAAAATAGGGACAGAAATAAAAGGGGGCCAAATGAGCATACAAACCCTAGCTAAGTTAGTGGAAAGCATATACATATCGGAAGAAATACCATGTAAATATTTATAGAAAGGGCGCTGAGAAGCTATGTTAAGACGGTGAAAAAGAGACCGAAGCCGATATGTCAGATCAAGACCGATAACGTTGCAGATTCTTTTATGGATGTTGTCAAGAATCTCTTGATATATTGCAGTATCACCAGACCGGATGTTCTTTCTTCTTCACTAAGATATCTCTTAATAGCATTTTTTATTACATTTGTGTCACTGACATTTGAAAGTGCTAAATATCTATCCGTGAAAATTGTATTATTTTATTCTGCATACCATTCACTGTAGAAACTGTATAGGGACCTATGGTGTTAAACAACGGGCAATGCGTAAATGGAAATATTTCCATTATTGTCTTGCAAAGGTTTCAGACGACAAGCACTTGTAGTTTGTGTCGACAAAGAAGGCACCATTTTCGTGTTTCCAAACAGATGTAAAAGCAGGAAAAAGTGGTCCTTTTTTGTTGCCTTCTCTTCGCTGAATCTTATTTCAGCTGTCGGTAGAAGTAAGTATTGTTAAAAGTGTTCCGTAATTGTCCATTGAATATTCTACATAAATGTATGAACATTACAAGAGTATACAAGAAGAAGAGGAAAAGAAAGAAAAAGAAGAAATGTAGAAGAATCAAGGATAGAAAAAGCGAGAGAAGAAAAACAAAAAATGGAAAAATGAAAAAGGAAGAAAAATAGAAGGAATAGACGAAACAATTAGAAGAAGAAATATTTCAACAAGAAACAGAAGAAAAGAAGAAGTAAAATTGGAAGCCAGAAGATGAAAAAGAAAAGGAGAAAAAGAAGCAAGAGGAAAAAGAAGAAAAGGCGGAAAGAAAAGACGTAGAAATGTAGGTGAGTAAAGAAGAAAGAGCAAAAGAAAAAGAAAAGTAGAACAAAGAGAAAAAACAGAAAGAGAAAAAGAAACAAACAAACAAAGAAACTGTCGAAACAGTTAAATGTAGCCGTCTCTTCTACTCCAATAGTTTCATGTCTCGCACCTCCCGTCTGTGGAATTCCCTTCCTATTATTGTTTCCCTGATAGCTATAATCTCCAACTATTCAAATGTCAATCGACATCCCCCGATGCCTTGATCTATTCCCTGTCCTTCTCGTCCTCCTCTCCTCTATCACGCCTCTTTACTCTTGCTCTCACTCTTGAGATCTAACTCCTTTATCCACTGTGCCATGTGTCCTTGGTGACAGGACCCAATGAGTGTGAGTTCAATACCCGGTTAAGGCTGTGGAGAACTTTCAGAGGGGAATTAACAGGAGATATCTGATAACTAACATCCATTATAACATGTCACGTGGAACTAGAACAGTCTACCCCAGTGAGCGAAATAAAGCGTTCAGTTCGACATTCCAACCACCTGAAGAAGGCCGGAGCGTACAACGGCCGAAACGTTGTAATAAATATGGCGACAAAGATTAGAACAATAGCTTCCATTATCTTTAGCTATTTTTGGAATGTAGATGATGCTATTATATTTGTGTTGATAACAAGTGTGTTAGGAATAGGTAATTCAATATATATGTGTGTGTGTGTATGTGTGTGTGTATCTCATCTCGAAATGCAGACACGAAAACAAATTTTTACTACGTTACCTAAAACTCGAAAACTAAAAACAAACAAGAAAATAAACATTGATAAAATAATATATGAATAAATAATTATAGTAAATTAATCCAAATCAATAAATAAGTGAAAAATGTGAATAATGAATAAATTAACAAAATATGAATGTACGCAATATGAGAAGTAAACGTAATAAAAAAAATCAATAATAAATAACAAAGCAATCAATAATAAAGTTAACAAAGAACAAGATGAAAGGGTCAGAAAGTGCATTCGGATATGCTGTTATTTACACTGAATAACCCCTAGAAGAATTCGAAACATTCGTTGCGCGACCAACAAAATCAAAACCTGATTTGTTATGATAAACAAAATTGTTCACATGTTAAAAATTCTCCTCGTCA
>OZ038498.1:17157260-17214760 GCA_964036315.1 Acanthosepion esculentum | reverse complement strand
GTATTATTCAGGTGAAGACTTAGTCTACGGGAAAGCGTTGTTATCGTGTGTCCAGCATGATATTATTTTTATCGTTGGAGATGCAGTCTCCCACAGGACATTTAAATTTATAAACGATGTTATTTTTCTGCAACACGCAACTGGCTGGGGAAGAGTCATTAGGATTTTATTAGATATAACGGATTTAGTATCAGTTTATATTTCTGAGATGAGGTATTATGTACATTATTTACATTATTCGGACTACTATCCTCATCTTTGTAGCCATATTTCTTACAACGTTTCGGCCTTTCAGTATCTGTCTATATTTCTGCCTTCTCCGGCCTTCTTCAGGTGGTTGCAATGTCGAACTGAACCCTTTATTTCACTCACTGGGGTAGACTGTTCTAGTTCCACGTGTCATGTTTAATGGATGTCAGTTATCAGTTATCTCTTGTTAATTTCCCTCTCCAAGTTCTCCACTGCCTTACTCGTTTATTGAACTGACACTCTTTGGATCCTGTCACTGGATCTAACACCTTTATCCACTGTGCCATGTGTCATTGAGTATGTGTTCAATACTGACATCCATTAAACATGGCACGTGAATAAATTAGGCACATGAATATATTCGTCTTGTTTATAATGAGAATGCATCTGGTTACGATATAAAAGATTGATATGTTTGGGGTTGGTTATATATTCTATATGTTTTTTACTAGATGTCTTTGATGGAGGATCTTATTTGCTCGTCAGCAATGTAGTTGGGGAAGTTGTTATCGATGAGTGTTTTATATTTTTAAGCTTGCTGTAGATCTGTTTTTTGGGATGGTTTTTTTTTATAATAGCTATTTTATAGTAATTTTAATATTTGCTTTTATAGTTAAGAGTACAGGAATTTATGCTGGTAGCTTTTTTACATAGGGGGTGGTGAAATTCTTGTCATTGCTGTTAATCAGTATATCGAGAAAGGGAATTGTTTTCCTAGTATTAAGTTCCTATGTAAACTTATGGACGAAATTGTCTTGGAACTGTTTTTGGCGTTTACATATTTCTTCTTTATTTTTCACTAATAAAAGGATATCGTCTACGTATCTAATGTAGATGGAGGGTTTTTTAAACTTGCTAAAAATGTTATTTTCCTGATTGGACATATAAAAGTTGCTAAAGGTTGGACCAAGAGCTGAGCCCATGGAGACGCCATCGCTTTGTCTATATATGTAGAATAGGACTTAGGTAGTGCAGGTTAGGAGTAGTTTTCGTAATATATTAGGCCTAATTATGAGTGAGGGGTATAGATGGATTATGTCATATGTTATTTATAATAATCTCAATAGTTTCACGAACACGGACATTAGGAAACAGGCTTTCGACATCGAGTGAAGCTATAGTTTCATTGTTATGTTTTTTATTTTTTAGAATTGGGATAATCTCGAGAGTTAATTTTATGCTGTATTTGCTAGGGGGATATGGTGTGATAAATTGATTGATTTTTTTGTTAATTGATATACAGGTATGTGAAATTGTGATATAATTGTGATATATATATATATATATATATATATATATATATATATATGCGATGTGATGAGAACGAAAGTAATATATAAATTCCAACGTTCACAGCATTAATCCGAAAGAGGGCTCGATACCGATAGTAGAGCGATAATTATTAATCTATTATAATCCATACGGCTTCCCTACAAGCAGGATTGTTCATAATCATTTTCGATTCTCACCTGTCGAAATGCAGTTGAAATGCACTGAAACGAAGTTGCATCTTTGTAGTGAGCAAAACGGTTTTGTCTATATGATAAGTTTATATTAAATATATATATATATATATATATATATATATATATAGAGAGAGAGAGAGAGAGAGAGCGAGAGAGAGAGAGAGAATTGATACAAGTAAAAGGTTTGTGATTTAAATTATCTCTGAGAATCAATCCATTCAGAAGTATCAATAATTGACAGCCTACATTTGTCGATAATTCTTTTTTAAATGCGCTTTTCAAGTTTTTCTGTGTATGTGCGCGCTCGCGCGTGTGTGTGCGTACGCTTGTGCGTGTGTGCGTTCGTTTACGCGCGTGCGCCGATGGCCCCCTCTGTGCGTCCGTGTAGAATGTCGTAGCTATTTGTACTTTTCGTCATTTTTTTTTTCTTTTTACACTCAGTCCATAAAATTTTCTCTCTTTTTTCTTTTCGTTCAATTGTACCACTTATGACTTCCGGTTTTCTAGACATATAATGTTTTTAATTCTTTAGCGATTCATAAAGATATATATATATATATATATATATATATATATATATATATATATATATATATATATATATACCCAAGTATAGGATTGGTGTATACGGAATAAATTCCAATGACCACAAATACTATTCTTAAAAGAGTGCTCAATACATAGTAGAGCAACTACAATTATTTATTCGAAAATTATAATATGAATATGCTATTAAATAATTATTATAATTTGGAATTCTCGTATAATTGTGTTTTGATTGGTCACTCCAGCTTATGTAACAGCGTTTCCCCTTAGCGAGTGGTGTTTGATTGATTTGAACCTTTTAAAACCCTTTATTCTACATTCAACATCATCATTTGATAAGACACCATAAGTGTTGAAACAAAATGGCTATTATTGTAGTGATTTTATAACATATTTATGTCATAATTTTCGAATAAATAATTATATATATATATATATATATATATATATATATATATATATATATATATATATATATATAAATTGAAAGAGGCTCCGACGGAATGGTACATTTATAAGGCAGTTGAGAAAAATCTTCTACTTTAGCAGAATTTCCTCATGGAAAGGCTTTATCTGATAGAAAATAAACTAGTCGAACTACTGAGCTGAGTTCCACTAGTTATGACTAATTAGAGACATTACCTGGTAATATGTTCAGTTCGTCCTAAAAGTCCCAAAACTCCTTACTAAGTAGCATTATACTCAGTTTGTTCTCTCTTGTGTACAGCTATTAACTGCCGTCCACAATAACTGTAATCCATCTTTCAACGGGCATCTGCTCTAGGACAGTTTATTCCCTCATCGATTTGTAATACGGATTTTGATTATATGTTTGTCAAAATAAATAAATTCTATATCTTGATGAGGTAGGTATCATTGAAGCAAACCCATATTTGCTTTTCATATGGTCGAGAAGCTACCCTGTTCATTAAACAGGTTTTTCTGGTGATAGATTGTAACAACAGGTTCACTATAGTTAACAATATTTAATACATGCTAAAACTGATAAGTTTTCTAAAGTTCTCTCTTTTTCATCTGTGAGGATATTGTCCAACAATAACGTCCATTTAGGAAGACTAACAATACGTAACTGTCCAGTATTCCGTTCTATATCGAACGAAATTTTCCTGTTTCTTAATACGCTGCTTAGCTTTTCAAGGCATATTTCGCTATGACAGTGCGCCTTCGGATTTCACTGTCGCACTTTTCGTCCTCTGTTAAAACACTTCGCAGATATTTAGATTGTTGTACTTGATTTTGGTATGTCCTATTTGGAATTTTTATATTAGTCTGTTCTTTTTGCTGAGAACTATGCATTATGACTCCTTGAAATTGATGTTTAGTCCTTTCTTCCTACCTTCCTTCACTAACTTCTGTAGTAGTTCTTGTAGTCTCCCTTTTATACCTGCTATAAACACTGTCATCTGCATATCTTATGTTGTTAATATTGTGGCCGCAAATAATGACTTCTAATACTTTCAGAATCTCTTCTCTGTATAGGTTGAATATGTCCGGTGAGAAGACACACCATTGTCTTACACCTTTTTCTATTTTTGTATATTTACTGAATTCATATGATTCTACAAACATTGTTACCTCCACTAATTTGTTATATGTAAAGTGTAAAATATTTTTCTAAATGAATAAGCTATCTTTACTATCTTAGGAAGCAAAATACTCTGCGGTATATTTCAAACAAAAATTATAATGATGGAAAATCAGTAAAATCGATAAAAATGGCCATTTTGAAACATTTATAAACAAAAGTTAATTCTCTATTTTAAAAACCTTTGAAAAATAAATATATTTTTCTGAAACGTTATTTGTGTAAAATAAGCAAATTTAAAGTTAAATTAATCTGATTTGAAACAAATATTAATTACTTAAAGCAAAGAATGCTGTACACAAACATTTCCTAACCACTGGATTTGATTTCTGACGTTAATTGATTTATTGACAGCCAATTGAGCGCCAAACATCTTCGTTATTAAGTGTAGTGGAGCAGACGATAAATTATATATGAAGGTTTATTTCTGTAAGTGGGGACACTCCTTGAAAAACATCACCTTTCAATGATAATGTTAGGTTTGTACATTCATACTTACAGATTCTGCACATATATACCCATACAAAAAACAAATCGAAATTCTTTTTTAAAATATTAGTTATCGGCAGATTTTAATAAGCTTCACAATATATCATTGGCAAAATAATTTTACTTAATAATAATATTTTCTAAGGGTTATACTACTATAACTAAATTTTTTTTTAAATTTACAAACTTTATAAATTATTCAGTTTGAAATTGTAAAAAGTAAAAAGAAATCTTGTCAAAATTAATTTTTCATCAAAAATCGATTTTCTTTAGACAATATTGTCTTTAATATAAAAACAAAGGCGTCTCTAATTAAATAATGTCTTAGTTTTATTGGGGTTTTTATTTTTCGATTCAGAACAGATTTCGGTGATTAAAATTCCACTAAGAATTCTGCTTTTAACTAATATAGTCACTAAAATTATCACGATGAAACCATTAAGTTTCCATAAAATTATATATGAGAGTGATATGCATGTAAAAATATTTTTACCAAGATTTTCTAATAAAGATTTTAAATTAATTTGTGAATATGCCCTGCAAACTTCATTAAAATCCGATAATTATTTGATTTTTGCAAGAACTTCCAAATTAATGTGTTTGTCACCGCAAGAAAGAGGCTAAACTTTGGTATGCTAAAAGTTAGTACAACCGCTGACTCAATAAAAACAAGTTTTATTATCAAAATTTCAAATGTTCTAAAAAAAAAGAGTAAAAATGTAAATAAATACTTTAAAAATACTTTGATTCTTCCTCTTAATGATAACATTAACATTCTGATGATAAAGCTATGTTTTCGTCTCGTTTGGAGCATGTTTTCATCAGGCTATGCTGATTTTTTAGCGATTCGGAGGATGTGCCTATAAAAGTTGATGCTGAGAATACTATGGAATAAACATATCAGTAACGGAAAAAGTTTTAAAGGAAAAGAACACAAAAAGGAGAAAAAGAGGTTGGAAAATTTGATACTCACAGGACAGATTGAAATCAAAAAGAAAATAACGCATAACCTTCCTAACGAGCTTGTTAAAATGGTTGGGAGAATAGAGTTTAGGAGTGACAGCAAAAAGACAACATTTACTAAACGCGACAAAGGCCAGGAAATTGAAGCTACATGTCAACAACAACAACAACAGCCCGACTAATCACTTAATTTTTTTGGGGGGGAGGGGGGTTACTTTCTTTCTTTGTTCTTTTTTCCTTTCTTTTTTCTTTCTTCTTTATTATGAACAATATCAACGAAATTTATTTTGGCCAATATTTTGATGCATGGAGTTAAAACAATTCATTTTGGATCCAGCTGTATTATATCCTATTCTCTTTATATTAAAATATTATAACCTATTTCCTTTATATTTAAATTTTAATATATATATATTAAAATTTTAATATAAAGCAGCTATAATATAATACTTATTCAATTAACCATAAAAGTATTACTCTTTTATATTGGAAACAAAATACATTTTAAGTATAAACAGGACGAAAATACCATAAAAAACTAATAATACTAATATATCCACCTCAGTTCCTAGTAAAAAAATAAAAATAATTATATAATATACTAAATTCAATATATCCAATTTAATCATTCGTAATGATTTCTCCCCACCAGCTAATGTTGACCATGTCCACCATATTCTATGAATATATAATCCAGCGCAGTACGTAATCTGTTCAATGAAACAACGTTAAAGATTAACACTCACGAGTCAGACACTCTACTGAATCAGACTATATAGCCAATACCACCAGCAGCTGTTCCGTAATTCTTCAGTCTTCGATATCAAAGGCTGGCAGTGAATATTCCGGAAAAAAACATGACCACATTTATACACGTCTCATAGAATATTTTGAGCCTTCTGATTGGGTAAACTTCTATTGATGAACTATAAAATGATTCAGCTCATTTTGGCTGGCTCACTAGTATACCAAGTTTCCCAAAAACTCCAACAACTAACGTGTTGCAAAAAAAAACAAGCATTGCATATAAATTTAAATGTCCCTTTGGAGATTATATCTCCAAAAGAAACAATACTATATATGTTGAACATACCACTACTACGTTGTCTCGATGGTTGAGTTTTCGTTTGAATGATGCATCTAACATCTGTCAACATTTACAACAGCATGCCACATACGCAATTTAGGAATATTCTTGGTAAAAATACATCTAAATGTTTTTATGAAAGTAATAAACAAACTAAAAATTCTTGAAGCTATCTATATTAAAAATATTGAAGGCAAGCCTTAATAAAATTAATTATGAATACTGCACAAATGTTTTAAAATGTTTACATAGATAGTTTAAAATATCTAGGTTTTAACTAATAGTTTTAAATAGTTTTTTCTTTTTAAAAAGATTCACATATTTCAATAACTTATTTACCTCCCTTGATGTTTGCACGTGTGTCTCCTTGATAATTTTTTAAAATTTTATACTACATAACTTAAGCGTTTTTCACTTCATACGTAAAAATGTAATTTTCGGATGAACGCAAACATTTTGTATTAGAAAACAACAAGACCCTGATGACAATATTGAGCTAATGTCGAAAGTACTCAGAATAAGATTAATATGCATCAAGACAATAATTTCCTTTCTTCCTTTAAAAAGAATAGTAAGAAGTTTGTTCGTAATTACGAGAGGATCATATTAAAAATAACTAGACAACATTTTCCGCTACCATGGTTTCTACCAATGAATGTTTCCTTAGGCTGCCTGAGGAGACATTTGTAATTTTTTATAACTTAATTAGCGCTACACTTTCCATTTTTTTTTCAAATTTTTTGTATTGAGCTCTTTTTAAATATAATCGTTTCCTGGACAAGGTAAACCTTATTATTGATATATATATATATATATATATATATATATATATATATATATATATATATATTCGCTTAGATGAGGTACTATTGTAAGCATGATAGGAATATCTTGATGAATACCTGTTCGGATAAGGGATCACATTCTTATCAATGGATCGATTTGCAGATCGATTACAACATAAGAACGCCCAGTTATCTTGATTGATTCTTGTTATTGGATCAAGACTGCCTGATACATATTATCGCTCTCCCGTCGAACTCGACGTATGAGGGTCAGACAGATCAGTTCCCAGAAACTGAAAGCCCGACAGCCACACAGGATTTGATTATAGTGGTGAAGGCTTTGTGCAGGGCCATCCACACTTTTTGGACGGACGAATACAGGGACCTGGTGCAACGGATGCCACGAGGTCGCTAAATGACACCCCGCAGGTTTTGAATTCAGAGTTGCCCTTCTCCTAGACCAGTTGCCATCCAAGTCTATAGAACCCAGTCTGTCCTGCTATTTACCCATAGTTGGAGGGAGAAGAAGAGGATTCACAAGGGTATTAGCCCGTAAGTGAATGTAATGAATCGACTGGAATTCGAACTCGGCTCTCCGATCCCTCAATCCAAGCCGTTATCCATTACCCCACCGTGCCTTCTTCTTCTTTTCTTTTCTTTCTTTCTTCTTCTTCTTCTTCTTCTTCTTTTTTTTTTTATTTTTATATATATATATATATATATATATATATATATATATATATATATATATATATATATATATATATATATATATATATATATATATATATATATATATATATATATATATATATATATATATATATATATATATATATATATATATATATATGCTCATGCTTTTTGAAGGTGCAGTTCAGATAAAATTGAAAATAAGATCTCACTGTATACCATTCATTTCAAAGACAGAATTAAAGCTGACATCTTGAAGTTTATATTTATAATGTATAAAATATACCCACCTCATTGTGTTCCGGTCTATTTTTCAATGTTTTGGATTGATGAACTTGAGGTAATATAGAGCATGACGCGTATTGATTTTCGTTCAATACTTGTCATACGATCCCAATAGGATATATAAAGCAAAACTATTCGGTTCTTGAATAGTTAAAGGCGCTCTAGATATCCCCTTCGAAATTTCGGAGGATATATATATACGGCAGCATTTGCAATTTAAATCGTAAATCTGATACACTGACTTAAATATATATTATACATTAGAATGATTCTTGCACGAATAAATAAGATATATTTGCATATGATGGAAGTAGGATTGTATGTAAGTATATGTAAGTATATTTGCTAGGCTTATTTTGGTAGAAGAGTATAACAGTGCATCATACGTGAAGAGTTCGGACCTCCCACCCCAAATTGACAAAACCAACTTGCTAACCACAGTAGACGTTGGAAGTGCTTTTTTTTGTGGGGGAGGTGTTTTTTTTTGTGCTAACTGAAAAAGATAAAGAATCATTTTCGAAATGTTCAGTCGCATGGAAGATACGCTTAATAAAGAAAAAGCAACGTCTTAAAATTCCAAAAGCTCAAATGTTCGATAATATGTGTTATAGTGGCGTGTTTTTTTTTTAGTTTTTGTTTTTTACGTGGCCCCGAAAATTAAGTTGTTCGATTAGATCCGAACCGAAGCTCACATAGATCGATCTATTTCCCCTGCAGATATCTTCTGGGAAATCCAGCTGACGTTCTGCGTTTTCTTCCCTTATTTATATAACTTAAGCCTGTATATTGCATTTTGGTTCCAGTAATTTAAAAACATGGGAAATGCAGCAGAAATTTCAGACGATAGCGTAAAAATTAAATTTTTCAAAAACTGAGTAAAAAGATATGAGCAAAATTATTGTACGATCCGTTTTATAGTGTAAATATTATCTTTATCTAATCGAAAGCGTTTCAAAAATCTAAGACGTAAGTCGTTGTTCTAACAGAAAGCGTTTCAAAATCTAAGATGTAAGTCATTGTTCTAACACTAAGCGTTTCAAAAATCTAAGACGTAAGTCGTTGTTCTAATAGAAAGCGTTTTATAATCTAAGACGTAAGTCGTTGTTCTAATAGAAAGCGTTTCAAAATCTAAGATGTAAGTCATTGTTCTAACACTAAGCGTTTCAAAAATCTAAGACGTAAGTCGTTGTTCTAATAGAAAGCGTTTAAAATCTAAGACGTAAGATGTTGTTCTAATAGAAAGCGTTTAAAAAGTCTAAGATCTAACTTTTTGTTCTAATGGACAAAGTTTGAAAAATCTAAGGCGTAAGTCGCTGTTCTAATAGAAAGCCTTTAAAAACCTTAGACGTAAGTCTTTGTTCTTATAGAAGACTTTCAAAAAATCTAAGACGTAAAAAAACGTTTGTTGTTCTAATAGAACGCGTATAAAAAAACTAAGACATAAATCTTTCTTCAAACAGAAAACGTCCAAAAATCTAAGACGCAAGTCTTCGTTCTAATAGAAAGCGTTTAAAAAAACTAAGATGGAAGTTTTGGTCAAATAGAAAGCATTTAAATAAATTTAAGACATAAGTGTGTTGTGTGTTATAATAGAAAACGTTTAATAAATCCGAGACGTAAGCATTTGTACTAATAGACAACGTTCAATGAATTTAAGATGTCTTATTGCATGTACGTTTATCCATGTTTGTCCAATCACTATTCTGTCGAAAATACACTGATGGCGCAGTGACTCGTATTCGAGGATGCCAGTCTACTTGGACAGCTAACTCATGAACTTTTCTGTTCAACACCCACAGTGCCCACCTGCGGTTTATACTGCAAATATGCTGAGCAGACATTAGTTACAGTTTCTGGGAGGAAAGCGTGTTATCTAGGGCGATCAGCAATCTGAACAAGGCCAACACGCTCAAAACCTCAGTGACGATAAATTGTGACTTCGTGCTAGCAGTGCCATCGATGGCCCCCAAGGCTTACGTCTACCCAATTTCACTCACAAGACATTGTTTTAATAGAAAACGTTCAAAATATCTAAAACGTAAGTGGTTGTTCTAATAGAAAACTTAAAAAAAAACTAAAACGTAAATCTTTGTTCTAATAGAAAGTGTTTACAAAATCTAAGACTTAAGTCTTTGTTCTAACAGAAAACGTTAAAAATTCGGAAACGTAAATCTTTGTTCTAAAAGAAAACGTTTACAAAATCTAAGACGTAAGTCTTTGTTCTAATATAAAGCGTTTAAATATCTAGGGTGTATGCCGTTGTTCTAATACAAAGCGTTTAAATATCTTTAGACGTAACTCCATTTTCTAATAGAAAGCCTTCAAGACGTAAGTCTTTGTGCTAATAGGTAACGTTTAAAAAAATTTAAGACGTAAGTCTTTGTTCCAATAGAAAACGTGGTATGTTTATTAAGCACTTTCCAAAATTGTCGCACATTGGGATCGCCTCCTCCAGATTGATGACATCAAGAAGTCACCTTCCTGAGAATCGAACCCGGATCTCATGATCAGAAAGCGAAATTTCAAACCACTCGGCCACATGCCTTAACTCCGTCCAGTCGCCGTTTTTTTTTTAAACTGAGTTTACTTACACATTGCCCTACCTAGGAATTGAACTCACAACCTATATGCCACTAAATTCACGGATCGACTCCTGGTTTGAGGAGTTTGTACTGGGACCCGGTGGAAACTGGGCGAGCTATAGCTGAGCAGTATTACCAGTAACAACTAGACTATATCCGTCGACGTGTATAGTAGAACGAGAACAGTCAATCCCGGTAGATAATGAGTTCAGATTTGCCTGTAGGTTACTCAGGTCAGTATACACTTGAGAAAGGACGGAGCGCACAATGGTCGAAACATTCTGAAAACAGCAAGAAAGATGATGACAATAGTCCGAATATAGATATCGTAGATAATGATAATTCCTCATCCCAGAAATTCAAACTTCCTGGGTATGACGATAAACTACATCTAGCAGTAAGGTCTCTGATCGAGAGGTTTTTAAGAGCTTGGAACCACACCCACTTAATTGCTGTTCTTCCCAGGTCCACTCTGACTCTTGTGGTAGCACCTGTTAGGGTTCACGCTTTGGGCAAATAGTTAACGCCCAAGTTGGGGTCAAAACACAATAAAAGTATAAGAATAGATTTTTATATTAAAAGTACCAGCAATCCATTTTTGGAAAAATAATTGCCAGCAATACATTTTTTTAAAAAAATATTACCAGCAATATATTTTTGAAAAAAATATTACCAGCAATACATTTGACTCTCGACAAAATCTCTCTTTACAAAAATACGTCAATGATACCTTATCTATAAAAAGATTTCTTACGAAGAATACAGATTCTATTCATAGAAAACTTTCCTAAAAATCTTGTCGACATTAAATCACTCATTGACGTTGATATGCCGTAAAACAAAATAAACATCACCAAACTAGGAGTTCAGATAGAAATTGATTCCCCGTTCGTAACCTTTGATCTAATCATGTATTGTTTCAACAGAAGATAATAACTAGTAAAATAAGAAATTGATTTCTTTACACGTTTTTATCAATGATCAATAATTATTTGAGATAAAAAAAATGCTAGTTTTCATTCATTTTTTTTTTCTTAGATTGGATGAAAAATAGCAATGAAAAAAATTAAACTTCGCTGATTTTAAAAGTCTTTTCTACTGCTTTCTTCTTGAGTGTTGAAAATGCTTATCATTTTTGAACAATTTCTCTATCATTGGTTTCCAAATTCGACTTCTATTCTGTATGATGAAATATTTCAGATTCCGTCTAGGAAAGTATTTTCTCGACGACAACCCGCAGAGAATTTTCAACAGTCGGCTGACAACGTTATTTCCACAGACTTTAATCTGCTATTTTGTAGATGTTTTTCTCATTTTTTCAAAAATATTAAAAACAACACCAGTTTTTTAGAAGCTTTAATTTTAATTCTCTTTTCTCCACTTTGAAAATAAACACCCACGAAAAAAATCTAAGGCGTAAGTCCTTGTTCTAACAAAACGTTCAAAATCTAAACCGTAAGACTTTGTTATAATAGAAAACGTAAACGCTTTAATATATATACACACACACACACACACACACACACACACACATATATATATATATATATATATATATATATATATATATATATATATATATATATATTATTTAAAGAAAAACATCACTTTACGGTTCCATTGTTATAATTTGTTTCACCAGAGAGTTTCTTTTCCATGCATCATCCTTGGAAGTGAGGTCTGATGATCCAGGGTAAAAGAAACTCTCTGCTGAAATAAATTATAACAATGGAACCTTAAAGTGGTCTGTTTTTCCTTAAATTAAATCATTTGGTCTGATTTAACATTGAGCTCTCCGGATTTCATCCTCCTTTGGATTATCCATAACGGATTACCAAGATTTTCATGACTTAACTTTATATACATATGCATATATACATACATATATATATACATATATATATATATATACATATATATATATATACATATATATATATATATATATATATATATATATATATATATATATAGATAGATAGATAGATAGATAGATAGATATAGCTTTGTTTAACAGCATATAAACTCATGGGGAAGTTAATGGCAAAATTTAATTTTCTTGGGAGCAATGAAATAATAAAAATATGATTGTGTTATTCTGCTTTCACAATTGAATACATGGTAGACGATACTCAGCTTTGTGCAAATACATGTTTGTGTGGACATAATTAAAATAGGTGATTTTATGTGTGTTTTATGATGTAGTTTCGTTGAAAAGTTTGGTTGTCTGGTTGATTTTGTTTAGCGACATATAAACCTCTATGAGTTATCTAATGCTGAAATCTAAATATTTGAAATACAATTGCCTGCCGTCAACAACCGATAAAACATATTGCTTTTCATTTTGCTATAAGTATGTATTGCTGGTAAGTTTCCTATGAATATGTATTACCGGACATTTTACTAAGAATTTGTATTACTGGTCATTTTGCCAAAAATATTTATTGCTCTTCATCAAGCCATAAATATGCATTGATCATCATTTTGTTATAAGTATACATTGCTGCATATTTTAGTATACATTTGAATTGCTGGTCATTTTAATGACTATATGTACTGCTTGTATTTTTACGATAACTATTAACTATTAGGTTAACATAAAT
Source organism: Acanthosepion esculentum (assembly GCA_964036315.1). Classification (NCBI taxonomy): domain Eukaryota; kingdom Metazoa; phylum Mollusca; class Cephalopoda; order Sepiida; family Sepiidae; genus Acanthosepion; species Acanthosepion esculentum. The sequence continues at coordinate 17,201,406 of OZ038498.1, read as the reverse complement.
ATGCATTGGTGGACATTTTGCTATAAATAAGTATTGGTAGTTATTTTACCATAAATGTATATATATATATATAATATATATATATATATATATATATATATATATATATATATATATATATATATTGCTGTTTTTTGTTTGCTATAAATGTATATTACTGGTCATTTTGCCATAAATATATTTTGCAGGTCATTTTCCTATGAATGTGTATTGTTGGTCATTTTGATATATATATATATATATATAAATATATATATATATATATATATATATATATATATATATATATATATTGCTGTTTTTTGTTTGCTATAAATGTATATTACTGGTCATTTTGCCATAAATATATTTTGCAGGTCATTTTCCTATAAATGTGTATCGTTGGTCATTTTGATATATATATATATATATATATATATATATATATATATATATTGCTGTTTTTTGTTTGCTATAAATGTATATTACTGGTCATTTTGCCATAAATATATTTTGCAGGTCATTTTCCTATAAATGTGTATTGTTGGTCATTTTGATATATATATATATATATATATATATATATATATATATATATATATATATATTGCTGTTTTTTGTTTGCTATAAATGTATATTACTGGTCATTTTGCCATAAATATATTTTGCAGGTCATTTTCCTATAAATGTGTATCGTTGGTCATTTTGATATATATATATATATATATATATATATATATATATATATATATTGCTGTTTTTTGTTTGCTATAAATGTATATTACTGGTCATTTTGCCATAAATATATTTTGCAGGTCATTTTCCTATAAATGTGTATCGTTGGTCATTTTGATACATATATGAAATGCTGGAAAATTTGCTATAACTGTCTATTGCTGGTCATTTAACTATATATATATATATATATATATATATATATATATATATATATATAGTGCTGGACATTTTATTAAATGAGTATTTCTGGTCATTTCGCTATAATTATGTATCACTGGTCATTCTGCTGTAAACGTTTATTGCTGGTCATTTTGCTAAAAATATGTTTTGCATGACGTAAATGGCCATTGTTGGTCATCTGTCTAAAAACAGGCATTGTCGATCATTTTTCCTATAAATGTTTATTGCTTATCATTTTGCTATAAATGTGAAGTGCTGGTCATTTTTATATACATATTACAGGTCATTTTGCTATATATATGTATTTTGACATAAATGTGTATTGCTTTTCATTTTGCTGTAAATATGGTTTGCTAATCATGTATTTGTATATGTGTCCTGCTGTTTATTTTACTCGGATTATACATCGCTAGTCATTTTGCTATAAATGTATATTACTGGTCGTCTGGCTATAAATATATTTTGCTGGTCATTTGCCTATAAATTTTTATTGCTGGTCATTTTGCTATAAATATGTATTTCTTCCATTTTCACAAATTTGTTTTGCTATTAATTATGCTCTAAATGTCTATGGCTGGTCAATTGTCTAAAAATATGTATTGTTGGTCCTTTTCGTATAAATGTGTATTGCTTGTCGTTTTAATACAAATGTGTACGCTTTTACATTTTGCTATAAATATGTATTACTGGTCATTTGGCTATAAATATGTTTATTGCTTGTTATTTTGCTGTAAATGCATACTACTGGTCATTTTACTATATATATATATATATATATATATATATATATATATATATATATATATATCTGGTAATTTTCCTATAAATATATTTTGCTGGACATTTGGTTATAAATGTGTATTGATGACAATTTGTCTGAAAATATGTATTGTTGATTATTTTACTATAAATATGCATTGATTTTCATTTTGCTATAAATGTGTATTGCTGGTCTTTTTGCTATGTCTATTGCTGGTAAATTTTTCTATAAATATTAAATTGCTGGTAAATTTTCTATAAATATTTATTGCTGGAGATTTTGCTATAAATATATATTGCTTGTCATTTTGCTATGTCTATTACTCTATAAATATTTATTGCTGGTAAATTTTCTATAAATATTTATTGCTGGTAAATTTTCTATAAATATTTATTTCTGGTAAATTTTCTATAAATATTTATTGCTGGTAAATTTTTCTATAAATATTTATTGCTGGTAAATTTTTCTATAAATATTTATTGCTGGTAAATTTTCTATAAATATTTATTGCTGGAGATTTTGCTATAAATATATATTGCTTGTCATTTTGCTATGTCTATTGCTGGTAAATTTTCTATAAATATTTATTGCTGGTAAATTTTCTATAAATATTTATTGCTGGTAAATTTTTCTATAAATATTTATTGCTGGTAAATTTACTATAAATATTTATTGCTGGTAATTTTTCTATAAATATTTATTGCTGGTAAATTTCTATAAATATTTATTGCTGGTAAATTTCCTATAAATATTTATTGCTGGTAAATTTCTATAAATATTTATTGCTGGTAAATTTCTATAAATATTTCTTGCTGGTAAATTTCTATAAATATTTATTGCTGGTAAATTTCTAGAAATATTTATTGCTGGTAAATTTCTAGAAATATTTATTGCTGGAGATTTTGCTATAAATATATATTGCTGGTCATTTTATAATAAATGTTATTGCGGGTCATTTACTATATATATGTATTACTTATCATTTTACTACAAATATGTATTGCATTTTACTATAAATATGTATTGCTACTCATTTGATATAAATATGTATTGCTGGTCATTTGTTTAAAAATAGGCATTATAGTACATTTTCCTATAAATATGTATTGGTTTTCATTTAATTATAAGTGTATAGTGCTGGTCATTTTTCTATATATATGTATTACTGTTTATTTCCTATAAATATTTTTGTCAGTCATTTTGCTATAAATGTATATTACTGTTAATTTTGCTATAAATGTGTATTGTTGGCCATTATGCTATAAATATATGTTGCCCGTCATTTTGTGTACTGCTAGTAAATTTGGTATATATATATATATATATATATATATATATATATATATATATATGCCTGGCGATTGCATCTAGCATGAAACAGGGTGTCGCCTCTAAGAGTTGACTTCTATGTTCACTTTTATATTTACACACGCTCTATCTTTGATATTGAGCACTTTATCCCATAAATATAGCACACTTTAAGACTATATTTCTTCATATATATATATATATATATATATATATATATATATATATATATATATATATATATTCTCGTTGTAGTCTTCTTTCTCACTCTTCCCAAAAGTATCTATCGGTTGTTCTATTTTTTCCTTCTCGTGGGTCTCTTTCCCTTTTAATTTTTTCCGTATTTATAGCATATTCTAATTTTCTTCTTTTTATCGGTTTTTTAAGAAAACCTACGAGATCTTTATACAATTTAGTTCATTCTATAATTAATGTAGACACGTGATTCCTATGTTCCTCGCTCTTTTTAGCATTTTTTACATTATAAAATGTAATCATCATATGTCATTATTTCTATCTCTTTTAGTCCTTCTTACACACAATGTTAGCCATTTCTTCTTTTTCTTCTTCTTCTTTTCTCTCTCTCTCTCTCTCTATCTGTCTCTCTCTTTCTCGCTGTTAAGCAACGCTGAACCTTGTCAGTACCTAGATGGGTGACCATTCTGGAATAACAGATTCTGTAAACTTAGTGTTATTGATAAAGACTTTGAATGAGAAAGCGGAGAGCCGAATTTGAGTTTCAGTCGAGTTCGTTACATTCACTTACACCGTTGGGAAAGGTCTTGTTCCGCCAGCAATGGGTTAAATAGTAAGACTTGTATCAGATAACCATAGGTATCCCCCACCAAATTCTTACGATCCCAAAATACGTTTCGGCTTTAAATAACCGCAAAGAGGTTGATTAGCCGTAAAAAAACGAATCAACCAATCTTTCTTTTATGATCATTCACTTCTTTTATGATTCGTTCATTTTCTTTCATCATTTAGACTTTCCTTGGCGTTGCTTTATTTTAGTGGGTGGTATCTTATTTATTTCTGTCGTGTTTAGCTAACCATTCCCTTGTTTTACTGTAATCTCTAGTATTTTTTTAACTCTGTTACTTCTACTTCCTCTCTCCTTTTCTTCCGCTCTTTTTGTCTTTCTTCCGTTCTTTATATTCCTCGCTTTTCTTTCTGGCTTACGGCCATATCACGTTGAAACACCTGTTCTCGTACGATCCACGTCGAACAAAGCCTACCCTTAATGGATGACCGTTTGAGAATACCAAGTGCTGTCAGCTTGAATATACGGATAGTGCAATGGACGACGGAGAGATCGGTGAGCCGAGTTACACTTCCAGTCCGGTTCGTTATATTCATTTGCGCGTAAATACCTTTGGGAAGCATATGAATCCAGCTCTTCTCCCCCCATATCTATGGGTTAATTAGTAGAACTTGTATCAGTAAATCATTATCATATCCTAAAAATTCTGACAGTATAAAAATATTTCTGTCTTTAAATAACCTGCGAATGGTTGATAAGCCGTAAAACATAAATCGATTAGTCTTTTCTTTCTCTCTTTCTTACATTTGCTTTCTTCTTCATTCACTTCTGTCATTCTAACTCCCTCTTACTCTCTTTTTTTTTTCACGCTTTCATTTGTCCTCTCCCTCTCTTTCCCTCTCTCTCTCTCACTCTCTCTCTCTCTCTCTCTCTCTCTCTCTCTCTCTCTGTCTCCTTGTCTCCCTCTGTTCTTCTTTCGTATTATTTCTATTTTTCTTCATTCATTCCTTGATTTTTCTTTCTCCTTGTTCTCTACTTCTCAACTCTCTCTGTCATTCGCTCTCATGTATTCCCTTCCTTTAGCTTCCGTATCTTCTGTCGTCTCGCGTTTGCTCAAATGTATTTCCTTTCAATTCGTCTGTTTCTACGAAACTTCGCTTATTTTCTTTTAACCTTATAAATCCCGTTCTGTCTTGCAATTTTTCTGTTCTTATTTTACCATATCTCCTCCTATTTACCCCCGCTCCAGTTCTCTCTTTATTTCCTGCCGCATTGAACAACTGAGCCCGACTCCCTTTTGCCCCAGGCAACGTCCATCGAACGCTGAGCGCAGAAGATCAATAAAAGAAAGATATTATCGATACGTGGCAATTGAATAGACTGAAAGAAAGCTGAGACGCTACAAAACTGCGAACCACGTGAATTTTCAAGAAATACACAGTGTGAATCGTAAATGCTTATGGGGTATGCTCTCATCTCAGAAAAGCTGAAAGTATTTTTGCATACCAGTCTTTCTCTGTAAGCTGGAATCAGTTTACATTTGGCTCTCCCACTAGTTCGCTATACGTATTTTTATAATTAATTTTTAAAGATAAAAATCTTTATTGAAGCCTTCATTATAGCATTATGAAAGATAAAGGATTTAAAATATACAATTTCCACTAAGCAAAATACGTTATTATGTATTTGAAACAGAAATTATATTGATCGGAATCAACTATTTTTAGTAAAATCGATAAAAATCGGCCATTTTTACACATTTGTAAACAAAAGTTAATTCTTGGTTTTAAAAATCTTGCAAAAATAAAATATATATTTCTGAAACGTTATTTGAGGAAAATTAGCAAATTCTACGTTAAATTAATCTTGTTTGAAACAGACATTAATTACTTATAGCAAACGCTGCTGGTGGCGCCTGGGGTGGCGGTCCCGCCATAGCCACCGAAACCGTGAGATCACCCCTGGTCGACGGCTGATGAAGACAGGGTATCGCACGTGTTAACACACGTTGTATGTTAAAAATTGATAACCAAGACTCTCTGGAAAGCAAGATGACTCTTCGGAAAGACGAAGTGACCCTCTAGAAAGTTGGAGTGACATCTTGGAGAGACAATAATTTACATTAAAGCATGAAGAATACAAGAAACGCAGAATGCCCTCTGGGTGACTTTAGCGGGGAGGGAGAATATATCACCCATGCGACTGATTTTAATGGAAACGACCTGGATATGGACCCGGCTACAACGTATGATTGCGACAGAAGATTTAACGGTTTACGCGGTTTACGCATCCATAAGGCACGCTGATGCAAACAACGTAATTCTCCTATCGGAGAATGTAAATCGAGTGGTGGGATTATGAATCTGGAATACACCCACAGCGTTCAGGATTCCATAGTTGAGTGACAGCACCCTGGAGAAATCCTAAGTAAACCAATAATCCAGTGGCCCAAATGTAACCAGAAGACTATTTGGACGAATCTTGACAAAGAGTTTTCTTTTATCCTTAATAACAATCTTAAGGGTCACATAGGGCAACAGATCAGTTCCTTTTGTAGAATAATATACGACGTTTGCTTTGAGTGGTTTGGACCAGTAATGGAAATAAAAGACAAAAAAGAGGAAAAACGACCAAATCGACGACAGATCCAGGAAAGAAAGTTACGATCAGAACAAAGATTACTGAAATATTATGCGCGCAACATCACGACCTAACATGCGCAAGTGGAATATTTGCGTAGTCGTCTATAACGATTTTGACGAGCGCGTCAGTAACGGCAAACGCGTTCAGGAACTTTCATTACGGACAGAAGCGGCAAAGAGGAACAATCGTTTTATTTATTTCATTACGAGGATTTACAAAGAGGAACGATCAATTAGCTTTTCTTCATACACTACCCGGTGGCAAACGCTGCTGATGGCGCCTGGGGTGGCGGTCCCGCCATAGCCACCGAAACCGTGAGATCACCGCTGGTCGGCGGCTGATGAAGACAGGGTATCGCACGTGCTAACACACGTTGTATGTTAAAAAATAAAAATAGCATAAAATGTTCTTTTTTGTGACGTATCAATCGAATTAAAGACATTCTAATATGTTGACAAGTTAAGTATGGTAACGCACAAATGCAAGCGGACGATACATTTTATATGAGGGCTTATTCGTAAGTTGAGACAATCCTTAAAACACGTGACTTTTTAATGATAATGTCTTGTACGAACTCGTGTACATAGAAAAAAAGGATGTTTAAACATAAAAAATAGAAATACCTTTTTTTAAATATTCGGGGTCGTCAGATTGTAATAAGCTTTAAAATACATAATTAGTTAATATAGTTTTTACTTAATAACACTATTTCCTAAGAGTTTCCCCATTGAAATTGAATTTTAAAAGATTTAAAAACTTTATAAATTATTCAATTTAAAATTGTTAAAAGATGAAAAAAATCTTGTAAAAATGAATTCTTCATCGAAATTTTTTTTTCTTCAGACAATATTTTCTTTAATATATATTATTCATAAAAGTAATTAAATTCTTCTCTAATTAAATAATATCTTTTTTATATTGCGTTTTTTATTTTTCGATTCGGAACAGATTTTCGGTAAGACGGGGTACGATTCTGCAAAAAAATTAGTGATATAAATATTTCAAAAATTTCTGTTTTTTACTAATATAGTCACTAAAAATTATCATGTGGAATTTTAGTTTATGGGCGTGAGATACATTTAAAATATTAGAATTTTAGTTTATGGGAGTCAAATACATGTAAAAAAATGTTTTTATTCAAGATCTTTCAATAAAAAAATTCAAATATAATTTCATTAATTTGTAAATATGTCCTGAAAATTTCATTAAAATCCGACAATTATTTGACTTTTTGCAAGAATTTCCAAATTAATGTCTGTCACCGCAAAAAAGAGGCCAAAATTTGCTATGCTGAAAGTTAGTACATCTGGCGCAAGAAAAACAAATCTTTTAATGAAAATTTCGAATTAATCAAAATTTTGAATTAATCAAAATTTCTAAAAATGAGTAAAAGATTTAATTAAATATTCAAAAAATACTTTGATCCTTCCTAAAATAATGATTTTGACGATAAAACTATATTTGGATAATGTTTTCATTACGTTATTCGGCGATTACGTGGAGGGTACCACAGACAGATCTGTAAACCTTTATTTTATACTTTTACGCAGTTATTTTAGCAAATAATTGTCATTTTCAATATAACTTTGTCATTGCCCGTGATTTCGTAAAAGGATATCAATCGAAAATCTGTAACATTATATAGTGAAATATTCAGATCAAAATTTAGCTAATAAATATGGATTTATTGATTACCTCTTGGATAAGGTATCTTAAAATCAATGGGTCGAATACATTATTTCCCTGATGAATATTCATTATATAACATTATCTCGACTCAAAACACGAATAGTTGCTTATTTATAGATAGAAAGCAACAGTAAAGATCGGGTTTCCGCCCAAACCAAAAAAAAAAGAACCAAAAGAAAATCGGTAAACCTGAGTATTTATGGAATATAATGCTATTTCGGTCAAGAATTCTTTGCAATTTTAGAGCAGTCAAATAATAACAAATTTAATGTTCACTTATATGAACCTATTCTGAGTTTTTCGGAGATCCCTCCACTCAATATGGAGCCTAATAATAAAATACGATTATATTTTACAAGTGGACATTTAATTTTACTTAATTTATCAGATAGATAGATAAATAGATAGACGGTAAATTATGAATTGCAATTATATATCCAATATTTTATCAATATATAATGCTCCATATAACATTTATTTAATCGCTTTATTTTGTGCGCCCTCTTTCTCCAATAGCCTTTACACATGACGTCACGTTGGACCATTTCAAACGTCCAGCTTCTCAAAGAATACCAGGATGCAGACGAAGGAATTCTAATTGCCACATCGACACCACGTTGCTTCTTGATAATAACTGTGAAAGTCAAAAGCACTTGAACAAAAATAGCAAAATGTGAACTTTGGATTGGTTATCCACAAACCAGAGCGCAATATTCAGCCCCTTATCCGAAACTTGGAAAAATACGACTCGGTTTATTTTATATTTTCTATAAATCTACCACTCGTCCATGCTTAGAATATTGTTGCCATATATGGTCCAGTGCCCCTATTATCTATCTTGAGCTCTTTGATAAAATCCAAAGAAGAATCAGTAATATTACTAGCCCAAAGCTGGCATCTGGGCTTCAGTCACATTCCCACAGCCGTAACGTTGCCCCACCCCGTGCCTTTTCTGTAAATACATTCATGGTAATTGTTCAGATGAGCTCTTCGCTATGATATTGTTATTTTATTCTCACGCACCCACAGACAATTAATTGTACATATGAGGAAGAGTTAGGATTTACATAGAGACAATGAGGTATTATGGAGATTGTAGTAAGAAAGGTAAGTAAGAATGCGTTGTTTTTGTGTTAGGAATATTGTGATATATTTGGGTCAGTGTTTGTGGTTAGCTAAGTTTAAAATTAAGACAGAAGACCGTCCTTTTCCCCATTTTGGCCTTGTGCCACATTTTCTGTAAATAAGCAGAAATAAATACCGCTCTTCGCTAGGATGCCAAGACTTTTTGAATTAAAGCGACGAGTTCTCATCGATTTAAAGCTGGCTGGATATATCCGTAAATTCTATGCTAACAGTTTCTTTTCACGTAATTCTCGCTTGTGGAACTCCCTTCCGGCTCCATGTTTTCCAAACAAATTTAAACTGCAAAAATGTAAATGCAACGTCAATTTCTATCTGCTGTCTCTCCCCTAATTACTCTTCCTCTGCTCGCGATCCCTAAGATTGCTCCTGTATATAACTCTTTCACATCCCCTTTTGCCTTGCTTGGGTTGGACTAGATTAAAATAAAAAGCTTTTAGTCTATTTTAAAGTTTAGCTTTCATTCTTATTACTTGTGTACAAACACACACACACGCGCGTGCACCCCCTCATATATATATATATATATATATATATACATATACATATATATATATGTGTGTGTGTGTGTGTGTGTGTGTGTGTGTGTGTGTGTGTGTGTGTGTGATAAGCACCAAAAAGGACGAAACGGCCGTCCAGTGCATTCTGAATTTTGTTGAGGATAGACTAGATGAATTATTATGAGTAATATATATATATATATATATATATATATATATATATATATATATATATGTGTGTGTGTATATATCTATGTATATATATATATATATATATATATATATATATATATATATATATATATATATATATAATGTATATATATGACAGCAAGAAACCCTTTTAGTAATATGTCCTGGACATCTTAAAACCCCGTCTTCTGCAGTGAAACCGACCCGTGAAAACGCGTTATTTAAAAAAATACTCTCAGCCTGACACTCAGCAACGCGTGCACTCAAATTCGAAGGACCCCGACTGACTCCATTTTTGGGTGTCTTAAAATAGATGCTATTATGAAATGTCAAAACATCCATTGGTGTTGATTTGACCTTTGTTTTCATTCTTCTCTCTAAATATCATGTTCATTCGGTGTGTACCGAGCATGACACTATTCTACTTATCACCTATGAGTTGCCATGAATTATTGAGAAATACAGTTGGTGGCTTTCCCCATTCTCTGATAACACTTTAGTGTCCGCGGTAGTATAATGAGTATCAACGTCAAAATGGTAATCAGCGAGCCAATACCAATATTCCGGGTGCCCTGTTACGTTTATTTTTGCACAGATTCCCTCAGGGAAAAGCAGCAATCTTTCTCCTATCCATCCTCCAGCTAAATAAATAGAAATGGTAGACTGCGCTCTCTGGCACTGATTAGCAACTGATTTAAGAGTAGGAAAACTTTGAATTTAAAACCGTATTGAAGGCCACTATAATAACTCCTCTGTCTTTCCATTCTGACGCTATCTAATCCTTATTAAATGAATCTTTCGTTTTGACTCATCAGAGATTGCTATAATTCATTTCATGGCATTTGACTACGAATATGTAATGAACTTATTACCTGGCCTTCGTCACTGGTGAGGAGAATCCGAAAGTTACAGACGCCCCAGTTTCTTTGCCTTTTGTCAAAGTAATTTAAGCATAGCAAATTCACCAATGTGTCCTGTTATAGCAATCAACGATCTAACATTGAATTTTCCTTTGTCTCCCGATACTAGATACGTAATTCTAAAGTTTAAAATTAGACAGACTGAATGACCGAAAAGAATTTCTAGATCTCCTTTAAATTGATCGATTTTAAACTTGGTTTCGTTTTAGTGACGAATTTTATTTTTCTAAATAAAGCCTTGTATTTAAACATTCAAATACTTATTTTAAACAGTAAAACTACTGTTTGTTATCACGTTAGTCTCCTGGTATTAACAACTGGTTGAATAAAGGATTCATTCATTTGTTTAACGGCATATCAACCGACTGGGTCATTTAATAACAAATATTTTTCTAAATAAAGCCTTGTATTTAAACAGTCGAATACTTATTTTAAATAGTAAAACTACTGTTTATTATCACAAACGTTAGTCTCCTGGTATTAACAACTGGTTGAATAAAGGACTCATTCATTTGTTTTATGGCTTATCAAACTTTTGTGGGATATTTAAACCGGTAATATTTTTTAATTGTTTGTTTAGCGGCACATCAATTCCTTATGGGTCATTTAATGCCGAAATGTAATTTTCTTGGGAACATTCGTAATTTACCAAAATATATTGCTAATATTTTTTTTGAATATATTTCTGCTAATTTTTTAAAACTTAAAAATAAAAATATTGTATTGCTGGTAATTCCTTTTAATATGACAATGTATTGCTGGTATTTTTGCTTTAAAATTTTTATACTTTCATAGTGTTTTGACCCCAGTTTGGGGGTTGACTCTTTGCCCATAGCTGGGACACTAACAGCTGCTACCACTTCTTATCAGGGTGGAACTGGGAACAGCAGCAATTAAGATGTGGTTTCACGCTACTCAAAACCTCCCAGTCTTGGACCTTGCTGCCGGATGTAGTTTTTCGTCATATCTAGGACGTTTAACTGAGCAGCTGGTCATACTTAAAATTTTTGACATCCTAATCTTAAAACAATTTTTTTAGGAAATAATGTTTCTCAAATCCAGTAACTGTTATCGATCTCTTTAGTATTGATGCTGAGGGAAGTGTCCTTCCTACTCTTTTATGTGAAGTAGTGCGGAACATCAGCCTCTTGACTAGGTCATTATTTTCTCTCCGAGTTACAAGTGCTTTCCACTTTAGTTGTAATGGTGTGGTTTCTGTTATTTGGTACAGTACGTTGTTTGTGATTCTGTAAGGCCAATACACATGGTTCAAAGAAGAATGGTCATCACGGTCTTATTGAGAGAGTAGTTAGCGGCAACCACCAATTATTTGTCAACGTTTGCGACAAATTTCTGTTTCGATAAACACTTAGACAAGCAGTTGGAAAATCATGGACAAAGGACACGAATCATTTGAAGCCATACAAAAATAGGGCAATAAGATAAATGAACAGGAAAGTGACATAGCTAAATGTTTACACAAATAACTCGATAGCTAACGAAGTAGAAGAAAAGGTTTTAATTGAAAAGAAGATAAATATGTTATGTAGATAAAGACATTTCAGTAAAACAACCGGCTATCATTTGCAGCGCAAGTTTTTAACTCCCGACGGACTTAGGTTTCTGCAATTTTGTGCTGTTTGTTCTGTCAGCCGAAACATTTATCGATTCTTACAGTAATGGTGTAACGATAATTAAAAGATGCGAAACTGGAATTAGGAAAAAAAAACATACCGATGTAGTTCATCTAAATGTTTTTGAAAATCGATAGTGGAGATGGTACACACGAGTCTTGAGAAGATAGTTTTGATAATATTTTATAAGACATAAATGTACATTTTCTTCAATGTACCGTATCTCTTCTGGACATTGCCTATAACGGCTCTCCCCAATTTCCTGTCCATTGTAGGTCTTAGTAAATTTCATCTTTTTGTTATCTCCTAAACGTAGTTCCACCATCCATTTACTCAAGTTCGCTTGGTAGAGCTTGTTCGCTTGTTTTTCTCTACCCCTCTTGCGTTCAGTCTATCTTATGAGTGTCAAATTTTTCAAGCCCACTTTTCTCATTATGTATCCTAAACACGTCAACTTTCTCTTTCTGATGTTACGTATGAATCTCTTTTTTTCTTTCCGTTTTCACTAAAACTTCCTTGTGGTTCATATCTTCCTGTCCATGCTATTCTCAGCATCCTTCTGTAGAACCACCTTTTTTATTGACTTAAGTCTGTTCTTCAACAATGTGAAGAGATTGTCCATCATTCATTCCAGATTTGTACACTTTCCATGGACATAAAGATAGAGCAGCGAGTGACTTGCGACGTCTCGTCTGTGAGAAAGCGATTGTAGGGTGGAAAAATATCGTCACGCACAAGGACCCGGAAACACTTTTGGACTTTTATCGATAATGGGAAATGAAGATTGGGTAGCCCCTGCCGATATATGACTGCAGTACTCCATTTTCAGCCTGGCTCTTGTAAAGCTAGAGAATAGCATATATGTGAGGTACTTGCAGGAATGTTACAGACTACCGACCATTTTTTCCATCATCTTTAGCAATGGATCGGATGTACGTGTTCCACTTGAGGTCTGGGTGACTGTGAGTCCCAATAGGCGCTCAAGGTAGAGGAAATGATGGTCTATTGTTTTTTACAAAAAATATTTACGTTTAATTGCGTTTAATTGTAGTAATTTTAATTGTTTTGATACGAGTCATATATTTGTATTTTTATTATTTTTATTATTATTTATATATATATATATATATATATATATATATATATATATATATATATATATAATTTTAAAAAATTGAAGGTTTTTCTTTGTGAAAGTATTTATTTATATTTTTTAATATATATATATATTTGATATTTCAAATCGGCCCCGATCTTTCTTCAGAAATGGCTGTTTTCAGAAGTTTGTTTACATAAAGTAACGTCCGTCGCGAGACGCGGACGTCACGTGATATGGAATGAAACTGTGTTTGAATATTTCTAACGTAAATCTAACTGTAGTAATATTTTAGAAAATTTAGATGTAGTTTAAAATTTTTTTAACTATATCTAACAAAACATTTTTGTTTAACTATTGAAATATTTATAACGATTTAAAATACCCAAGTTATTTTTTTAATTTACAACTTTTCAGTTGTTTTTTCTATATTATATACATAATAAGAAATTATACGTAGCTTCTCATTATGCTATATATATATATATATATATATATATATATATATATATATATATATATGTATACATATATATATACATATATATATATATAAGTGACCATTGAAGTCAACACTTAGAGGCATTTAAAGCATCATGCCTACTCGTGTACACAATTCCGGAAAATCCACGTTGAAAACACAACTATACTTAAACATGAAAACAATAAAAAAACGAAAAATTCTTGAAGCTATATACATAAAACTGTTGAAACATGACCATATCAAAATAAACTACGAAATCTCCATAAATGTTCTTAAAAGCCTATAACTGATAACAGAAGCCATTGGTTTATAACAACGGCTTCCCATACTTAATACTTCTCGTTTTTGTGGTCATGTGTGATGTCACGAGCTGCGACGTGATTTTTCGCTTCTGCGTCTCGTATACACGATTTTGTCGTTGCTTTGAAATTTTTCACGCAAAAAAAAAACAGACTATCATTATTGTTTCGTCCGTGTATTCTTTGATATATTGAAATGTAATTGTCATCTTTGATAATGGCTTATGTAAGCCGAAAGCTTAGATTGGATTTAAACATGTATCAATATTGTGATTTCCTTTCGTCTTTCAATGATAATGTTATTAAGCTTATCAGACAATATGAAAGGAACTTACTTAAAATAAATACACAAAACTTGTCTATATTATTCAATGAAACATGCATCAATGAAAAATCGCTGCCTAAATATACACAATATATATATATATATATATAAATATATATATATAAGTGAACCTTGAATCGTCAGGCCACGATTGCGTCTAGCATGAAACAGCCTGTCGCTCCTCTAAGTTTTGCCTTCAATGTTCACTTTTATATTTATACACGCTCTATCTCTGATATTGAGCACTTTATCCCATAAATATAGCACACCTTAAGACTATATTTCTTCATATATATATATATATATATATATATATATATATATATATATATATATATATATATATATACCAGGTGTAACATCAAAATTCTCCACGTCGTGCAAAAGCAAAACTGTCCATGTGTTAGATTAATCTTTGAATCGTTGTATCTTATAAATAATTAAAGATATCTTACTGAAATTTTCCGAAGGTTTTATAACATTATTGAACTCTACTCTGGGCAATAAGAAGCTTAACAGAAGAGTAACGACATAGATCATAAACCAAGATGTCATGTTCTTCATTAATTAATCATAGATAAGAATCGGGAGCTCAAAGTATTGAAATAAAGTTCAAATATACATATACATTATTCTAGAATCATTTTCCAACTTATTTAAGATGATCTTCGCCCTTTCTAACCTTCTGTCTTGGATAAACAAGCTGCCTCGCGGGTTTTACGTACGATTTCATTTTCAAGTCATTTTTTCACTGTTCTTTGGGCTATCATAGCTTAAACTCTTCTCTCAGGAGCCAAAGTTCTTATGAATTGAATTGGATCTTTTCTGATTGATTTCTTTTGCCCTAAATTGAAATGATGATCTATCTTCCTCATGTGACCTCCCGATACAGTTTTCCTCTCTACTGTTCCCTCTTTTTAAAACTTATTCGCAGTTCTCTTGATGGTTCTTGAATGGATTTGAAGATGGAAGCCAGAGTGTGAATATTGGTACCATTACTGAAGTCCTGAATAATTTTTTGCCTGTCACCATTGCTCAGTTAGGCTGATAAAAACAATGTTAACCTCTTTCTAGCGTAATAACTCGTATGATTCTTGAGTGATTGTTACAAAAAATGGCGTCAAGATGTCTACGTGCCTTATCTGAAAACCTGAAAGAAAAAAACACAATTAGGTTTGTGATTTTTTCAGATATTAAACATTTTGTGGGATGAATAATTATGCTATCAATATGGAGAATGTTTCTGTTACACACGGTATAAATAAAAACAATAAAGATACTGATACTTTTAACTATTTCGTATAACAGCAGCGAGAATCAAATGTAGCTTCATATGTTCACATGACTGTCCTTCGGCCTCGTTGACATCTGTCGGATAATGGTCACCTGGACAGATAACTGACATGATAAAAATAACCTTTGACTCTTGTTGGTTTATGTAAATTAAATCTATCAGCAGATGTGTAGACCGTTCCAGTGGAACTATCTAATACGAAGTGTTGAAATCTTGTCAGCCCACTTCCCAAAATTCTAACCATAATGATCAAAAATCTATAAAATGGATGGTAGGGACAATTACCTCAGTAATAATAGAGCCCCAGTCACTGTGGAACCTATTTAGTTTTAGAGCCTTAATCATTTATAAGTATAAAACATAGATAGATAGATAGATAGAAACATTGTAATTAGATTTTTAGATAGATAGATAGATAGATAGATAGATAGATAGATAGATAGATAGATAGATATGCTGTGTATCATAAAATATAACAATCTCGCTTTTCCGTAACGTCCTCCCTGGCTTAGACGATCTAAAAGGTGGGAGAAGATAGATAGATAGATAGATAGATAGATAGATAGATAGATAGATATGCTGTGCATCATAAAATATAACAATCTCGCTTTTCCGTAACGTCCTCCCTGGCTTAGTCGATCTAACAGGTGGGAGAAGATAGATAGATAGATAGATAGATAGATAGATAGATAGATAGATATGCTGTGCATCATAAAATATAACAATCTCGATTTTCCGTAACGTCCTCCCTGGCTTAGTCGATCTAAAAGGTGGGAGAAGATCGATAGATAGTTAGTTAGTTAGTTAGATAGATAGATAGATAGATAGATAGATAGATAGATAGATAGAAACATTGTAATTAGATAGATAGATAGATAGATAGATAGAAACATTGTAATAAAATAGATTGACATGCTGTCAGATAGATTGATAGCAATGAGAACACATGAAATTAGAATGCGTCCCCACTGCTTGCTCTCTTAACAGGTCTCACCTATTTGGACGTCTATTAATTAATGATCTTCGCCTTTGAAAAGGTTAATTAATCTGACCCGGGGGTTGCATTAATGGAGTAGAGAGCGAAGCGTGAAAGCACTAGTTTATTTCGATCAATATTAGGAACGATTTATTAAAAGAGACGTAGAACTCGCTTGTTCTATCACGGGCAATGATTTTTAATAAAAGATGCATCAAAATTTTCAACTTTTATACACATTACACGGTTTACATTTGGACAGGTGTAATGGTAAGTATGTCTCGCTAGATCAATTACGACTGCGTAGTGTGTGTCTGCCCTGGTGTCCACATTTTCAACCTTGAAACACATCTAAGCTCCGATTAAGAAATCGTTTTGGACACCTCAAAGTGGTGTAATAATTAGCATGATTGCCTCGCTAGTTCAATTGCGACAGATTAGTGAGTTCGTTCATCGCTTGGTGTCCACACTTTCGGTCTTCTGCTACAACTAAGCTACGCTTAGGAAATCGTTTTGGGCACCTCGTCGTGGTGTAAGTTGACAAGGTTGTCTCGCTAGTTCAATTGCAACTGATTAGTGAGTTCGTTACTCGCTTGGTATCCACAGTTTCGGTCTTGTGATACATCTAAGCTAAGCCCAGGATATCGATTTGGGCAGCTCGACGTGGTGTAATCGTTAGCAAGATTGCCTCGCTAGTTCAATTGAGACTGATGAGTGAGTTCGTTCCATGCTTGGCGTCCACACTTTCAGCCTTGTTTTACATCTAAGCTACGCTTAGGAAATCGATTTGGGTAGCTCGACGTAGTATAATTGTTAACAATTTTACCTCGCTAGTTTAATTGAGACTGATTAGTGAGTTCGTTCCACACTTGGCGTCCACACATTCGGCCTTGTGCTATATCTAAGCTACGTATAGGACATCGTTTTTGGCTCCTCGATGTTGTGTAAGTTAGCAAGATTGCCCCGCTTGTTAAATTGCGACTGATTACTGAGTTTACTCCTTATTTGGTGCCCACACTTCCGGCCTTGTTCTACATCAATGCTACACTAAGAAAATCCTTCTGATTATCATGACGTGGTGTAATCGGTAGGAAGCTTGTCTAGCTAAATCAATTACTAATCTGCATTGATTATTGGATGCCCAAAACTTTCGACGTGGGCCACCACTAATCTACGCTTAGAATATTCAAACAATTGCCTTTTGTTATATTGCATATGATGATGAGAATGTAAACCACAACCACATGAAAAACCACATCGATAACACGCTACCCCAATATTTAAGTCATCAAAGAAAGTCACACAATAGGCAAAATTCAGCCCACACAAAGGCGAAATTCAGCCCACACAAAAGGCGAATCAGAAATTCTTCAAGACAACCACCATAAAAATAGATGCTCCCGACTCCTCTGTGTTTTTAAATGTTTATATTCCAACGTATTTTTTGTTCACAACTCGCGTTTTTAAATGTTTATGCTCCCACGTATTTTTTGTTCACGAAACGAGTTTTTAAATGTTTATATTCCCACGTATTTTTTTGTTGTTGTTCGCAACACGCGTTTTTAAATGTTTATATTCCAACGGATTTTTTTGTTCAGGACACCAATTTTTAAATGTTTATATTCCCACGTATTTTTTTGTTCACAACACGAGTTTTTAAATGTTTATATTCCAACGTATTTTCTTATTCACGGCGAGTTTTTAAATGTTTATATTCCCACATATTTTTTGTTCACGACAAGTCTTTATATTTCAACGTATTTTTTTGTTCACGAGTTTTTAAATGTTTATATTCCAACGTATTAACGCTTACGTGGGAATATATATTTTTTTTTTATATTTCTCTGTAAAAATACATATATTATAAATATGACATATAGATACAAATAAATGTTAGGTGTTTTTCCAAATCTGATATTCTCTTTTATAATTTTTGGTAGAACTCTTCTAACAGTTTCTTCACTTTCCATATATATATATATATATATATACATATATACATATATATATATATATATATATATATATATATATATATATATATATATATATTGTATAGCCGACTTTTCTATGGTAAGCGCAATATAAGGCGTTCTTGGTTACGCTTCAAGGACAAACTTAAATAAAATTTAAATGATGCAAACATTCCTATAGATGAATTCGAACTCGCTACTGAAAACCGAGCAAACTGGCGAAACACCTGCTCCAGAAGTATAACTAACTTTGAAAAGAATCGTCGCAACCGTGTGAGAGAATTAAGACCCAACACTAAATCTCGGGCTAATACATCAGCCCATATGACGGTCAACACTTCAGTATGCCCTTCGGTAATACATTTACCATCTTCAGGCATAATAATAATAGCACACTTTTGAATAAGACATCTTTCGACAAGTATCACATTCGTTTTCGTCTTGGAATTTTAGCCGAAATTTCCTGAAATTGAGAAGAAAATAACATCTATGCCTGAGGATGTGTAAATGTTTTACCGAAAGTACTTTTAATATGGATCGAACATCTAATCCATTTTACAATTAAGAAAAACAAGTATCGTGTCGTTCAGCGAATGGTCAGTGAGTTAATGGCTTATTTAAACTTTTTAGCGAATTGAATTCGCCATTAATTACATTAACTTTATTGATTTATTCTTTGAATGACTATTTCACAATATTAATTAAGCTACATTATTTAATAATAAGTATATATATTATATATATATATATACATATATACATATATATATATATATATATATATATATATATATATATATATATATATATATATATATATATATATATATATATATATAGGTAATGAAAAGTTTGGTAATCCGTATCGATAATCCCAAGCAGGATGTAATCCAGTGAGTTCACTGTCAAACTAGAGCAATTATTTTTTTTCACCCTTTTTTCAACTTACAATTCTCCATTATTTTTTGTCGTACATTCATATCTGCTCGATGCGTATCCAAATGTAAACAAAACATTCAGGCCTTTATATGTTATTAATACTGTTTATTATAAACAGAGCATTTACTTAAATATTTGTATCTATAAAAACAACGTATGAAAATGAAAAATGTCTTTAAAATAATTCTCGGACTTTGTCCATTTCATAATATATATATATATATATATATATATATATATATATATATATATATATATATGTATGTATATATATATGTATGTATATATATATGTATGTATATATATATGTATGTATATATATATGTATGTATATATATATATATATATATGTATATATATATGTATATATATATATATGTATGTATATATATGTATGTATATATATATATATGTATATATATATATATATATATATATATATATATATATATATATATATATATATATATATATATATATATATATATATATATATAAAATTTCATTATAAGCTCTCACGTTCGATTTCTGACCATGAGACACGGCTTCATCTCTCACCGCGGTTGAATGAGTCTTCCTGATGTCATCGGTTTGGAGGTGGGGTCGATCGCAGCCGGCGGCAACTATGGAAAGTGCTTGAAAACCATACCACGGGTTGACCCAAACCTTGCGAGTGAAATTTGGTAGACGGAGCACTTGTGGCCGTCGATAGCTGCACTAGCACAAAGTCACAAGTCATCGTGACCGAGGGTTTCAGTGTGCTAGTGTTGTTCAGATTGTTGATCATTCTAGATAACACGCTCTCTCCCAGAAACTGTAACTACGGTCTGCTCAGCATAGTTGCAGTATAAACCACAGGTTGCCTCTGAGGGTGTTAAACAAACACAAATGTGCCTGTGCAAGCTAGTCGTCCTAGTTGATGCGTATCCTCGAATACGAGTGGCCTGCTATTATATATAATTTCATAGCAATGTTTAACTGTAGAAATGTATTGTTATTGACGTGAGTACTGAATATCGTTACTAATTAATGTAGAATGGTATAGACTAGGGATTAATGCAAACACGAGAGAATAGACATACATTGCCACAATCTCCAGAACTGTCCCGCGTTGAATACAGAGAGAACATGACAAGACTCGTTGAGCTCTATCACGAACAGCTCTTGACGTATGACGTTAATAAGTGCGTGAGACGTTGAATAATATATATCCCCGGTTGATATTTGCTATCTGGACCGAACGGTTACTTTGAATTTTCAGGCCTGCCTTAAAAGTCCAATACGCAGCCCTAATAAGCGGTTTCAGCACTGTCCTCCCACCGCTTAATTTGGAATTTGTGCACGCATCAATCTGTCTATATAGTAATTTTATCCAATCCTGTTACAATATTATTCTAATTTTATGTACCAAGTCTCTTCAAAATGTGTTTGATTATGGGTCTCCACAACATTAATCATGTGGTTCTAAATAATTCTTCATCCTTTACAGTCCCTATTTGTCCATGCTTTGCTATAAATACGTGGAAATATTTAAATAAGTTACTTGCTGTGTCCCCTTGAAACTCTTGCATTCGGGATGTACATTCGCTATGTGTGATAGACAGCGGCTCGCAATAAGAAATCGCGCAAATATTCTTGGGAATGTTGGGAATACCTATAATCTAACCCAATAATCTTCCCGCTAATGGTTGAATAAGATACGTATCTGGAAAAGACATTGTTATTTCAAAATATTTTGATAATGCAATATTCACTCGCAAAGAAACAATTATTACTACAATCCCAAAATATGTTACGGCTAAGAAATGATAACCCTTAAAAACCAAATCAGATCCATCAATTATCTTGCATTCAGTACGTTTTGTGAGCGTTAAATTCTCTAGGCCTTCTTTCCTTATTATGCGTCACAAGAATTTCAACGTCCAAGTGTAAGCGTTCTGAAAGCAAAGGAAATATTTGTCGCAGATTACTTCCACAACGCAGAGAACAAATCACTGTAGGTTCAGACTCGAATATCGGGGGCAGAAAGAAATGCCGAAAACTCGATTCGCAGGTACTATCTCACAAATCACAATGCACGTAACCAGTCAGAAAAATAACTCACTCTCCAACGAACGCGGTGGCCAAAATACCGATATTTTTATCCACGATTCGAGAACACCAACTGCTTTTATCCGACGAGCAGTTTTTCCATTCGTCGACAACTGGGAGAGGACGCCCAATTTTTGCATATAAAAATACTTGTATAGCGACTCCTGCGACGGACTTGTTTTTGTTTTTTTTTTAATTTAAATATTTCGTTTTCAGCATGTCATGCGGAATACATGCCCTCTTTTTTGGTAAGTAATTTTCTTTTTTGCCACATTTTCCGTTGTAAGATACACGCGACGCGCTGTCGCTTGGTTTGACGAGGTAAGTCGCCGTTTTCTTTGCTGTGCCAAGTTTCCTTGTTGTTGCTATTTCCTTGAAGACTACCTCATTACTTGTTCTGCCAATGGTATTGTGGGAACATTGTCATTATTATAAATAAAAATAGAATATAAAATAATAATGATGAAAATTATAAATAAAATAAAATTTAAACCTCGTTCAAAATAAATTAAATAAGTAAAAAACAAAAATAATAAAATTACTCCCAGCATGCAACAGGGGCTGTTCATGTCGGAAATACGAACATCCAACCAAGAGATAAAAGATTCAGTCTCTTCGCCCAAGGAAAGTCGGGAATACAACGTGTTTAAAAAACCTCCGTAATAGGACTTGTGACACTACGAAGTGACTTACACTCATAACATGAACATTATCACAAGTGTAATGTAAAACACACGCACACAAATATATAAATAAAATTATATGAAACTAACATGCAATTTATCATGTTTTTTTTTTATTGTTATTATGTACGTTCGTTCTGTTTTTCATGGAAAACACAAGCCCAAACTTATGATCACATGGCGTGAGTGACTAGACCGCCACAACTTTATGATAACCGCTCGACGTGCAAAAAAAAAATAACAAAAAAACCATTTCATTCATCAACCCAAATAAAAAAAACAAAAATAGACGTTTAAAAAGAAAGGAAACCCCACTTGTGTTGAAAACAACGTACAACAATAACAACAACAAAAACATGGTAAATTGTATGGTAATTTCATACAATATTATTAACGTATTTGCGTGTGTATTTTGCATTACAATTGTTTGGTTTGTTTGGTTGTTTTATTTTATTTTACGGCATATCAACCTCAATGGTTTATTTAATGCCGACAACATTTTTAGGATAGATTCGTAAGAATAGAATATGTATTCTTTGGTTAAGTTTGGTTTGGTTTATTTTGTTTTACGGCATATCAACCTCAATGGGTTATTTAATGCCGACAACATTATTACGATAGATTCGTGTGAATAGAATATGTATTCTTTGGTTTAGTTGGTTTGGTTTATTTTGTTTTATGCCATATCAACATCAATGTGTTATTTAATGCCGACAACATTATTACGATAGATTCGTGTGAATAGAATATGTATCCTTTGGTTTAGATTGGTTTGGCTTATTTTGATTTACGGCATATCAACCTCAATGGTTTATTTAACGCCGACAACAATTTTAGGATTGATTCGTATGAATAGAATATGTATTCTTTGGTTTACATTGGTTTGGTTTGTTTTGTTTTACGGCATATCAATCTCAACGGGTTATTTAATGTCGACAACATTTTAGGATAGATTCGTGTGAATAGAATATGTATTCTTTGGTTTAGATTGGTTTGGTTTCTTTTGGTTTACGACATGACACCCTCAGTGGGTTATTTAATGCCGACAACATTGTTAGGATAGATTCGTATGAATAGAATATGTATTCTTTGGTTTAGTTGGTTTGGTTTATTTTGTTTTATGGCATATCAACCTCAATGTGTTATTTAATGCCGACAACATTATTACGATAGATTCGTGTGAATAGAATATGTATTCTTTGGTTTAGATTGGTTTGGCTTATTTTGTTTTACGTCAGATTAACCTGAAGGGGTTATTTAATGCTGACAACATTGTTAGGATAGATTCGTATGAAAAGAATATGTATTCTTTGGTTTAGATTGGGTTGGTTTATTTTGTTTTACGCATAGAAACTTCAATGGGTTATTTAATGCCGACAATATTTTTAGGATTGATTCGTATGAATAGAATATCTATTCTTTGGTTTAGATTGGTTAGGTTTGTTTTGTTTTACGGTATATCAACTTCAACGGGTTATTTAATGCCCACAAAATTTTTAGGATTGATTCTTATGAGTAGAATATGTATTCTTTGGTTTAGATTGGTTAGGTATGTTTTGTTTTCCGGCATATCAACCTCAACGGGTTATTTAAGGCCGACAACATTGTTAGGATAGATTCGTGTAAATAGAACATGTATTCTTTGGTTTAGATTGGTTTGTTTTATTTTGTTTTATGGCATATCAACCTCAAAGGGTTATTTAATGCCGACAAGATTTTAGCATAGATTCGTATGAATATAATATGTATTCTTTGGTTTAGATTGGTTTGGTTTATTTTATTTTACGGGATATCAACCTCATCGGGTTATTTAATGCCGACAACATTGTTAGGATAGATTCTTATGAATAGAATATGTATTCTCTGGTTTAGATTGGTTGGGTTTATTTTGTTTTACGGTATATCAACCTCAATGGGTTATTTAATGCCGACAACATTGTTACGATAGATTCGTATGAATAGAACAAGTATTCTTTGGTTTAGATTGCTTTGGTTTATTTTAATTTATGGCACATCAACCTCAACGGTTTATTTAATGCCGACAACATTTTTAGGATAGATTAGTATGTATAGAATATGTATTCTTTGGTTTAGATTGGTTTGGTTTATTTTGTTTTATGGCATATCAACCTCAACTGGTTATTTAATCCCGACAACATTTTAGGATAGATTCGTATGAATAGAATATGTATTTTTTGATTCAGATTGGTTAGGTTTGTTTTGTTTTATGGCATATCAACCTTAATGGGTTATCTAATGCAGACAACATTGTTAAGATAGATTTATATGTATAGAATATTTATTCTTTGGTTTAGATTGAATTGGTTTATTTTGTTTTAGGGCATATCAATCTCAATGGCTTTTTTAATGCCGACAACTTTTTTTTCCTGGTAATATTCTTGTTTTGTCATAAATGTATTTCTGGAAATATTTTTTCCTCAAAATTGTATCGCTGGTAATATTATTTTCAAAAAGACATTGCTGGTAATGGATTCTTTTTTTTTTTTAAACATATTGCTGGCAATAGTCTTTTTTTGTTTTTTTTTTCAAAAATGTATTGTTGGTAATAGTTTTTTTTTTCCAAAACGTATTACTTGTAATAGTTTTTTTTCTGGTAATATTTTTTTACAAAATATTTCTGGTATTAAAACATATTTTTACACTTTTATAATGCTTTTTACCTCACTTTCTGGATTAACTATTTGCCCATAGCTGGGACCCTAACAGGTGATCCCCCCGGCTGAGGGTGGACCTGGGAACACCAGCAATTAAGAGGTGGTTCCCCCCTCCTCAAAATCTCCTGATCAGAGGCCTTGCTTTTGGACATTGTTTATCGTCTTTCCCAGAACGAGGATGTAGTTTATCGTCATACCGAGGACGCATTACAATTGTGATGCAGTTCATGTTATAAAAGGGAGTACGTCACTCCGTAATATCACACGTCCTATCACGGGGGAAGTTACACACGAGTTGTTATCCCGACAGTTCTTGGGCGATGATATTGAATCTCACGTCTCTTGTCGGGATGTCCGTATTTCCAGCTGGAACTGTCCCTGTTGCATGCTGGGAGTAATTTTATTATTTTTATTTTTTTATTTAATTAATTTATTTTAAACGAGGTTTAAATTTTATTTTATTTTATTTATAATTTTCATCATTGTTATTATTTTATATTTTATTTTTATTTATATTAATAACAATTTTCTCACAGTATTTTCAGCATTTGTCGATGGAACCCCATCTCTTTTGCTTGAAGTCTCTTCTTCAATTGTAAGGACATTTTTTCAAAATTCACTGTCATATAGGAGAGTATATATTGCATAGGAGTTCATGTGTCTTTTTTGTTGTTGTTACTAATGAATGTTTCCACTGTCATCATATTTTGCTAGTTTTTATCATCTTGATTCGGCACCAGAGTTGGACCTTGGGAATCTGGGTACAGCAATACCGGATGGAACAGTGTTGAAAGGGACTGTCAATGGAGTTCCGACCAACCATAGGAAGGTCGAAGGATGATGATGATGATGATGATGATGGTGGTGGTGGTGGTAAAGATGATGATGATGATGATGATGATGATGATTCGTCACCTTTTTTTTCTTCGGGCTTCTTTGTAGCATTTTCCGTCGGCTGTTGTTAGTAGAGTTTCAAAATAGTTGATTTTGACGTTCCCAATGCAAAGCTCGCACGGTGGGTGATATCTTTTGCTGACGTAATCGAAACGCAGATGCTTATTTTATATAAAAATGCGAATGCAACTCAGGAAGTCTCGTAATGTTTATAAAAAAGAGTTTTGTGAATTTAAAATATCTGAGAAACGATTTAACAGAAAATGGAAAACGTGACACCGAGATCCGAACACGCACTTGACTAGAGAAAGAAGTTTTGCCAAAAGATAAGCAAAATGTCGAGAAACGGAAATATTTTTAGCTAGAAACAAAGAAAAAGGTGCTGTATTGCTATGCGATATCCATCCTTTTATATGGCAGTGAATGTTGGAAAATCTCCCGACAGATGAAGAAAAAAAAAACTTGAGGAGGCAGAAATGTGGTTCTACAGAAGGATACTGAAGATTCCATGGACGGAACAATTATGCAAAAAGGAAGTTTTAAAGAAAATGTCAACAAAAAGAACATTTATAGTCAGAATCAGGAAAAGAGAGTTAAAATTCTTTGGGCATGAGGGCTTGGAAAATTTAACCCTCATCTGGAATATTGAGGATAAGAGATTATCATGTGCGAACGGATGGCGGAACGGGGCCTTAGCAAAACTGCTAAGAACCATACGAGATAGAAAGATGTGGCGAGCCATGATCGCTCATGTTATGAAGGGACGTGAAAATTCGGGCTTCAGATTTCTCGCTAAACACTTATCGACCTGTTGAGGATGTTAGTGAGAAACTGAAAACGTTATCAAGGTTATGTCAATGGGTAGGTGTTATGGTGAAACACACCTATTCTATAGTTATTAGACTCTCCCACCTAATATAAGTAGGAGTAGTAAGAGGAGCGAGGGTCAGTCGATGTCGGACGACTCGGCTAGATGGTCGAACTCTCTGCCTCTGAGCAGAGAGGAACCCGGACGAGGCTCCGCCGAAGGGCAGACCTCATTCGGGGAGGTTGACCAACCCGATCCCGTTTATACGGGATCTACGGGCATTTTTTGCCCGAGCCTACGCGCTCGGGAATACCCCACTTTAAACCCGGGCTTGTGCCATATCTATCCCTCGTGGGGGGGGACAGTAAATACTGTCGATGTCGTACGACAGTAGTCGACAGATAGTCGAATACGAAAGTAGTCAGCGACCACAACAAGATTACTCTGCGTAATACCTATTATATCAAGTTCCTAACGTCGAACTTATTTCGAACCGATTTTAGTACAAATACAAGCATCCACTGCGAAATAACTCCACAACAACTTTGACGACGAGGATTCGCACTCATACGGAGGAAGAAAAAATTCGCTCGCCACAATAACTTCGGCGACAATGTCTCGGATTCACACTGAAAAGAAAATGGCAAAGTTTGTTGCAAGCCAAGACGTCAACTTAGTGACGAAAAAATCTGCCGAGAAAAGAAATATTTTTCTCGATAATACAGTTTGCTCAAATCAGTCACGAATTACAAATTCGTAGCCCCCCCCCCTCTACAGTATTTAGACATTGTGTAAACTTTTTGCGAAGATGGAGGAATGCAAATGTCTATTCCGGGAATTCTTTAAGTTCCAGTCAGAACAACAGACGAAAATATTAAAGCAACAAACAACATTCCAGATGCAGCTACAAAAGGAAACTTCCAATAGACAAATGCAATTCCAACAAAAAATGGAACAGATGCATGAGCAGTTTCAAAACAAAATTCTGGAAATAACTGAGAAGAGGAAAGAGAAAAATCTACAAAATGATTCTTTCCCAGAGAATACAATATGGAATTCAATTGAAATGTTCACGTAGAGTCCAGATGAAGAGATCACTTTTGTGGAGTATTATAAAAAATATACAGATGTGTACAACGAGGACTGCCACTCGTGGTCTGAAGGAAAGAAGGTTAGGCTTCTTTTAAGCAAATTGGGAACTGCTGAGCATAACAGATTGGTAAACTACTTTTTACCGAAAAGAAACTAGCGAGTTGTCATTTACTGAGGAGGTAAATATAAGTGAATTATTTAGTGAAAAGACATCTCTGTTCCACAAGATGTGGAAATGTTTGCAGAGTTAAGCGCAGACAATTTTAAGTGCTTGGTGTTTGTTCAGGAGCTGGTATCGGAAAGAGACGCAGAGTTGAGAAAATTAGTACTGGCAAAACTGGAAAGCGATCCAAGTATTACGGTACAGAATTTGGCAGAAGACTGCACAAGATATGTTAGCGTAAAGAAAGATTTAAAAAAGATAGAACCGTCTGGCGTTTCGCATGTAAGGAAAATACGCTACAAAGAAGAAAGTCAGTCTACCAAAAAGAATTCTACAATTGCGGATTATCAATTAAAAAGTGAAATACCAGAGAAAAATAAACAAAATCTCCCGAAGCCATGTTTTGCTTGCGGTGAACTACACTGGTACAGATATTGCGATTTTAGGAATAAAAAATGTCTCAACTGTAAAAGAGTGGGACATAAAAGCACGCATTGCAGGTCAAAAAATAAAGACAATACAATAAGAAAATTAAAGTCCAACGAGGTAAAAGATAGAATAACCAGAAAATTTGTTACCGTCGAAATAAGTAATAAAAATATAAAAATGCAACTTGACACTGGTTCGGATCTATCTATCCTACATTTGCATACGTGGAAGAAGTTGGGAAACCAACTTTAATGAAGACAAAGAAAATCGCGAAGTCAGTGACGGGAGAAAAAATACAATTTATTGGAGAAATTGTTACAAACGTCATGTTAAATAAAAAAACGCGAAAAGCTAAAATATTTGTCATAGAAAATACCACGAACTTACGGGGTACGAATTGGATAACAGAATTCCAAATATGGGATCTACCGATAAATTCTTTCTGTTACCCGGTAGAAAGCCCAAAAATTAATACAGAAACTTAAGGAAACATTTCCTACTGTTTTTTCTCCAGGGTTAGGAACGTGTACCAAGATGGAGGCAAAATTCCACCTAAAAGAAAACGCTCAGGCGGTATTCAAAAAGAAAAGGAATGTGCCGTTTGCCTCAATTGAACAGAGAGATAAAGAATTGGAAGGATTAGAGAAAACCGATGTACTTAAAAAAAGTTGAGTATAGTGAATGGGCAACACCGACTGTATACGTGAAAAAAAATCATAAAGAAATTCGTGTTTGTGCTGATTTCTCGACGGGTTTAAACGCGGCACTCAAAGACTACAATTATCCTCTACCAACAGCGGAAGAAATATTTGCGAAGCTTAATGGAGGCACAATATTTTTGAAGATAGACCTCAGCGACGCATATCTGCAAATACCGGTAGAAAAAGAAACGTCAAAACTTTTGTGTATAAGCACACATCGGGGTCTGTATAAATTTAACAGACTACCTTTTGGGATTAAGATCGCGTCCGCCATTTTCCAACCAGTAATGGATTCGATGCTGGGTGCTCTAGATTTTGCCGTAGCGTATCTGGAAGACATCCTCATGAGAAGTACAAGTATAGCAGAACACGTGGAACATGTAAATGCAGGATTTTGGATTTAAACTCAAGGAAAAGCAAATGCGAGTTTTTCATGGAGAAAGTAAAATATCTGGGGTAGATCATCGGTAAGAATGGTAGAAGGCCACACCCAGAGCGTGCAGCGGCTATAAAAGACATGTCGGTTCCGAATGATATTACCGCATTACAAAGACTTTTGGGATTAGCTAATTATTACCAAATATACATTCCTAAAATGTATGATCTGCTGGCACCATTAAATGAACTACTGAAGAAAGGAAAACCCTGGAAATAGACTAATGCATGCCAGAAAGCATTTGAAAAGATAAAGGAAGTGTTAACCTCGGAATTATTTTTAACTCATTATAACCCGGATTTAGAGATCATAGTAGCTTGCGACGCAAGTGCGTATGGAGTAGGAGCATGCATCTCACACAAAATGACAGATGGTCAAGTAAAACCAATTGCTCATGCTTCTAGAGCACTACTTCCGGCTGAGAAGAATTACTCTCAGATAGAGAAAGAGGCGTTAGGAATAATATTTGCAGTAGCGAAATTTCACCGTTTTGTCCACAGTCGACATTTTAAGCTACAAACTGATCTTAAGCCTCTGATTTCGATTTTTGGATCGAAAAAGGGTTTGCCGTCGCATACAGCCAACGACTTCAGAGACGGGTACAATACTGCTAAATTATAACTTCAGCATGGAGTACATACCATCGAATAAATTTGGCTACGCTGATGGGCTGTCCAAGTTAATTCCTAAAATGAGCGAACCATTAGAAGACACGGTAATTGCCTCACTGAAGTCAGAAGAAGAGCTGAAATTTACTGTGTGTAATGCAGTTTAGGAACTTCCGGTAACTCTAGAAAAAATAAAAGAAGACGCCCCCAGGTAGAAGTATATCTTGCAAATAAAAGAAATAATAGCCAAGAGGGACACAACAAATGTTTTTTCGCTTTGCGATACAGTATTGTTATACAGAGAACGTGTGATGATTCCATACACACTGCAAAAGCAAATACTAAAGGATTTTCATACTGGTCATCCGGGCAGCATTAGGATGAAGAGCCTAATGCGCAGTTTTGTATATTGGCCGAATATGGACAGGGACATTGAGAACGCAGTGCCAAAATGTAAAGGCTGTGCTTTAGCTGCAAAGGCACCCCCAATAAAATTTAATCCCTGGCCAAAAACAGACGTACCATGGTTTAGGTTACATGTGGATTTCGCAGGTCCACTGAATGGATACCATTACATCATAGTAGTGGATAGTTTCTCGAAATGGCCTGAGATACAAAGGATAAGAAAACCAACGACGCAAAGTACTAAAAACTTCCTACTGGAATTGTTCGCAAGGTTTGGTGTTGTAGACACAATTGTGACGGACAACGGAAGTCAATTTACATCGGAACAATTTAAAGATTTCTGCAAGGAATACAATGTGGAACATATTACCACAGCTCCATATCACCCAAGATCGAACGGGTTAGCTGAAAAATTTGTGGACACCCTAAAAAGAGCTCTAAAGAAAGCTAGGGAAATACCTACAGATGATGCCCTACAGGAGTTTCTACAGGTATACAGAATTACCCCAAATAACGGAACACTAGCCTCACAATCGCCAGCCGAGGTGATGTTTGCACGTCAGGTAAGATCTGTCTTCGACAAATTACTACCAAAAAAGACAAAGCCAGGTAGAGAAGAATTTATTCAAGTAAAGAAATACAATCCTGGTGAAAAAGTATACTTTAAGATCTATAAACAGAATAAATCATTCTGGGAGATTGGAAAAATAGAAAAGCGGATTGGCAACATGATGTACTTCGTGAAAGGTGAAAAATTCACGTGCAGACGGCACATTAACCAGATCAGACGACGCTCTTCAGACGTGGTTGACGGCGATCGCGCGGAGGTGATTTTCGATACGTTCGATACGCCAGCAACGATTTTACCTGTGGTACGCCGATCCAGGAGAAAAAGAAAAGCAACTGATCATTTAAAAGTGGATTCAAAACGTAGGAGATACGCTACTATGTTTCTAAAAAAATGAAGTTTTTTTTGTTGTTGTTGTTGTTTTTTCTTCATACTTCCTGTAAAAAATAAAAAATAAAGAAACCTGTTTTACTCCTACGGAGTAAAGTTTTAGGAGAGAAGTGTTATGGTGAAACACAACTATTCTATAGTTATTAGACTCCCCCACCTAATATAAGTAGGAGTAGTAAGAGGAACGAGGGTCAGTCGATGTCGGACGAGCGCTTGAACGGTTGAACTCTCTGCCTACGGGCGGGGAGGAACTCAAACGAGGCTACGCCGAAGGGCGGAGTCTCGTTCGGGGAGGTTAACCGGCCCTGAACCCGTTTATACGGGTTCAAATGGTATATATTTTTGGCCGGGCCCACGGGCTCGGGGATCCCACGTTAAACCGGCCTTGTGCCACATGATACCCTCGTGGGGGGGGGTGACTAAATATTAGTCGATGTCGGACGACAGTAGTCGACAGTTATTCGAATACGAAAGTAATCAGTGACCACAACAAGATTACTCTGCGTAATACCTATTATATCAAGTTCCTAACGTTTGGTACGTCGAACTTATTTCGGACCGATTTTAGTACAAATACAAGCCTCCACTGCGAAATAACTGCACAACAGTAGGATAGTAGATTGACGATCAGTAAGGGCAGAGAAAAAGCGAGAAACATACATAAGTAGCTTTTGTAAATGGATGACAGAACACAAAGTTTGAAGATATTAAAAACAAATATTACTATGAACTTCGAAGTATAGGACGTTATGGAGAGCGGCAATCCTTGGGTAAATAATCGTAGCTTTATTGTCGTGTTTGCGTTAGTCGACACAGCGATAATGTTACAAAGATTTGCAATATTTATTTGTAATTATTTTTTGCACTTATCAGCGTGCAATGTCATTTGTAGGCAAAGACAGAATCGACCGATTAACTCCCTAAGAATGCAAATGTTTGCATATTTTAGAAGTCATGAAAATTTTATTAAAGATGGATGTAAAATTTCCAAATGAGGCAATTTCTCCAAATCAGTCAATTTATCTACAAAATATTTGAAAATTCAATAGAACTGTATGATTGTTGCTATTTCTTTTTTCCATTTTAGACTTCTGAAGGCGTGAATACGAAACACTGCTCATTTTTTATAATGAACCTAAATTTCTTAAGGATTGCTATATTGGATAATTTTGCATTGTTTTAGTAAGAAGGCCGTGATAAGTATATTGACTGCACATACGAAGGCAATGCTGAAGATTTATCGTCATGACAATATTTTTTTTTAAATATATACAATTAACTGATTTTTTATTTTTTTATGCGTTTCCCATATTTCTTTTCTATTTAAATGACTTTAATAAGACCATGAAATAAATTTGTTCAGCTTTTGATCAGCTTTTCTTAGCGTTTCATTTATCAAATAATGACACCACAGTTTATCAGTCAGTTTGCTACCACAGGAATCACCTCCAAACATCAAGATGTCCAGAGCCTTACGGCTGATCTCTCCACTGATCTAGTTTTAACAGCTTAATGGGGAAAGCCGACTTCTAATTTTCGGAACCATTGAAATCAACCTGCTACCAGTTCACCATCGCTTTCTCCCGTCACAACGAACGCTTGTACTTCAACAATGTTCCATGTTTCAAATATCTATTGGAACTCATATATACGAGCATTCAATTACTAAACGTGCTGGGAACACCATTTTCAAATCCAAATATTGATGAATAATGAAAACCTTAAGTAAAAATTAGAAACATGTATAAAATATAAATAAAAATTTGTGTTCTGCCTTATTAAGCAGCCTATAAAAGCATTCCTGGTGTTTAAACAGCTAAATGGACATTACTACCGCAGTAAGGACAGCTTGCCAATTGAGCCAAAACGATAAAATAAAACTGATGTGCAGTCGATAGTATAAGAAAAGAAACTATTAAGGAACAAGTCTAGAAGCAGGTGTGGTTCTTCTGGTGCAGGGCTCAGTGGTCTGCATACCAAGTATGGTGCCTAAAACTGTTGGGTAAGAACTTCGAGTGAAAGATTGGATTGTAAAAATTTAATGCGTCCAAAACCAAACCTGTAACGTTCCGTAATCAGCGACGAATCACTGAAGTTTGACCTATCAACATGGATGGGTCTTTACTCAAGGAGACTCGTTTGAACTCAAGATTGAACGTCTGTTAGAACTCAGTATCACACCGGGTCTCAAGTGGAACTCAAATATACGATCTATTGCTAAAGATGCCAGAAATATTGTCGGTTCATTGTACCGCCCCAGCAAGAATCTGACTCCACCGAATAAGCATTATCTTTCGAAAAACTAGATCAAACCAAGAATGGAGTATATGCGATCTATTGCTAAAGACCAAAAACGAAGTATATACGATCTATTGCTAAAGATGCCAGAAATATTGTCGGTTCATTGTACCACTCCAGTAAGTATTTGACTCCACCGAATAAGCATTATCTTTCGAAAAAAACAGATCAAACAAAGAATGGAGTATATGCGATCTATTGCTAAAGACCAAAAACGAAGTATATACGATCTATTGCTAAAGATGCCAGAAATATTGTCGGTTCATTGTACCACTCCAGTAAGTATTTGTCTCCAACGGTGAAACTCCATCTTTCGAAAAGCCATATAAGACCAAAAACGGAATATTGCTGAAATATCTGGGCTGGAGATGACCAGTCCTCACTCGCCTGTCTTGATAAAGTTCAAAAAGATGTACGCTGTGTCGTGAATTATGAATTTTCCCACTCGACAACCCTTTACTCACAGATGAATCATTGCAAACCACTCGCTACTCCGTCGCTATTTCCAAGGCAAGACTCCAATAGCTTCATGTCTCGCACATCTCGCCTGTGGAACTCCCTTTCTTATTCCTGTTTCCCTGACAAATATAATCTCCAACTATTTAAGTGTAACGTCAATCGACATCTCCAGTTGCCTTGATCTATCCACTTCTCTTCTCCACATCCTTTCACCTTTCATTCCTATCTGCTCTCGCTCCAAATCTTCTGTAACCCCCTTGCCTTGATCGATCCAATATCTTTCTCCACATCCTCTCCTTTACCACTCCTATCTGCTCTTCCTCCAAACCTTCTGTAGCCCCTTGCGTGCTAGTGGCTTCCAGCCTTGCTTGGGGTGATAAGCTTAAAAAAAATGTGTTGTGACGAGCTGCATTCCTTGATTCCACCAACCCTGACCTGTGCATCTGTGACTCGATATGCCGCGTATACAATTATGAATCTTCCCTATTCACTTTGTATTTCATTAGTAAGAAGTGCCATGGTACAGCCTCTTCCCAAGAAATGCTGCTTTGTGGAACGGGCTCCTTGTAGGATGCTATACAGCTTACTACAGTCTCAATCTCTTCAAGTTCAAGGTTAAACATTATTTCCCCTACATAACCTCATGAAATGAACTTCTTGACGTTTTTACGCTTGTACAACACCAAACAGTAACACTTTACCTTGAGTGGCTCTTGTACCTTACATTGAATGAACATTATTAAGAAAAAAGATTCGTCTTAATACATCCAAGGAGTCGCATCATCGACATTTCCTCTGCATTCCATTTTTAAGGTGGATGTTCAAACCATACTGCTTTTTTCCCGATACTGCAAACTCCCATGGCAATACTTCAATGTATACTACAATCTTAAGTTTTTCGAGTCAATCGTTGTCTATCCCTCTCATCCTCATAATCTTTACTCCCTTCTACATCCTTTTATATTTATATCACACTTATGGTTCAGTAAACCTCTACCTTATGTGGCTCTTGAGGCTTTAGTATATTTTTATCTCGGCCTTTTGGCTAAGATCAAAATGTAGTATCTGTTCTTATCAGCTTAATTTGATTCTCTCTCTCTCTCTCTCTCTCTCTCTCATTCTCCACTTTAATATTTCTTTCTTCATTTCCTCACTGAAATCAAGTAGTGTCTTTTCCCCTCATTCAACGCGAGCAAAATGATATAGTCCATTATTTATTAGGTACAGGCAGGATGTAATGGTCGTGCGAACTAACACAGAGATGGACAAGCACAATTATAATAGAACATTAACCATTCCGTCGCATTCTCATCCAAATTTATTCACACTATCTATCTATCTATCTATCTATCTATGTCTTTTAATTATCTATCTATCCATTTATCTCAATGTATACATATCTACATATCTATCTATCTATCTATCTATCTATGTCTGTTCATTATCTATCTATCCATTTATCTCAATGTATACATATCTACATATCTATCTATCTATCTATCTATCTATCTATCTATCTATCTATCTATCTATCTATCTATCTATCTATCTATGTCTGTTCATTATCTATCTATCTATATCAGTGTATTCATATCTATTTATATCTATCTATCTATCTACATCAGTGTATCCATATCTATCTATCTATCTATCTATCTATCTATCTATCTATGTCAGTTCATTATCTATCTCAGTATATTCATATATCTCTATCTATCTATCTATCTATCTATCTTTTTTTTAAACCAGCAAGGATGATACCGACATGCTATAGTAGTTCCAAGTCTCCAGCGGATATTGAAACTTTGGCTACGAACGAACCTTTTATATAGTGTGTTTTTTTCCTATGATGGAAATCGATTCTAGACTCTTAGATTCTTATACTATCTCTAAAACTCGTATTCTCAAACGAACATTTTAGGGATGTTTTCCATGTCTTAAATGGCTCGTAATACATGCAAGTGACTTGCAAGCCATTCCACATTGAACGCAGGCGAGTCTCCCAATAGCAATGTGAGTATCTGGATGATTACTTTTATAATGCCCAGGGAATCCACTATATGACCCACATGAATACTGCACGAAAAGCCTAGTTGGTAGATGTTTTTGTCTATTATTGGTAGATGTTTTATTTTATGTGTGTGTATGTGTGTGCACGTTTTGGGCTGAGGACGCTTGTCTCGAAGAAGCAGATACGGCCTTATTCATCATCCTTTGTTCTCCTCCCGGAAGGGTTAATGTCTTCCATGTATTCAGCACAGCGGGAACAACTCAAATTCTTCAACGTCAACAGCAAACAGATTTCTCCACACCACCTATGTGTCATATATTCGTTGTATAGCCTGGTCGGTTGGTTGGTTTTGTTTAGCGGCATATCCACAGCTCTATGGTTTATTTAATGTCAAAATCTAAATATTTTGAACACAATTTTATAGCTTCAACTAAAGATATTTTGAACGGAGTTGTACGCCTTTAACTACAGATAAAATATATTGTTGGTCATGTTACTATAAAATGTATTTTTGGTAATTCTATTACAAAATGTAATGTTGTTCACTTTCCTTTAAAAATGTATCGTTGGTCATTTTACTGTAAATATGTATTTTTGTGACGTACAGTGGCCGTTAATAATAAGTATAACTCAAGATTTCAATGTTAAATAAAACAGTATTTAATTACAACCACAAATAACTACTTACCAAGAACAAACAAGTAAAAGTCAACCAAAGATAATTAACCATTTCAGTGAATACCTTGTTAGTAGCGCGGCTCGGATTAACGTCCGGTAAATACTAAACCAAAACCCAAATCAACTACGCACAATAATTCACACTAATTCGACTGGATAGTTCCACTCAATAGTCACTGCAGTCAGTAGCCTGACACCGCTATTTATACACCTGACTGAAAACATATATTCATAAGTTTAGAATGTCACGCTCGAACCTTGGTGTCGGTAGTTACTCATTTTCTTCTTATATGATAGTATTGTTAGTATATATTTTTTTTAATATAGAAATGTATTTTTATACTTTGATAGTGTTTTGTTGTTGTTTATCTGGGACCCTAAGAGGAGCTACCTCTCCGGTTCAGGATACAACTGGGAGTAACAGTAATTAAGAGATGGTTACACGCTCCTCAAAATCTCCAAACTGCCAGGTCCGTGACGAGAAGGCACATGGCTATATAAACAGAAATCAACGGACAGTGTGGAGAGAAACACGGCCAAGTATCCCAGACCAAGGCGAGCCTTCAAGTCGGACAACGTCGGCTGTATTCTGACATGATCAAGGATAGGTTCCGTCAGGTCTACTTTGACCAAAACATGCTACGCATGAATGGATACCTCCGGGATATATGGAGTGAGATGCTCAGGTGATCATGATGATGACGATGGCATAAATTTCTAACCAAATACAGCAGAGCGTTACGCACAGGTGTTTTGAGACGTGTCAATAAGGAATGCTTGGTTTTTAATGGCGTATCCATTATTTGATATGACGGCTGTCAGAGGAGTGGAATAATTTGAAATGAGATTCTTGCAGAAATTATCGCCCGTGTTAGCCAATTACTACTGACAATTTACTTTGAAATAACTAAACATTTCTCTGGTGAACTACTTTCACGGGCTGCACATGAGATTTAAACCAATTTTTTTTTCAGTCATTGAACTCCGCGCATGACACCACGTCACAAGGGGTTAGTTAGTGTGAAAGTGTAAGAAAAAAGAAAAACATTATTAAGGAGCGGTAACAATAGAAGAGTAATTATGAAGACAATAGCTAACGATTGAATTTTTTAAGTTCAAACTTGGATGGAAAGCATGAAGCCGGAAAAGACTTCCACGAACGAGATTTTCATGTGAATATATAAACCCCAAACTTCAATTTTCGACAGGAAAATGTCGTTAGAAACAAAGAAAAGAATACTGAACTCTTATCTACTATCAGTCTTCCTATATGGCAGTGAATGCTGGACAATGTCCATAAAGACGAAGAAGAAACTTGAGGCTAATAGAAAGGTGGTTCTACAGAAGGATGCTGAGAATATTTCGGACTCAACATCTGAGCAACGACGAAGCTTTAGAGAAATTTTAAACAAAACGAACGATAATAATAATCTTAGGAAGCGAAGTTGAAATTTGTAGGAAATTTCTGAGGAAAGACCGCTTGGAAAATTTGACACTCACAGGACATATCGAAGGAAAGTGGGACAAAGGGAAACAGATCTTAAACTACTTAACGAGTTTATGTAAAAAGATAGCCGAACACGATTTAGGAGAGATAACAAAAAGACAAATTTATTAAGGGCTACAAAGAACAGGGAATAGTGGAGAGCCATGATCTCCAATGTCCTGAAGAATGTTCAGAAAGTGAGGAAGACAAAGCATAACCTACTTAGCGAGCTTGAGCAAATGGATGTCGGAACAAGGTTTTGGAAAGATAACAAAAAGACAAAAGTTATTAAGAGCTACAAAGGACTGGAAATTGTGGAGAGCCATGACCGCCAATGGCATAAAGAAACCAAAATCTCGAAGCACTTATCTTTAAAAAAAAATCTATAGTGTAACAGCCATCACCGGGGAAAATGAAATTAGTACGCCGCGTTCAAATTCCTATCAATTCTATTTCGTTCCCTTCGCTCAACTACTTTTGAAAATACATGAATCCATCACTAATTATCGATTGAATAGTAGGGTAGGCTTAGCTCTATTGCATTGGCTGGCAACCAACCTGGGAGAAGGAAATCTCTGAATTTAAAAGCAGTATGAACATAAATGGTTTCTTTAGATAAAACACTACTTTTAAACCCAGAGTAATTGTACTGCCCCGACGCCCAAAATGGTTTACGAGACCTGTGCGTGATATTAAGATATTTAGTTTAAGAAACGTGGTTTCAAATATTTTCAAATTTTAAATAACATACAAACATGTAAGACGATATGTTTTTCAAAAATCCATCTTACAGTACGAAATATATAGACATTAATAACTTTCTTTCTTTGAATTTTTCTATGAGATTTCCTAATGAAAAAAAATATATATATAGCCATATTGTTCTCTAAGAGAAACATCAATACGACCTCAGTGAAAAATCTTTATCATGTCGTCTCCAGACAAATAATGCCTGTGTTTTCTTCTTTGGAATAATCAGAGAATGTTATAAATTTCTAGAAATGACGAAAAGAATATGAGGCACATTTTTTGCTCAGACTTAAACCACAAAATTCTTTACATTTCCTGGAAAGAAGAGATACTATATAAATGGAAAAAATAACCAAATACACTCCGTTCTATTCAATAAGGCACGTATAAAAGCAGGCGGCTTTATTAAAATGAGAGGAAAATGGATATGGAGAAAAAAAGAAAAAATTATTCTAAATGTTAATCGACGAGTTCAGATGTTATAGATGTTATATGGACAGGAGAGAGAGAGAGAGAGAGAGAGAGAGAGGCACAGGAAACGGTCAGTTATTTTTCTCTCCCTTTTTTAATATAGTTTTTTTTTCTTGTTTCGAATTGTGATTTATGTAACTCTCATTTTAATAAATGTGTCTATATGTCTGTATCCATAGCGGTAATTAAATTCTGTATTATCAAGGATTTCTATAAATGCATGTACACACACACACACACACACACACACACACACAAGCACGCATATCTATCTATCTATCTATCTATATATATATATATATATATATATATATACATATATATATATATACATGTGAATTATATATATATATATATATATAAATATCTATTAATAAATATATATATATTAATACGTATATATATATATTCGCATTAATATATATATATATTTATTAATATATATATATATTAAGTATATATAAATGTATCTATATATCTATTAATAAATGTATATACATATATATTAATACGTATTATATCTAAGCCGAAATGATGATCACTTTTCCTATTGTGACATCGTGATCCCGTTTTTCCTTCAAAATTGATTTGGCTATTGTTAAATCAAGAATTCGAAGGTTTTTCGACACGAGTATAGTTACCTATATATATATATATATATATATATATATATATATATATATATATATATATATATATATATATATATAACAGTGAACACTGAAGTCAACACTCAGAGGCGATAGGCTGTTTCATACTGGACGTAATCGGCAGGCGGCCTGCCGATTGCGTCCGGCATGAAATAGACTGTCGCCTCTTAGTGTTGACTTCAATGTCCACTTTTATATTTACATACGCTCTATCCCTGATATTGAGCACTTTATCGCTTAAATATAGCACACTTTAAAACTATATTTCTTCACATATATATATATATATATATATATATATATATACATATATATATATATATATATATATATAATGTGCGCATGGCAGCGTTTATGACGTTCGTTTTCTAACCATGAGACCCGCGTTCGAATCTCACCATGGTCGATTACCATGGTGAAATCAGCTACACAGAACCCTTGGGAGCCGTCGATAGCTGTGCTAGCACGAATTCACAAGTCATGGTGGCCGAGTGACAAGTGTTTGAGTGTGCTTGTCTTGTACAGATTGTTGATAACGCTAGATATCACGCTCTCTGCCAGAAACTGTAACTAAGGTCTGCTCAATGTAGTTGCAGAATAAGCCACAGTTGGGCTATGTGGGTGTTGAGCAAAAACAAATGTGCCTGAGCGAGCGTTTGCAATAGGGATTGGCTAGCCACCCTAGTAGGTTGGTATCCTCGAATACGATTGAGCAACTATTGTGTATATATATATATATATATATATATATATATATATATATATATATATATATATATATATTAATAAGTATATATTTTTCCTCACTGCAAGCACGAAACGGATTTTCATACACAACGCAACTTTCAGGTGGTGAATTGAGACTCAATTGAGTATTTGAAGATTGCCTTGTGCATAAAACTCCGAGTCGTGCCATCGGTGAGGGAAAATGTATATATATTAATAGCAGAAGAAGCAAAAGAACCCAGGCATGGCTGTTAAACAATTTCTTCGACCACGTCACCCCTTACATCTGGCCACCTTATTTACCAACCTGCAACCCCCTTGATTATTATGTTTGGGGCGCAGCTGAGCGAGAAACCCTTTCAAAAACTCCCTATAACACCAAATATGTACTAAAGGCTATGATTATGGCTGCATTCTCCAACTTAAACAGGCAGACCGCCTGGAAGAAGTAGTCTGGAGGCCGTGGTTGAAGCCAATGGCTTGGTGGTAGAATCGCCAATTTAGTCGCGTTTCGATCCTAGCTAGAGGCAACCGGACGTCTAGACACACTGATGAGCTGTGATACAGCGAAACAGTTTGTCTGTGGATGACAATATATATATATATATATATATATATATATATATATATATATATATATATATATATATATATGTATGTATATATATATATATATATATATATATATATATATATATATATATATATATATATATATATATATATCGGGTGTAACAGCAAATTCTTCCAATTGTTAGATTAAGATTTGAACTGTTGTATCTTAAAATGGTGATGATATCTTACTGGAATATTTTAATAAACTTCTAGTTTCTACTTTGAGCAATAATAATATATAATTACTCTCTAAGCTTGCTAGAAGTATCGTGATGAAATCAATCATAAAGAAAAATAACATGTTCATTATTAATTAATCATAACAGGGAATCGGAAGATGATGAATAATTGAAATTAATTTAAAAATATTATATATATATATATATATATATATATATATATATATATTATTCTCGGTTCATTTTCCAACTTATTCAAGATTATCTTCGCCCTCTCTAAACTACTAACATTCTGTCCTGGAGTCACAACGTGCGTCATAGCTTTCACCTACAATTTCATTCTCAAGACATTTTTCACTGCTCTTTAGACTCTTATAGATGGAACTCCTCTCTTATATGCCTAACGCCTTACCTTTTGAGTTGGATCTTTTCTAATTTATCTCTTTAGCTCTAAGCTGAAATGATGATCACTTTTCATATTGTGACATCGTGATCCCGTTTTTCCTCGCTACTGTTACCTCTTTTTTTTAAACTTATTCACCGTCTCTCGATGTTTCTTGAATGGATTTGAAGATGGAAGCCAGAATGTGAATGTTGTCACCATTATTGGATACCAGAATTATCTTTTCCTCTCGCCATTGAAACGACAGTAGAGCTGACCCAAAATGATTTTAACCTGTTCTTTTACTAGCTTAAACAACGTAAAGAGTTTTTCAGTTTTTATAATACTATTGAATTATAATTTGAGCAATAAGAATGTATTATTTCTCTCCAAGCTTAACAGAAGAATCGTGAGGAAATCGATCATAAACGAAAATGATATATTCATCCTTAATTAATCATAGCTAAGGATCGGAAGCTCATGAAGTATTGAAATCAGATTTACATATGTATTATTTCAGGATCATTTTTCAACTTATTCAAGATGATTTTTGCCCTCTCTAAACGTCTAACTTTCTGTCCTTGTATAACAAGATGCCTCACACGTTTCACATACGATTTCATTTTCAAGTCTTTTTTTTCCACTGCTCTTTGGACTGTCATAGCTGAAACTCCTCTCTCACGTGCCAAACATCTTATGGATTGAGTTGATTCTTTTCTAATTGATCCCTTTAGCGCTAACTTGAAATGATGATCCCGCTTCCTGTTGGAACCTCCTCATACAGTTTTCCTATCTACTGTTCCCTCTCTTTTAAACTTATTCATCGTTCTCTTGATGGTTCTTGAATGGACTTTGAATATGGAAGCCAGAATATGAATTTTAGTACCATAACTGAAGGCTTGTATGATCTTTTTCCTCTCATCATTACTCAATTGGGAAGACATAATGGGGCTGACAAAAAACGATTTTAACCTGTTCTCTTTCTATCGGAATAACTCGTAGGATTTTTGAGCGATTCTTACGACAAATGGTGACACGATAGCTAAGCGTCTTAACTAAAAACTTGGAAGAAAGAGACTCAATTAGCTTAGTGGTTTTTAGATATTAAACATTCTGTTAGATGGACAGTTTAAACGGTCTGGACAATATTGCTGTTAAACTCGGATTATTTATAATTGATGTATATTTGGGCAGAAACCTTTCTTTCAAACATCTTTTCATTAAATACGGCCGACAAGGAAGATTGGATTTTTATTCAGCATCCTTACGTTTTACCATATTGTAGGTGTAAGGGAATACAAAAGTATTCCATAATGTTTATTGTCCGAAGCGCTTTCAGCCTCTTCTATATCCATTTTCAAAGATGTTTTGTCTCTGGGGCTACTAGTATTTTATTAGTATTTCTTCAGGCTTTGACTGTTACGTTGTA
Organism: Acanthosepion esculentum; assembly: GCA_964036315.1. Classification (NCBI taxonomy): domain Eukaryota; kingdom Metazoa; phylum Mollusca; class Cephalopoda; order Sepiida; family Sepiidae; genus Acanthosepion; species Acanthosepion esculentum. The sequence continues at coordinate 17,157,494 of OZ038498.1, read as the reverse complement.
ATTTATTTTTGCGTTGTTTTGAATAGTAGCGTTCATTACGAGCCTTCACGTTTTTCGCGTTTCTGTAATTAGCATGAACATCTTTTTTTTTTTTAATATAAGAAATCATTTATTGAACAAAGTAACTAATAATAACAAAACAAAAGTAATTGAAACGAAGCAACGAAGAGAGTTATATGTTGGGGAGGTGGAAAGACGTCTCGCGTGTAGCAAGTTGTAGCAAAAATTGGCAGA
>OZ038498.1:17124760-17144760 GCA_964036315.1 Acanthosepion esculentum | reverse complement strand
GCTATAAGACTTGTCTGTCGTGCAATAAAGTGGGACATAAAAGTTCGCATTGTAGAACAAAGAAAGAAAACAAAAGCCGAGTAAGAGTCACTAGAACTGACCAAGCGGACGGGATAAATATACGAAAATACGTACAAGTAGAAATGTTAAACAAAAAAATCAGATTACAATTAGATTCCGGGTCAGATTTAACCATTATTAGCTGACAGACGATGAAGAAATTAAACAAACCGACCATGTTGAGAACAGATAAAATGACAGGTCGGTAACAGAAAGAAAAATCAAAATTTGTGGTGGAGATTATCACAAATGTGATGTTCAACGGGATGACCAAGAAATTAAAGATGTATGTTCTAAAAAATACTGGATGCAGAAATTTGACCTCTGGGATTTACCGATAAATACGTTCTGCCAAAAAGTGGAAAGGTTATCGACCGAGGCAGAGAAATTGAAGGAGAAATTAAAGGAGAGTTTCCCTGACGTATTTTCAGCCGGCCTCGGGAGGTGTAAAAAAATGGCGGCCAAAATCGAACTAAAAGAAAATGTACAACCCATTTTCAAGCAGAAAAGAAATGTACCTTTCGCATCATTAGAAAGAATAGACGAGGAGTTGGATAGACACGTGAAAACCGGTATATTGACAAAGGTAGAATATAGTCAATGGGCCGCACCTACGGTTTACGTGAAAAAGAAACCGGGTGAGATAAAAGTATGCGCTGATTTCTCGAAGGGGTTGAATGCAGCGATTAAGGATTATCACTATCCTCTCCCTAGTCCAGAGGAAGTTTTCACAAAGTTGAACGGAGGAAAATTTTTCTCAAAGTTAGACTTGAGTGAAGAATACCTACAAGTACCAGTAGATGAGGAAAGCTCGAGGTTGTTGTGCATAAACAAATATAAACCACCTGAAGAAGGCCGGAGCGTACAACGGCCGAAACGTTGTGACAAATATAGCGACAAATATGAGGACAATAGTCCGACTAATGTAAATATAAAGGGTTATACAAGTTCCAGAAATTACCATTCGGCATCAAGGTCCCGCCGGCGATATTTCAGGAAATAATGGACACTATGCTAGGCGGACTGGATTTCACGATCGCATACCTTGATGACATCCTGATAAATAGCAAAAACATTGAACAACACAGGGAACATGTTCAAGAGGTTTTCAGGCAGATACAAAATTACAGTTTTAAGGTAAAGGAAAATAAATGTGACTTCTTTATGAAGGAGAAGCTTCTTGGACTTAGTAAATTATTATCAAGAATTTATTCCTAACATGCACAAATTACGCACACCACTAAACGAACTGTTGAAGAAGGAAAAAGTTTTGGAATGGTCATATGAATGTCAAAAAACTTTCGACAAAATCATTAAGACTCTAACAGCAGATTTATTTTTAGCGCATTATGATCCAAAATTGGAAATAATAGTCGCGAGTGACACAAGTGCCTATGGTGTTCGGGCATGTATACTTCATAAAATGCCGGATGGGACACTAAAACCCATCTCGCATGCGTCAAGAACGTTACTACCAGCCGAACAAAATTACTCGCAAATCGAAAAAGAACGGCTGAGGATCATTTTTGCGGTTACGAGATTCCACAGATATATTTACGGTAGATTTTTCACCTTACCGACGGAACACAATCCGTTATTGACAATATTTGGATCAAAGAAAGGTTTACCTGTCTACACTGCTAATAGATTGCTAAGATGGGGGACGATTTTATTAAACTATAACTTTAAATTGGAGTATCTTCCATCAAACAAAATCGGGCATGCAGATAGTCTTTCGAGACTAATACCAAAGAAAACGGAGCCATTAGAAGATTCCTTAATTGCAGCTCTACGATATGAGGAAGATATTAGAACATCATTATGTAGTACAATTCGAGACCTCCCCGTCACATTACAGGAAATAAGAAACGAAGCAGTGAGTGACGAATTTATAAAGAAAACGAAAACAAAAATTGTAGGAAAAGATAAGCATATATCGGACAGTTTTTCGTTATGTGATAATGTTCTGCTATATAATGAAAGAGTAGTAACCCCGAAAACGCAACAAAGGCGAATCTTCAAGGATTTTCACATAAGCCACCCAGGAAAGAACAGGATGATATCCTTAATGCGAAGTTACGTGTACTGGCCAAACATGGAACAAGATATTATACATATGGTGGACATATTCAAGGGCTGTTCCTTAGCAGCCAAAGCACCTCCGATCAACCATAACCCATGGCCTAAGACAGATCGACCGTGGTCGAGAATCCATGTAGATTTCGCAGGTCCATTAGAGGGTTTCTACTACTTGATTGTAGTAGACAGTTACAGCAAATGACCAGAAGTATTTCGTTGTAGAAAACCTACTTCTGAGACTACAATAAATTGCCTTCACGACCTGTTTACTCGTTTTGGAGTGGTTGATTGTTTAGTCACCGATAATGGGACACAATTTACATCTGCGGATTTTCAAGAATTTTGTGAAACTCTTTCAGGTGAAACACATCAAATCCCCGCCATATCCAAGATCAAACGGGCAAGCGGAGAGTTTTGTAGATAAATTAAAAAGAGCACTAAGGAAAGCTTATGACGTACCAACAGAAAAGGCTTTACAACAATTCTTGCAAGTGTATAGAATTACACCGAACCGTACTACGCCATCGGCATTATCGCCGGCGGAAATAATGTTCGCCCGAAAAACTAGATCGGTATTCGACAAATTACTGCCAGAAAAGACAAAGCAATGACCAACGTCGTTTGTACCAAAAAGAAAATTTAACCCAGGGGACAAAGTTTTTTTTTAAATGTTCAAAAACAACACATCGGAAACTTGATTTACATAATTCAAGGTCCGAAGTTCTCGCACAAAAGTCACTTAAATCAGATCAGAAAGAGGCTGTTAGAGGATTCTAACGGTCTACCTCAGGAAGAGGAGGAAGTAATGGACACAATATTTGACACATTCAATATGCAAAGGCCTCAAACAATTTCAGAACCGCGGAAATAAAGCAGGAAAAGAAAATTTACAGAGCCTTTGATGATTAATCCGAAGAGGAAAAAATATTAAACACCCCTGCGAGGTAAAAGCTTTGCAATTTAACCAATATTGAAAATACCAGCATCACTCGTTCATACGATACGCACACACACACACACACACACATATATATATATATATGTATATATATATATATTGAAAGAGAAATCTATACTGCATATTGGATGTCACTTTCACACCTAAAGTGAGAATCAGAAAAGGAATTTGGATTAATATGCCAATATCTATCTTATCTATGTATCCCTCCCTTGCTCTCTCTCTTTCACTCTCTCTCACTCTCTCTCACGGTCTCTCGCTCGTATAATGAGAAATAGTTTCGCAAAAGTGCAAACAGTAAAGAAAGCGAGAATTGCTTCGAGTAGGTCCTGAAAGCAACTGAAATATAATATTTGTATCCTTTTGCACTGTTTATAATGTCAAGAACGTTATCAATGTTGAAAATGCTATCCAGAAAAAAATGGGCACTGGCACGAACAACAATCGTAATTTTACGTACTGTTCTTTTTTCAGATGTTTCTCTACCTGGTGGGTTTTTTTTGTGGGGACGGTGTTGTCCTCTGTGGTGTGTATGTGAATGTTGCCGGGAATCCACTATCTTTTAGGGTTGTGTCATAGTCTTTCTTATCTTCGTTGATTATGGTTTCAATGGAAGAATTATCGGACAGCCTGCGGATAATTAATTTTGGTATCTACTTCATTATAGATGAGGAAGATGTGTATATATACAGTGGTTTATTATCGGGGTTTTTTGTATGGTTTATATGTAGCTTTTCTTAGGTTGAAGGTGACATCTAGAAAATCTACTCCGTTTTGGTTAGTTTTTATGCTTATGTCTAATCCCAGAGCAACGTAGGAAAAGTATTCATCAAACTCTTACACAAACACTGCCCCGAATAAAGCACTCTCCACAAAATATTAAAAAAAAAAACACAGTAAAAATCAGCTAGAGTTGCACGGAGAACATGACACAAATAATAAAAAACACAATTTTTACGACCACCTGACCCCTTACATCTTGCCACTTAACTCCCCAGATTGCAACACTCGTCATTATTATTTGTGAAGCGCAGTCTTCGACAACAGGTGTTCACCTCTCAAGTGATAGTAGGTCAATCGCAGATCTCTGTCCACGGGTGTGGTTCCTCTTAAGTCAAGTCTGTTTGTGGATTTCTTGATAGTTTAGTGCTGAAACTGCTGATACCTACATTCGGGTTTCACCGAGAACATGACACAAATAATAAAAAATACCACAACAGGAAAACTATCAATATTTATTACATTCTAGAGATCTGTGTTTGAATATGGTTTCTCGTTCCCATAAACAGCCTGTAATATTATCTCGATTGTATTAATAGTTGAAGATCCAGAAGCTGTCCTAATTATCGATATCTTTGAAATGCATTTGGTCATGGTGCACTGTGTTTACCGTATGTAGGCGGCAGCAATTTCACACTACCCTATCAAGAGATCCAGAAACAGGCTTGACTTAAGATGACCCACACCTGTGGACAGAGATCTGCAATTGATGGTTAAACTAACGGCGAACGCATTAGATAAAACGACATGCTGTAACTGTTGCTATACTCATAAAGCACGGCGATGCTAAGATTGCACATTTCTAGAAAGTCGCCGGGGCGGTTGTGCGCAAAGTACAGTAGAGGTTTTCGATGAAGTCTAGCTTGTAGCGATCTGTGAAAAGCATTCGCAACATTTTGCCAGTATCAAGACACCACAATTCGTACTGCAGGCACAGAACATCATCGTTGCGAATTCAATAACGTCCATGGGGGCCAATGCCAGAGATCTCAGGTGCCCCATATTACAATGCGTTGCATGAAGACATTTGGCACAACTCATATGTCATAAAGCAGGCCAGTTCATGTCGGAAAACACAGAAGAAAAATTGTTGCTTCAAACAAAACGATTGCTGAACAAGTTGAAACATCCGAAAGAAACTGACATACCATTATTTCTTTTTCCTTTTTTTAATACGAACAAAAAATTGGCCGGGATCAAAAGGTGATCCGGAGAAATGACAGCTGATTTTCCCTGTCATGCACACCATGTCCCTGCTTCTGTTTTGGTGAGTAGTGAAGGATACGCTACCCCATTTCTTTCGAGAATTTCTTCGGTTGAAAGCTGCTGGCTACACTGATGTGCAGGGAACATCAATGAAACACTGGTGTATGCAAAGGAAGGTCGTACGTGTTCCAGCAGCTCTCTGGTCACAAAGCTGTGGTAACCCAAGATTGGATAACAGCTAATCTGCACGGTACATCACACCAAACATGTGACCACCTTAACTCTCAGACTTAAATGTCATTGACAGTTACACGAGGGGCATTGCTGAACGGCAGATTAATCAACTTGCCCACACTTCGATTAATTCCTGAAGGTCGTCATTGCCCCAGAAATATCGAATATTAATACAGACCATGTGATTCAAGGATTCTGGTCCCTCAGCGAAGCTATGACTGAAAACGGTTACATCGAATAAACATGTAATTCGCTCATTACTGCATATGTGCATCATGTTTTTTATTAACAAATTTAGTTGTTTATAATATGACATTTTTACGGTCTTCAGTGTGTCCTGCAACACCTTACGCACCCTGTTACGGATATCAAAATGAGTTCAGTAGATATACCAAAACAGAAAGGTATTGACGACAATGATGTGTCTTCTCACCGAACTTATTCACCCTATGAAGCGAGGCGATTGCGAGAGAAATAGAAGTCTTACCAGGATTCATTATTTATTATCGACCACAATCTTAACAACGTCAGGTATGCTAATGTCACTTTGCTGATAGCAGACACAGAAAGAGAGCTACAAAAAATCCTACAAACGATAATGAAGGAAAGCGAGGAGAAAGGATTAAACATCAACTGCAGGAAGACAGAATGCATGGTTGTCAGCAAGAGGATGATCTCAAAATACGAATTGCAAATCGGAGATAGCAAAATGAAACAAGTGCGGACATTTAAATGTCGGGAGAAAAATGACGGAATGCCCAGCCACCGGTTCAACAGTGGTAGAGAAAAATGACGTAATGCCCAGCCACCGGTTCAACAGTGGTAGAGAAAAATGACGGAATGCCCAGCCACCGGTTGAACAGTGGTAGAGAAAAATGACGGAATTCACAGCCACCGGTTGAACAGTTGTAGAGAAAAATGACGGAATTCACAGCCACCGGTTGAACAGTTGTAGAGAAAAATGACGGAATTCACAGCCACCGGTTGAACAGTTGTAGAGAAAAATGACGGAATGCCCAGCCACCAGTTGAACAGTTGTAGAGAAAAATGACGGAATTCACAGCCACCAGTTGAACAGTTGTAGAGAAAAATGACGGAATGCCCAGCCACCAGTTGAACAGTTGTAGAGAAAAATGACGGAATTCACAGCCACCAGTTGAACAGTTGTAGAGAAAAATGACGGAATTCACAGCCACCGGTTGAACAGTTGTAGAGAAAAATGACGGAATGCCCAGCCACCAGTTGAACAGTTGTAGAGAAAAATGACGCAATGCCCAACCACCTGTTGAACAGTGGCAGAGAATAAAGACGGAATGCCCAGCCACCTGTTGAACAGTGGCAGGGGAAAATGACGGAATGCCCAGCCACCGGTTCAAAAGTGGTAGAGGATAATGACGGAATGCCCAGCCCTCAAGTTGTAGAATGGGTTAACACTTGTAACTGTTTTTATATCTCCCGTGAAACGTTACATATCAATTATTCGCGAATTTTGACTCAGGAGCTCAGGAAGTGGGGTTAAAATTTTCAGGATCGTAGGGCTCAAAGGGTTAAGCATTCATTAAAAAAATAATAATGTATTACTTACACAAGAAATAAAATAAAACGATATTCACCTATATTTTGAAATATCGATCTAGTTTTCACTCTGCCTGATCCCGAAAATAAGTTCGCTTCATTATCTTTTAACACACATGTTTGCGTGTATGTGTCTAGGCGTGTGTGTAGACACACACACACATATATATACATATGTGTATGTGTGTGTTTGTGCGTGTAAAAATGTAAAATCAACCTAACACCAATAATAAGACCATAGTTTGTTTGTTTTTTTAACTTAATATAAAACTAACGAAAACAACAACAAAAAAACAAACTGGCAGACATTTGCGGATGTCTCCTGACGAGGTTTTATAATGATCAATTCCTATTTGAAATAATATTTCTAAAATGAACAGACCGACACAAGTAATACATACTGTTTAATAAATAAAAATGGGGCGTCTATTTCAAATAAGAAGTGCCCACTATAATAAGTTCGAAATTAAGAGGCACCCGGTGAGGATCGACCTAAATACTCAGTCATAATTGTTTAAGCGGGACAAGCTTGTTAACCATTACGCCAAATCGAGGTGTCCTCTCACACTCATGTATATATACACATATATATGTCTATCACACACGCTTCTTAGATTTACTTCTTCACAAACAGTTACGTTTAAATATTTTATTCATTTATGTTCATTATTTTGTCACAAACAGCAAGCTTCTATTGGCTATGTATTCCTTTGATTTGTTAATACCTACTTATCTTTTGTTTATATATATAGTTTTGTCATTACTTTCGTTTATTATTACCCGGACTCACATTCCAATCCGCCATAATTGTTGTGGGGGAAATATATATATATATATATATATATATATATATATATATATATATATATAGTCACACATCATGAACTGGACAAAGCCCGACACTTTTTTTTAAAGACATTTTTCCCATAGATGCAAATATTTAAGTAAATGCTGTTTAAAATAAACAGTATTAACAACATATACCGGATCGAATGTCCGAGAAACTGTCATAGAAAATATACGTCCTCCGACAAGAATTGGACCTGTATCCTATACTGAACCGTCATATACTTTGACGTGCTTTTACCGATAGAGCCACAAAGAAGCCTTTCGGACAGCATGGTCTATTTTAATGTTTGTAAACCACAATTCTCCATGATTTTCTCTCATACGTTCATATCTGCTCGATGCGTATCCAAATGCAAACAAATGACGTCACACATTATTAAATCGAATGTATAGGATACAGGCTCGATTCCTGTCGGAGAACGAATATTTTCTATGACAATTTCTCAGACATTCAGGTCGGTAAATGCTGTTAATACTGTTTATGATAAACAGAGCATTTACTTAAATATTTGTATCTATAAAAAGAACGTATAAACATAAAACATATCTTAAAATGATTGTCGGACTTTGTCCACTTGACGTCAGTTGTTTGCATTTGGATACGCATCGAGCAGATATGAATGTATGAGTGAAAATGATGTAGAATTGCGGTTTAAAAACCACAGGTTCGATTCCTGTCGGAGAACGAATATTTTCTATGAAAATTTCTCGCACATTCAGGTCGGTAAATGTTGTTAATACTGTTTATTATAAACAGAGCATTTACTGAAATATTTGTATCTAACTGTAACTAACTGATATGCACATGGAGGCATTTGATGTGTTTAGAATTTGCTCATTCCACATCTTGAATTTCTATCATACATCCAGACTTCACTGTCTGACATCAAATGTGCTTTAATACGAGCTTTAAGACTTACAGCCACACCATTTTCAGTACGACCACCGAAATTAGGCAACGTCCAACCTGGTTAGTACTAAGATGGGTGAACGTTTGGGAAGACCAGGTGCCATATGATTGGATGTGCAGGTGGTGTAATGGATGATGGCTCGGAATTGGTAACCGGACAGCCGAGTTCTAATTTCAGTTGTGTTCGTCATTTTCACAATTTACGCACAAATAACTTTGGGAAAGAATCCACCTCTTTCCTCCAGCTATGGGTTAATTAGTAAGAGTTATATCATTTAATCGTTATTATCTTTAAAAAAAACCTACATTCTAAAAATATTTCCTGGTTAACCTGTGAATGGTTGATAAACTATAAAAAGCAGGCAATAAACCAAAACGATATTTTGAGAAAAAGCGGATTAACAAGCAAGGAAATGAATTGACCAAAATGAAATATTTAAAGAAAATGCTGTGCGATTTTAAACAGAAAACAAAAGAGGGCCGTGTCAAGAAAACAGGTTAAACATATGAGAGCAGCCATATTAGAGGCATCAAGTGAATATTATGGGTTATCCCACGTGGCTATTTAAGCCTATGAATAGGCAATGATATTCTCACTAACCCTGTTTTTAGTCTTACGGTGGAGTAATGGATAGCGGCTCGGATTAAGGAATCGGAGAGCCGAGTTCGAATTCCAGTCAAATCCGTTACATTCAGTTACATGCTAATACCCTTGGGTAAGGTATGAATCATCGTCTTCTCCCCGCAGCTATGGATAGACAGAACGGGTTCAATAGCCTTGGATGGCAACTGGTCTACCGCAGAAAGAAATGGCAACCTGCTTCAGGAAAAGAAATCTGCCTCAAGAGTCATGTATCGAAAGATACCTGATTGCCTAAGCGTGTATCAGGCATGGCACATAACTGAACTGTAGTAAGGATGTAGTTGTACGCAGATAGGAACTCTGCCGACGAGCCACGTTCACTTCTTTGGTCCTCTTTTGACTTTTGAACTTTCTCACACACGCTTGTTACACACACGCGCGCACACACACACACGTCCGCACACATACACACACACAAGCACCTTCTTATAACTTATTTTAATTTTTTTCTTTTCTTTACAATTGTATAGACATGTAATTCGTTTTGTTAATACATGCATCGTCGTTTGTTTTCTATTTATTCTTTTGTGTTACTCATTTTTTTTACCTGGACTCACATAGAGTCCATCAATATTGTTTGTGGAATAAATGTTTAGTATCCACAGTGTTGTTTCCAGCAACATAATGGGGACTAGCATTTACCCAAGCAGACGATCAGCCTGAAACATCACAAAGATAAATGTGAAAGCCGTACGAAGAGATGACCAAAAATGGCATTGCTTATGTTGATTTATTAGAAAAAAGATATACAGAAAATTTGGTATACCTTTAGTCCTCAAAGTAATCCCCATCGGTATCCTGAACTTTTTGCCAAAGTGTTTCCAACTGCGGTAAAATTCAGGTGTCTTAGATGCAAAAAACACTGTGAGTACCTCATTAACTTGTGAAGGATTTCCCACAAAGGTGGTTTTCCAGGGAATAGAAGAGTTGGTAATCTGTTCGCCCAAGGTCGAAACATTAAGGTGGATAGCACAGTGTCGCTGTATGGTATCCCTGGCTACCCACAGCACATGAGGCCTGTCATTGTCCTGTATGAACAGTACACCCTTGAAATGAACCAATGTCGGCTCCTTCTGTTTCCGTTCCAGATGGGGCATGTTCCAACTACTGCGAGTCCAGATACACAATGATGGTTTGGCCAGTCGGTAGCAGCGCATAGTGCACACTACTCGACTGGTTTACCACATACAGTGTTTGATCTTGCTTGCGCTAAATGTGGCCTTATGTTGTGAAGCACAGGGCCCTGTGGTGACAACCAGTGTTTAGCACGTTTGGGAGTTTCATGCAGGTCCCACTTTTTGCTACTGGTGAGCAGTCGATTAAATATGGGTATATAGCGGTTCTGAGAAAGCAACAAGAGACAGGATGCAACTCGCCGTTGCTTATCTGTCCATATCTCTGAGATAAAGTATTATGATTACTTGTACTATTTACATTATTCGGACTGTTATCATCATCTTCATTGCCATTTTCACAACGTTTCAGCCTCTATATCTCTGAGATGATGTATTATGATTACTTGTATTATTTACATTATTCGGACTGTTATCCTCATCTTCATTGCGAGAAATAACAACACACAAAAATACAATATAACCTCTGGTAAAAAAATATGCAATAATAATAATTACGGAAAAATTGCAATATGAGCACGGGTAAAAAAACGCTTGTTGAGAGATTAGTTTTATAAATCCCCCAAAATTCGGGCATCAAGAACACATGGCCAAGTTGATTAGATCCAGTGAGTAGACTCAAAGTGTTGTGAGTTCAATACCAGGCTACATGAGTGGTGAATCAAAATCTAACCGTAATATGTCCATATATGTTAATTTATACTTCCTTTTCTTCTTTCTTCACTTTTTTCTCCCACTCTTACTTCCACATTTGATTTCTTATATCTTTTCTTCTCTTTTTTCTTTTTGTCTCGCTTCCTGTGAGATGACTTATTAAAAAGATCACTTTCTGGTCATTACCCCCTCCCTTACTCCTAAGTATAAAAAAAATAGATTTAAAATTATCCCTATCTCTCCCTTCCTTCTTTAATTTCAACCATATATGTTGTCGTCCTCCTCCCGGTTTCTCTATCACCTTACATCAACTTAAAACTACCCCTCAAAAATGTATAAAAATAATACGTAAATTTAAAACCATTTTTTACTTGGAAATATGACCTGAGGAACCAGGAAATAACCACCTTCCTTTATAATCAATGGACACTTATAATCAATGGACACTTAAGGTTGTCTGTTTTCTAATAAGAATAATATATATATATATATATATATATATATATATATATATATATATATATATATATTAGTGTTGACTCTAGGTCATCAATCTTACAATCTTTAACAAAATATACTATTGTTATATAAAATGATTCCGTTTGTCTAAACTTAAAAATCTCTTTGCACGAAATTAAAAAAAAACACATTTGTGATTTTTAATACTAATTGTAAAAAATATATAAATAAAAATTTATTGTAAAAAAGTTTCCAGTGAAGAGAAACGCAAATATGTTTTTATAAATAACGTCTATATCTCGAGTGTATGCATGTATATATGTTTATACATTAGTGTTTTTATATATATATATATATATATATATATATATATATATATATATATATATATATATATATATGTGTCTGTGAGTGTGTGTGTGTGTGTGTGTGTGTGTGTGTGTGTGTGTGTGTGTGTGTGTGTGTTTATGTATGTCCCTGGGAATTTTATTGTATGTTTAAATCAGTACTACTGACTAATGCCATATTTCTTTCACACTACCCCAGTCACACTGCTCAATCCAAAGTTAAGGTTGCCACTTTATTTGATTTTCGCTGAAATTATGGTCGGGCTAAATTTAATTTGCCCTTTCTCAAAAGATATATTCCGCTAGAAAAAAATTTATAATATACAGAATAAATTATTTAAAATGGAAATTTGAAAAAAGAAGTTGAAATAAAAATCTGTTCTTTGAAAAGCAGGGCATGCATATCATTAGAGATGTTTAACAGATTATTTATAAAATTAAAGCAAGAAATACTTTGCCTATTAAGTTTGCCTCCACCTTCCATCAGGCTCAGACCTACTCAGCCCGACTAGCTTCGTTAAATTTATTTCATTCTTTTTTTAATTAATTTCTTCCTTTTTTTTCTCTCTTTTTTTCTTTTTTTATTCTTCTTTCTTGTTTCTTAATTATTCACAATATCATCGAAAGGTATTTCACTCAATATTTTGGGGCACGAAGTTAGAAAAATTAATTTTGGATCCATCTAAAGTGGAGAATGAAAAACGACATACTACCGAAAATTTATGCTGATTTGAAATCGATATACTTGAATGTTGACTCACTGAAGGTAAGCTCGACAACTCTGACACCGGGAAACGTCACTGATATATATATATATATATATATATATATATATATATATATACACACACCACTGATATATATATATGTATTCCGGTGTAGTGATGGAACCATATTTATAGATTAGTAAATTTATAATATATATATATATATATATATATATATATATATATATATATATATATATTATAAATTTACTAATTTATAAATATGGTTCCATCACTACACAGGAATTACCATGTTTCAAAAACAGAAACTAAAAGCTTCAATTATAGAATTAAATTAGAGACAATAGCCTACCAGCCTTTCTCAAAATGACTGAATTTCCCCGTATCCTTAGAAACTAATGTTATGAATGTAGGTGCTTATAAAACTCAGTAAATTTCAAAATAAGTTATTCCAAAAATTCGTTTAAAAATGAAACAGCACTAAGGACTTTAATTTAATTTTATAATTGAATTTGAATTTTTTTAGTTTGTGTTTTTTGTAACATGGTAAATCCTGTGTAGCGGTGGAACCATATTTTTAAATTAGTAAATATATAATATATATATGTCTGTTTGTGTGTGTGTATGTGTGTGTGTGTATTTGTGTGTCTGTATATATATATATATATATATATATATATATATATATATATATATATATATATATATATATATATATATCTGTCAAATATTCAAGTTCTATTGCAATACCGGGTGTAAGTTAGAGGAAGCGTATTTCTGCATTTGTTGGCTGAGATTGACTCCAGTACATAATGCGCAGTAGTAAAATTATAGGTCAAGGTCACTTCAAACGTGAAGATGTTGCTTGAATATTGCAAGTTCTTGGATAATAAAAATGTTGCTGTCACGGATGACAAACATGAAGCTTTATGCAAATTATGTAAAAACGTATATTGCCGCCTTTGTAATGAGGTAGTATGATGTCATTACATTATCTGAGGGTTAGATAGATAGATAGATAGATAGATAGATAGATAGATAGATAGATAGATAATGAACAGACATAGATAGATAGATAGATAGATAGATAGATAGATAGATAGATAGATAGATAGATAGATATAGAGTGTACGCCCACAGATATTGAACAACTGTATGTCATCTTTCCGAGATGTATGAGCTTTTGTTAAATACATTCATGCATTAGCGGCCTTACTAACGAGTGCAGATATACGGCGCAGTCTTGAACAACAGGTGTTCACCTCTCAAGTGAGAGTAAGTCAATCGCAGATCTCTGTCCACAGGTGTGGGTCATCTTAAGTCAAGCCTGTTTCTGGATCTCTTGATAGGGTAGTGTGAAATTGCTGTCGCCTACATCCGGATTGGCAAACACAGTGCACCATGACAAAATGCATTTCAAAGATATCGATAATTAGGACAGCTTCTGGATCTTCAACTATTAATCCAATCGAGATAATATTACAGGCTGTTTATGGGAACGGGAAACCATATTCAAACACAGATCTCTAGAATGTAATAAATATTGATAGTTTTCCTGTTGTGGTTTTTTTATTATTTGTATCTTGTTCTCGGTGAATGTAGGTGGCAGCAGTTTCAACACTAAACTATCAAGAAATCCACAGACTTGACTTAAGATGATCCAAACCTCTGGACAGAGATCTGCGATTGACATACTATCTCTTGAGAGGTGAACACCTGTTGTCGAAATAATAATGACGAGTGTTGCAATCTGGGGAGTTAGATAGCAAGATGTAGGGGATGAGGTGGTCGTAGAAATTGTTTGACAGCCATGATTGAGTTTTCCTGTTTGTATGGCAGGTTGCAGAATCCTGTTGCCAGATATAGAGTCTTCCAACAGCCACACTCTTCAACCAGAGCAGCACTACCTCCTCAAGGCATTTGATGTCTGCCACCATGTTGAGTTTGAGGCCCTCACTAACAAATTTGGGAGTTCTTTTCTGAACAGAATGATCAGGGTGATTTTTCCGGGCTTCCGTACCTTCGTAATCACCATTAGACTTATCGAACTCTTACGGAAAATCTTTGTATCGGAGCTTTCGCCGCGAATGCCAAGCAGCACAGCATCTCGCAGGGACAGTCACTCAAATATATTTACCCTCTAAAAATGACATTTTTTTTTGTCTTAACTTGGCGGATATTTTAACGTAGATTCAATGCGCCTCTTCTATAAATATGTTAAGGGTAACTGTTCTGCTGAACTTTCCTCTTTTTAAATTTTATTTTATTTACACACACTCACAAACACGAGAAGATTGTACATATGGTACCTAATTAGGACTACGTAGAAACTTTGAGACATTATGATGACAGTAGTAAGAAAGGTAAGTAAGAATGTGTTTGGTGTAAGGAATTCTGTTGTGCGTTTGGGTCAGTAATCATGGCTAGCTAAGTTTAACATAAGACATAAGATTTCCCTATCCTCTTTGTTGTGGTGGGATCCACCTAATCTGCATAGGTGACTACCAACTATATAAATAATGGTTGGTACCGGTAGACGAGGAGGAGGAATCACGAGATCCAACTAGAGACTCTGATCGACTGCGACTAGTCAACACATTCTCCAGGAACGTCTTCCCAGAAATATACAGAAATACTATATGTACTTATTGTGTACACTTTCTTGTTATAATACATTCTTGTTCTAAGTACATTTTGTGTTGCATTATTATTCCATGCAATAGGCGAGATTCAACAATGAGTCAAGACTCAACACTCTTTATCTTATGCAATTTCCCTATCCCCTTTTTGGAGGATAGGGAAATTGCCACATCTTTGCCCTTTTACGACACTTTTGCGATATTAAAACAAAATAAGTATTATTTTCCTCCTTGGCGACTCGACTTTATTCACTTTGAGAGCAGTACTAGATTGGCTGCAAAGTCTCATCGTTTTACATTTGCAATTGCTAGAAGTTCTATACTAACAATTTCTTCAATCGTACTTCTCGCTTGTGGAACTTTCTACCAAATCCTTTGCCTTCCGGTCAACTTTGACCTTTTTCTTCTCTGTATACATTTGTGTGTGTGTGTGTGTGTGTGTGTGTGTGTTCGTGTGTGTGTGTGTGTGTGTGTTCGTGTGTGCGCGCGCGCGTGTATTACTCGTGGCATTTGTAGTCTTTGAAAACAGCAAGGAAGCTAGTGTGGACTGAATTCACTTCTGTTACTATCAGTCAGGTATGTGCCATGCGTTATACACTTCTTAGGCGATCATGTATATTTCGATACATGATTAACAAGGCATATTTATTTTCCCGCAGCAGGTTACCATTTCTTTCTGCGGTAGACCAGTTGCCATCCAAAGCTATAGAAGGCTTCTTCCAAGGCAGAAGAAGAGGATTAACACCAATCCCAAAGTTATCAGCACGTAAGTGAATGTAATGTATTTGACTGGAATTCGAATTCGGCCCTCCGATTCTTCACCCCGAGCAGCTATCCATTCCTCCACCGTTCCTCCTGTTACAATGGACAGTTAATTTATTAATCTCCTGTGAGATGTCAAAAACATGCTTACCCTTGTCGTTCTACAGATGAAGAATTCGGAAACTGACTCTACCATACATATATTATAGCTTATTCAACTCCAGACTCAGACATTTAATAGCGTCAAAAGGGTGTGTGGCTTTGGGGTCTTTCTCTGGACATAGATCCTTGCTAGGATTTTTGTTCCGTTATCCTATGTAAGCAGAACCTAATCGTAGCTGTGCCGATCAGTTGTTTTTATATCGGCAGAAGCGAAATGCACTGTTTCGGATGCCAAATCAACTCGGAGATGCACCTGTCTTCTCTGAGGTCCTGGTGTGAAACTTAATGCAAAATCAGTTTGGCATTACCTTGGGTAATCATAGCACACATTGGGCTCATAACAAATGAAATTATCTTAGTTTGTATGAGGTATTCTGTTAAAATATACAATTTACCAGTATTGTAACATTTTAAAGGTATTACATTTTCACTACAGAAAGATGTTATAAGAATTTATTTGAAAAACTAGAACCCTATGCTTCTTACCACTACGTATGAGCGAAGATATTATTAATCAATAAAGTGTTCGGACGGAACTTTTCATGGTAACTATTGATATTGATCCTGTTTATGGTGACGCTGTATCTAGCTCAAGGAAATAAAAATCGAATGATCTGGAAGAAAAAGTCTTGAGAAGGAATATTCTGACGTTGAATTATTTCGCATCAATCAGAAGAACGGAATTTCAAACACAGGATAATTTGAAAAGTTAACTTGGTGAGACTTGCGACCTAAATATAAACATGTCGCCGGCCGATAAAAATTACTATTCATACAGGCCTCCTCAGGATGTATAGTCGCATAGACATAGGGACAAGCATACTTAATTAACCTTTTCATCTGAGAGAGACAAGGGCCTTAAACACTGAAGCACCACACAGCCAACGGAAAAAGTCATGACAGCAAAACTAAAACTAGTTACTTCCAAAACTTCGTATACCTAAGGTCTAAACGTATTTTTCATAAAGGAAAAATCCTTTTCGAAGCTTTCCAACTGCTTCAATTGAAAGCTAAAGGATTACATTTTATAATTCCAGAAAAAAAATACTGTGGAGGATTTCAAATAAAATTTGAATGATTTTTAGTCGATGCTTCCGAAAAACCAATAGAAACGGCCACTTTTAACTTTTTTAGAGAAATATAAAACAACTTATTTTTCGGTTTTGAAAATCTCACTTAAATAAGATATACATTTCTGAAACATTACTTTCGTAAAATTAGCAAATTTAAAGTTAAATTAATCTGTTCTGAAACAAAAATCACTTACTTATAGCATAAAATTTTCTAGACAAACATTTCTTGACCTCGGGGTCTTATTTTCACGTCTCCATCGATAATTTGATTGCAGAATGTGTTGATAGGATTAGTACGGTGCATCAAAAGTGACATAACGGTATTTTTTTTGTTTCTTATAATAATTTAAAATACGATAAAAATTTCTTACATTATTGAGTTACCTCTATCTCTTTCATTATTTAATAGCTAAGATAATAAAATTAATTTATTAATTATTAATTAATATTACATTAAGTTATTGCATTTTTAATTTAATAACTGAGATAATAACTAATAAAATTATTAATATATTAATAATTAACATATCTCACTGAGATATTAATTGTTTAAATTGATAAATGAGATCATTTTATTACCTAAATTTAATTTTTAATTTAATAACTGAGAGGGAGATAAGACATTTACATGTCAAGGGACTTTCCTCAAGGAGGAGACAAGCCTTGAAACACGTGACCTTTTAACCATAATGTTGCTTATGAGATATTATAATAAAAAGATTTTATCATTTTGCCGCACAAAAAAAATATTTTTAATTATGGTAAAACGTTTTGAGAGCATTATTTGTATTAAGCTTTTAATTTTCGCTTAGTAAATATAGTCTTCAGTTAAAAACTTAATAACCGACTCCACACTCTGCTTGGAAGAATTTTAAAGCATTTTTTTAAAATAAAAGAAATGGAAAAAAAAAACTAAAAGAAAACTACAAACAATTCTTGTAAAAATTCTTTATTCATCGATTTTTTTTTCTTCCGATAATAATGTCCTTAATGTATATTATTGGCCTCGACTACTGAGAAGTCAGAACAATTTAAAAATAAAACTGAAATAGGACGATACGGCGGTACCGATTCGACATAGGAATTTTTTGGCAGAGGGACGATTAGGCGTCAGATTACTAGTTCGTCGTTATAGTCAAAGTGTGTGTGTGTGTGTTTCTCTCTCTCTCTCTCTCTCTATCCCTCTCTCTCCCTCTCTCTCTCTATCTCCCTTGTTTAGTAATCAAATTAGTACGTTATATGCTCGAATAGTCCAATTTAAGAAAAATAGTAATTAGAAACATTTTAATATTTAAGAAAAGGCGTAGTTGGAGGCATTTTTATATTATATTTCCTTCACTGCAGCTTCCTATTTTTCGTTTATTCCAAATGGAAGCAAATATTTTATCAAAACATGGAGGAATCAAAATGATACACGATGAATACCTTTTATTTTTTGACGCAACGAGCAAGAGGGATTCTGAATTATAGATATTTTATTTTTTTTGAAATGCAATATCTTTTATTTAAGTTATTAATTTATTCTATAAGTGTTTTAATAGGATGCTTAATTCCCTAAATGAATAAAAAGTTATATTGAAAGTTGGATGTTTTTAATGCTTTTATCATTTTGGGGGAGAGGGGAGTTGACCTCTGGTCAAAGACAGTCACGTCGAAAATGTCTGACACCAAAGAGGCTGTGCTGAATAGATCAATTATTTTTCTGACGCCGAATCAGACACGCAGAAGACGTACCAACCCCACCCAATAAAACAGGGTGAACCTTAAGCTTTTATTATCTGTGTAAGTCTCACGTTCTCAGACAGTTTTTTTTTCTCTCTACCTAACATTAATTTTTATTTGGGGCTCAAAACTCTATATATTTTAGCAATTATTCATACCATTCATTATTTTCCTCTTAGATTCAATACAAATATATTCTTTCTATTCATTTTCTTTTCCTCTTATTCACCTAATGACGAACCCTCTAATTTTTTACTTTAATGTTCTTTTCAACTATTGTGGGCTTCAACAATTTTGACGAGATTCTTCAGCTCAATGTGCATATGACCAGCAAACAATTTTTGGCGGATTGGTGCAGGTCCAAAAGAAAAATAAGACATAGAATTAATACCAGGAAATATTAATTGCATTATTCGAACTGCTACCCCCATCTTCATTGATATATTCATATAGTTTCGGCCGTTGTACACTCTGGGCTTCTTCAGGTTATTGGGTCTAGTCATTGGATCTGACCAACGTCTTTATCCACGGGTCCATGTACGAATATGGCAATGAAGATGAGGATAACAGTCTGAATAACGTAAATAATGCACGTAATCATAACACCTCATCTCAGAGATATAGAGGCCGAAACGTTGTGAATATGGCAATGAAGATGAGGATAACAGTCCGAATAACGTAAATAATGCAAGTAATCATAATACCTCATCTCAGAGATATAGAGGACGAAACGTTGTGAATATGGCAGTGAAGATGAGGATAACATTCCGAATAATGTAAAACATTTAATTAATCATAATACCTCATCTCAGAGATATAGACAGATATTAGCAAATACATTGATAGGACATTTTAAAAAAGGAGAAATGAAATGAAATGTGAAGAGTTCAAAGCAACCTGCAATGTCTGTATTTGAGGTACTTAAATTTTTGCTTGAACGGAAAAAATAGAACCTTTCGATATGACAGGTCACCGAGAAAGAAATGGATTCTTTCAAATCTCGCGCCGCCGCCTGTAATTATCCCCA
>OZ038498.1:17022260-17117260 GCA_964036315.1 Acanthosepion esculentum | reverse complement strand
TACCTGCTTAAGGCGGTGGAGAACTTGGAGATG
This sequence comes from Acanthosepion esculentum, assembly GCA_964036315.1. Taxonomy (NCBI): domain Eukaryota; kingdom Metazoa; phylum Mollusca; class Cephalopoda; order Sepiida; family Sepiidae; genus Acanthosepion; species Acanthosepion esculentum. The sequence goes on along the minus strand of OZ038498.1, from coordinate 17,117,227 downwards.
AGAATTAACAGGAGATAACTGATAATTGACATCCTTTAGACATGGCACGTGGAACAAGAACAGTCTACCCCACTGAGCGAGATAATGGTTTCAGTTCGACATTCCAACCACCTGAAGAAGGCCGGAGCGTACAACAGCCGAAACGTTGTAATAAATATGGCGACAAAGATGAGGAGAAACGTCTGGTTAGCAAAGTCCAAATTATTTTTTTAAACATTAAATCTTAGACGATCTTTCCCAAATAGTGTCGTAGATTTCACCAACTGCAACAACTACAGCGGATATCATGTGTGGCAGGAAAAGAAATTAATGTCATAATCAAAGTATTGACTCCCATATCCCATTAAGCAAAATTTAAGAAGAAAACCCCCATCAGTACTAGACTTAGTGGAGAAACCTAATTTCCTTGAAAATATTTTAACAGAAATATCTTATAAATATATTAGAAATTCTCATATACAAAGGTCCACATATCCATCATTTAGCTGTTGTAGGAATATAAGCTTGCATGTGCGTGTGGTGTAATGGATAATGGCTCGGAATTGTTAATCGGAGATCCGAGTTCTAATTTTAGTTGGGTTCGTTATATTCACTTACTCTTAAAAGCTCTTGGGAAAGGTATAAATCCATCTCTTCTCCCCCAGCTATGGATTAATTAGTAAGACGTGTAGCACTAAGTCATTATTATATACAAAAAAAATCTTAAAATCTAAAAATACTTTCTGGCTTTAAATAACCTGTAAAGTGTTGATAAGACGTAGAAAATGAATCAATTAATCTACTAAATAAATATACTGCTATCGATTTTGTTCCATTGTTATAGTCCTTTATGGCCAAGAATATTTAGTGAGTATAATTTCGTTATACTGTAGATATTCTCATATCCGAACGTCCTCATATCCGAACGTTCTTATATCCGACCGTCCTCATATAAGAGTGTTCGTATATCTGAACGTCCTCATATCCGAACCTTGATATATCTGAACGTTCTTATATCCGAACTTTCTTATATCCGAACGTCCTCATATCCGAACGCCTTCATATCCGAACGTCCTCATATCCGAACGTTCTTATATCCGAACGTCCTCATATCCTAACGTTCGTATATCCGAACGTTCTTATATCCGAATGTTCTTATATCCGAATGTCCTCATATCCGAATGTTCGTCTGTTCGAACGTTTTAATATCCGAAAATTCTTATATCCGAACGTCCTCATATCCGAATATTCTTATATCCGAACTTCTCAGTGTTGTCATTTAGATGTTGTAGGAATATGTTACATTCTAATATTATTCTTTTCTTTGCAGATAATTGCTAATAACTTGGAATTTTCCATCTCGTAATGAATCTCACAAAGAAACTTCAACTGGAAGAAAAAAGGAAAAATATTCTTTCACGTTACCTCAGAAATCAGAGATTATTAAAAGAAAACTGGATGAAGCTCTTAATTCTTTGAATTTTCAAATTAACAAACAAGGATTGCAGAATCTGAACGAAAAACTAAAACTTGCGCTTGAAGATGATCCACTGAATAATCTCACTTCAACGATAGAATCCCTTCAAGATGATTTGGACTGTCAAGAAATCGAAGAAAACTCAAATTTTTCCGATAATGGTGAATACATGAAGGATGATGAAGACTGGAACTCAGTAGAGAAAGCTATTCATGAAGTCATGAAATTCATGAAGAAAATATTTGTTCAGTAGTACAGAAAATTCAAATGCACGTAACTTTTGCTACTTCTCGACCCTCTCAATGTTCTTATACCAAGATTGTGCAACATCTATCAAGGATACATTTACACAAGTATGATATCAGGGCGATTGCTTTCCAAGAGCTTCTCAGTGAAGATAGTCACATTCCACAGGTCCATTCTCATTCTTCTTCTTATTATTATTATTAGTAGTAGTAGTAGTAGTAGTAGTAGTATTTCTTTTACTTTTTTTGTTTAGTACTGTCATTTTACATGTTATCAGCTGAGGTAGTAAAATATGTATTATGACATTTTCCACTGAGCAGTTTCGAAAAAAATTCACTCATATTTTACATAGATAAAGCCCTTCGTAAGGTGTGGGCTGTACTGGTGAGTACAATGTTTTTTTTTATCACTTTAAGGCATTTTATTCGTTCAATAAATCTATTGGAATCTTTTCCAAATAATTCGAGCGCTCCAACTGGAATTTTTAATGTCCTCATTTACACATTTTTGAGATATTGATTTGAAGCTCCTTGTATTTTGATAGTTTTTTTTAAAGATCTTCAAAGATACATTTCAGTCTGCAGGAACTTCTATGTCAATAATGGGACACATTTTGTCTTTGCGGTTTCCAACAGACGATGTCAGGGCAATTAGCTTTGATTGTTCTGATTGTGTGTATCATTATTATTATTATTATCATTATTATTATTATTTTTATTATTATTATCATTATTATTATTATTATTATTTTTTTTTTATTATTATTATTTTCTTTGATATCTGGCGTTTACACATTTCTTTCCGGGTCCCGCCCAGGAACATAAGGTTAGAAATGGTATCATGTCACTTTCCACTGCAAAAAAAAATATATTATTACATAGATAAAGCCCTTCGTAAAGTGTGGGCTGTACTTGTCAGAACAATTATTTGTATCTCTTTGAGGCATGAACTTCCAGGAATCCCTTCAATAAGTCTACTGGAATCTTTTTCAACCAGTCGAAAGGCTCCAACTACAACAGGGATCGTTGATGTTCCCATGTGCCACATTTTTGAGATTTCTATTTCAAGGTCCTTGTATTTTGACAGCTTTTCGAATATCTTCAAAGATATTATTATTATTATTATTATTATCATTATTATTATTATTATTATTATTATTATTATTATCATTATCATTATTATTATTATTTCCTTTGATTTCTGTTGTATACACATTACCTTTTGAGTCCTAACCTGAGATCTAACGTCATAAATGACTTCATGACATTTTCCACTCACCATTTATATATTATTATTATTATTATTATTATTATTATTATTATTATTATTATTATTATTATTGTGTCATCTTGCTAGAGAATAATAATTACCAATTCCGCTACGGGGTCTATGAGTAAGAAGAGCACTGTGAAGAAGAGTTATAGTCTATACACATTTAGGACGATTCAGTTAAATGGAGAGGGTGTTGTCGATTATATGTGCAATTCCGCATATAATAAAAAAGTAATCTTTTGTAGGTCTGATATGCTGATGTGTCCAGGAATTTTAATCACATGACTTCCGGTACCCTTCTTCATCATACCAATGCCTCTATCCCAACAGGGATAGTGTAGTTTTAAGTTTCCATTTATTATCTCAGTATTTTCTTAAATAAGATTTTAACACCTGATAATTAATGCATCGATAGCCTGTCACAACTTTTAACCGTTGCTATTGGATTTTTTTTTCTGGTCATTACTTTCAGGGTTATTCTTGCCGTTCCCGGGCGGCTTCCTTTCTGTAATAGTTCCTCTCGGCAATAAATGCTAATTTTCTCTATCCATGTCCATATTCTGTCAGTCCCTGTAGGAAGAGCACCAATGATAAATGATCTTGTTTATTTGCTTGTCTTTAACTTTCAGGGTGATAGTTAAAATTCCGCTTATGACCGATAGAACTGTATCGATAAGAATTTTTAATTTCCATTTCTAGGTCCATAAATTTTTTTTTTAATCTTTTCGCCACAGGCAAGGCTGGAAGCCCCTAGCACGCAAGGGGTTACAGAGGATTTGGAGCAAGAGCAGATAGGAGTGATAGAGGAAAGGATGTGGAGAAGGATAGTAGATAGATCAATGCAACAGAAGATGTAGATTGACGTTACATTTGAACGTCAATCGACATCTCCAGTTGCTGATTTCATTGTATGCTTTAATATATATATATATATATATATATGTTTATCTGACACGGTATAACTATCGAGATTGATCAGTCAGTTATGTGCCATGCGTGATACGCGCTTAGGCGATCGTGTATCTTTCGATACATGACTGATGAAGCAGATTTTTTCCCGCAGTAGGTTGCCATTTGTTACTGCGGTACTTACCCATAGCTGGGGGAAAAGAAGGGTATTCATACCTTTTTCCAAGGATATTAGCACGTAAGTGAATGTAATGGATTCGACTGAAATTCGAACACGGCTCTCCGATTCCTCAATCCGAGCTGCTATCCATTACTCCACCGTCACTGAGTCGAAAATGAATCTCACGAGACAATCTTACCTAACATGACACCTCATCGAAGTGCCTAAATGATTTCCTAAGCGTAGCTTAGATGCGGCACAAGGCCGAATGTGTGGAGCAGGATGTAAAGATCGAACTTACTATACAGTTATAATTAAATTACCGAGAAAAGCTTGCTAACCATTGCACTACCTCCAAGTATAGTGTTTTTTTTTCTTTTGTTTTTTTAATTATGCATCATTTGAAGGATTTTCTTGTTTATTAAAGATAATGAAATCATTTCTCTTCATAGATTCATCACTAATGATTTCAATCTCAGACTAAGGATTTGCGTTTATTCTAGAACAATTTAACCCTTTGAGCCCTGCTTTCCTGAACAATTTTAACCCTTCTTCCTGAGCCCCTGAGTCAAAATTCGCAAGTATCGAACAGTCAATCAGTTATGTGCCATACGTGATACATGCTTAGGCGATCGTGTATCTTTCGATACATGGCTGATGAAGCAGATTTTTTCCCGCAGTAGGTTGTCATTTCTTTCTGCGGTAGACATGTTGCTATTCAAGGCTATAGAACCCCGTCTGTCCTGCTATTAACCCATAGCTGGGGGAGGGAGAAGAAGAGGGTATTAGCAAACAACTACAAAGTCGATTAAAGATGAAGTCATATGTAAGATATTATAATATTTGACAGTCAATCAGTTATGTGCCATGCGTGATACACGCTTAGGCGATCATGTATCTTTCGATACATGACTGGTGAAGCAGATTTTTTTCCCGTAGTAGTTTGCCATTTCTTTCTGCGGTAGACCAGTTGCCATCTAAGGCTATAGAACCCGGTCTGTCTAGCTATGTATATTTATATATCGCTGGGAGGAGAAGAAGAGTATTCATACGTAAGTGAATGTGATGGATTTGACTGGAATTCGAACTCGGCTCTCCGATTCCTCAATCCGGGCACTTATCAATTACTCCACCGTATTTTGAGATTGTAAGAATATTTTGCGTGATAATAATGATTTACTGATAAAAGTCCTACTAATTAATCCATAGCTGGGAAGAGAATCGTTGGCTTCATACCATTCCCAATGGTATTCGCGCCAACTGCATACAACGAACCCGAATTAAATTGGGACTCAGATCTACGATTTCCGAATCGTTATCCATCCCACCACCCGCACATCCAAACTTACGGCACCTGGTATTCGCAAACGTTTACCCATCTAAGTACAGACCAATTACGACATTGTCTCTAATTACGATGTCAAGGTGATTAGCTTTGATTGTTCTCTCTGTGTTTATTGCAAAGTCCCCATAAAATTGTTTACAGATCCTATCTCCGTAACCGGGTCTGGGCGGTGTTCATACCAATGTCTTGCAGGTTCCTTTCCGTAAGTGTTGCATATTTTCCAGTGCAGATATTGGCCCACTCTGTCATGCCGTGTTTTATATTCAGTGGGTGCTCAATACCGCGCAACCTGATACAACTGTTTTGGGATATTTATCACAGTAACTGCATTTTGGGCCAACGTAATTTTCCAGTATGCGTGCTTGGTAATTTCTAGTTAGCAAGCATTGGTCCTGTGCAGCAAGAATAAAACTTTCAGCCTCAGCTTTTAATCCTGTACTAAGTAGCCACTGATGCTTACGGGGTTTGTCTACATCACCTTGTTTGGTATAGGTAGATTATTGTCTGTAAAGCGGTTTATCTTGCCATCGTTTCTATATCTGGTCAGTTGCATTTTCTTTTTTAAGTATTTTGCAGCTTCACTCAGTATAATATGCTTCACTTGTATTTATACACCCACTTGAAATTCCATTTTGAACTTGTTGGCTTCGTTTATTACCGAATACAGTCGCTTACTACTTTCATGTTCTTTCACACAGATCATCATCCATTCTTCTGTAGCTTCCAGGTATCTTTGTAGGCGAATTGTTGTAGTAAGATAATATTATTATTATTATTTTTCTTTCCTTTGATATCTGGCGTTTACACATTTCTTTCCGGGTTCCGCCCAGGGACGTAAGGTTAGAAATGGCATCATGACACTTTCCACTACACAAAAAACAATAATAATTACATAGATAAAGCCCTTCGTAAAGTGTGGGCTGTACTTGTCAGAACAATTTTTTGTATCTCTTTGAGGCATGGACTTCCAGGGATCCCTTCAATCAGCCTAATGGAATCTTTTCCAACCAGTCCAAGGGCTCCAACTACAACAAGGATTGTTGATGTTCCCATGTGCCACATTTTTGAGATTTCTATTTCAAGGTACCTGTATTTTGACAGTTTTTCGAATATCTTCAAAGATACATTGCAGTCTGTAGGGACTGCCATATCAATAAGGTAGCACTTATTTTGTTTGTGGTCTTTAATAACAATGTCTGGGCGGTTGGCTTTGTTATTATTATTATTATTATTATTATTATTATTATTATTATTATTATTATTATAATAATAATAATAATAATAATAATAATAATAATAATAATAAGCCAGTTACCAACTGTGCAATAAGTTTACAAAATAATGGGTTACAGGGAATTTTTCGCCAATTTGTTATTCATTGCTAATCCCTATTGCATATTAGTAATGCAAAAGCAGCACAGTAACACTGTTTAAAAATTATTTCTATGTCCTTGCCATCAAAGGACTCGTTTTGTTGTTGATTTACCATTACGACCTAAATAAATTTCCTCTCAATTTTCAATTGCTGTTTTCACCTTTAACCTTTACCCGCCTACCAATTCCCCAATTCCTTTAAGGGATTTTCACAGGAACTCTTTTAATCGAAATTTCCTGCTACCAGTGTCACAATTGTGCCGAATATGATGTGACTTAAGAAACATAAACCACACCTTGGCGGCGGTGTGCCATTGTGAAAATCATGATGATTTTTCCAGAAACGGTTTGTGCCAAGTTTTAGTTCGTTTGTATAAAAAAAAAACGTTTATATACTTCTACGAAAATGTTATTACACTTTCAAGTACTTATTGTAGCGTTTATATATATATATATATATATATATATATATATATATATATATATATATATATATATATATATATATATATTAAAACATAAAAAATATTTTTTTTATTATAGGCCATGATAGATTTAAAATAAAAACACCAGTCGACCGGTTTCGTCCCCTCTCATCAGAACTGTTAACGGGGAATAGAAATTATGAAGAACAAGAAAGTCTGTAATGGATGACGTGAATAAATGGGCAGGGAAGAGAAAAAAATATATATATATAATAAAAGTAATACCAACTTGTGCTTTGGATGTCAGTGTGACCTGGTTTTCTGTTATGGCTAGGGCACACTCAGTATTCCATCTTAAGGTGTTGGAGATGCTGTACATCAAGTCCAGGCGACCGGCGCTTTGTAAACAAAGAGACTGTTTGCTTGGGCTTGCCGTGCTGTGTCTCTAGCATCTTTGTTGGTATTACTTTTATTATATATATATATATATATATATATATATATATATATATATATATATATATATATATATATTTCTCTTCCCTGCCCATTTATTCATGTCATCTATTACATATTCCGTGTTGGAACACAGCCGAGTTTCTCTTTTACCTATAGAACTGTACCCCCACGAGCCACGACTACTATCCCCTAGCCGCTTCATCCAGAGCATTAGAAGTCGGTTCAAGCAAGGAATTGCAAGGGATAGAAATTAGGAGGATTTGAGATAAGTATAATTAAGTAATTCATCGAGTCTAGAAGAAACCTCAACAGAATGCAAAAAGCACTGGACGGCAGTTGCGTCCTATATTTGGAACTCATCAGCAGTGCGCATCCACTACCGAGAATTGAAACCTGGACAGTTACGTTATCAGGCAAACATCATACCAACTGTTTCAACGGGCCTTGGTGACGAAGAGGTAAGGGATGCGCACTGCTGATGAGTCCCAAATATAGGACGAAACGGCCGTCCAGTGCTTTTTGCATTCTGTTGAGGTTTCTTCTAGACTCGATGAATTACTTAATTATAATTATCTCAAATCCTCCTAATTTCTATCACACACACACACACACACGCACGCACGCACACACACACAACCACACACAGATATATATATATATATATATATATATATATATATATATATATATATATATATATATATATATATATATATATATTCGCTTGATGAGGAAATGGAATTAATGTCTTTGGTTTAATAACAAAATTAAATTCAGGGGCTTTAGCTTCCATTTCTGAAACATGGTTATCACTGTGTAGCGGTAAAACCATATTTTAAATCTATTAATTTATAATATATATATATATATAGTGTTGCGCGAAAATGAAATCAAATCCTTTTCTTTTTCTCATCTAAATCATCAGTAATAAAATATTTTCCACACCTTACTTCTGTTTTTATTCCTTAATTCTCATTTTTTTTTAATTTTTATTTAATGTAAAATAGTTTGTTAATTTTTTTCAACACATTAGACATCTCGAATTTATCAAAGCAGGAAAGTTCCTGTCAAAACATAAATTACTCATTACGAAAATGTTATAAGGTTTCGGTAAAATAGAAAAAATACGCTTTGAAGCGAACTCGGTAAAATAGACCCCCGCAGTCTATTCTGCCGGTAAATATCGCTTAATATTATGAAGGCAAGTAATGCTAAGAAATAGCAACAAGCAGATTAATCAAGGAAGTTAATTTAGTTTCACAATTTTGAGAAAATTTAAACTCTTTTCCACCACTAATTATTAAAACGCAATTCTTAAAAATATAGAAGTCTCCGAATATTTTAAGCACTTCAGGCATGTCTGCAAATCTCAAACTGGCCCATGGGTAAGGTCCTCTTGTCAATACACTTCAGGTGCATCCAATGAAGTCATCACAGACCACAGAATCCATTTTGTTCAAGGCCTTCGTACGCAGCTCACACTACCACTCCGCTCATGATATTATATATAATATATTCTTAGTTCTAAAACATTATTTATATTTACCGAAAAAACAGACTTGTCTATTTTACCAGACTAGCAAATTTGCCTAATTGTTTCTAGAATAAAAAGAATTCAGTGAGGCAAAATTTATTGAAAACAATGCAATTATAAGGTATATATTCCCTTGAGTTTTCTTTTGTGGGTTTTCTTATTCCGAGCGAAGTGTTATAGAGCTCTGGTTCCAGTCGAAATTATTATCTTTTTCCCGAATCTATTTAAAACTACCAAACACGTGGTGGGTTGGTTTGGTTTGTTTTCTTTTATGGCATATCAACCGCAATGAGTTATTTAATGACAAAACTTTTATTACTGGTAATTTATTTTAAAAAATGTTTCGCTATTAAAAAAATCTTTCTAAAAATGTATTGCTAGTATTAAAACATATATTTATATTTTCATAGTATTTTGACACCTTTTGAGGAGTTAACCCTTCGGCCAGAGCTAGGGCCCTGGCAGGTGCTACCAGCCCGCGTGAGAGTGAATCTGGGAACACCAGCAATTAAGAGGTGGTTCCACGCTCCTCAAGACACCTTGATCAGAGGTCTTGCTATGATATGTAGTTTATCGCCTTACGCTAGACGCGGGTGTAGTTATTCGTCTTATTCAGGAAGCGGATGTAGTTTATCGTCTTACCCAAGACGGCCAAACAAGTGAAATTTTATAACACTAGCAATTAAGAGATGGTTCCACGCTCCTCAAGACATCCTGATCAGATGCCTTGCTGTTGGATGTAGTTTATCGCCTTAACATAGCCGCGGGTGTAGTTTATCGTCTTACCCATGACGCAGATGTAGGTGTTCGTCTTATTCAGAACGCGGATGTAGTTTATCTTCTTACCCAAGACGGCCAAACACGTGAAATATTTATAACATCAGCAATTAAGAATTGGTTGCACGCTCCTCAAAACTTCTTGATCAGAGGCCTTTCTGTTGGATGTAGTTTATCGCCTTAACCATGAAGCGGATGTTATTTATCGCCTTAACCAAGACGCGGATGTTGTTTATCGCCTTAACCAGGACGTGGATGTAGTTTATCGCCTTAACCAGGAAGCGGATGTAGTTTATCGCCTTAACCAGGACGTGGATGTTGTTTATCGCCTTAACCAGGACGTGGATGTAGTTTATCGCCTTAACCAGGACGTGGATGTTGTTTATCGCCTTAACCAGGACGTGGATGTTGTTTATCGCCTTAACCAGGACGGTCAAACAACTGAACATTTATGACAGCCTTGCTTAATTTTTCAGTAGCTTTTTATTCTTCTTTAACGACTTGAATAAACAATACATCTCCTTCCACAGCTGTATTTACGTTTTGCCGCACAGTATCTAAAGTATTCAAAATCCATTCACACCTACTCATGATAATAATATTATGTACGGAAGTTTTTTTTTTCTATTTACCTCATTCGGGCATAAAGACATTTCCTCGAGTAGATTCTGAATGTTTTAAAAGCAATAACAACTTAAAACTTTGTTTTAATAAATTTAATCGTATATTATATTGTTTTGTTTCAGGGAAGTTGCTAACTTGAATTCACTTTTCTGGGAAGCAATAGGCGCTATTTCTATTTTGCACCTGTGACTTGAAAACAGAGTCGCTTCTCGTATTAACTTTTGTTTCTGAACCATTAAATTTTCCACACGTTCACTCTCTCGGTGTTAAATCGACGCAAAAAAAATTGTGCACCGTTTTTAACATCGAATGAGTGATTTCAAAAATGGTTATAATTTTACCGTTGCGAAAATAAAATTAGAACCCAAACAGCTTGGGTAAGGCGATAAACTACATCTCACGGCAAGGCCTATTATCAGGATGTTTTGAGGAGCGTGGGACCACCTCTTACTTGCTAGTGTTATAAAATTTCACTTTTTTTGCCGTCCTTGGCAAGACGATAAAATACATCCGCGTCCTGAATAAGACGATAAACTACATCCGCGACCTGGGTAAGACGATAAACTAGACCCACGGCTTGGCAAAGCGATAAACTACATCTCACATCCTCTGATCATGATGTCTTGAGGAGCGTGAAACCACCTCTTAATTTCTGGTGTTATGAAACATAACCGATATTCGCCGAATTTTTATTCGTTACAAGTATTATCTATTCTTTTTAATTTTATAATTATGAAGAATAATTGATAATTTCCTTGCAATACCAACGCTAACTATATAAATTACCTTTACCATAAAATTATATTATATATAAAATTTTCAGTGGTCATATCCGCATTCGTTTGTGCTTCAACACTTGACTAGCGCTTTACCGGTGGTAGAGAAAAATGACGTAATGCACAGCCACCGATTGAACAGTGGTAGAGAAAATGTTTTAGTGACCTGTTGAACGGTGGCTAAACACTTGTAACTATTTTTATATCTACCGTGAAACATTACATACCAATTATTTGCAAATTCTGACTTGGGAACTCAGATAGAACGGTTAAAATTCTTCAGGAACTCAGGGCTCAAAGTGTTAATAACGTAGTAGCAGCAGTAGCCGCTCATTTCTAGAAGTCGATCGATGGTTATTCAAATGTTTGACGACGACGTGTTGCCATGTTGGCTGTGTTTTATTTTCCTGTGTGTTTTTTTTTAGAATGATGCTTTCATCAAGCTTCGCCGCGTTTTGTGGCGAAGTTCTTTGTTTTTTTTTTGTTGTTGTTTTTTTCTTTTGTTATGCCGATTGCGCATGACAGATTCTGCAGTATAGCTGGGATCATTTTCCATGCTGAAAGTAGCGTCATCATTATTGAGAATAAAGCCTCATTTGGAATAAATATACGAGACATGCGAGGCACTCAAGAGAATGTTTAGACAGGTCACTGTCGGCAGATGACCAAATTTAAACATTCCGTCAAATTCAGACATTCGTATTTTTCATTCAGATGTATTCAGACCATTTACAAGACAGCTTGTATCCTTATCCTGATTCTAAGCTATTGGAGAAGGGTAGGTTAATTTTGAGTTTGATACGTTTCGGCGTCGTTGATTCGGCGTCAGAAAAAGAATTGGACTATTCGACACAGCTGTTTAGGCGTTTCGACGTCACTGTCTTTGACCGGAGGCACTCCCACCCACCAAAAAATAAAAAGGATAAAAGCATTGAAAACAACCAACTTTCAATATTAATTTTTATTCATTTAGGGAATTAAGGATCCTATCAAAACACTAATGGAATAATGAAAATTAAAAACTTAAATTAAAAATATTGTATTCCAAATTTTTTTTTTAAATTAGTAAAGCTATTTAAACTTAAAAATCAAAAATTATAACATAAGAATGTTATACCTTCCCTACAAAATATTCATTTTGTTTCAACACTTCTGGTGTCTTATCAAGTGATCTTAGAAATTATTTCTTCATTTCGTAACTATGAGCAACACCCTCCAGGAATTCAACAGGATCTAATGATTCATCTTCCATTGACTTTTTAGATTCGTTCGTCAGCGTCTCTATATTTTGTAGCTTTTTGAGAAAGCAAATTTGACTATAACGTCGAAGTAGTAATCTGACGCCTAATCGTCCCCCTGTCGAAAAAAATTCGTATGTCGAATCGGCCACACTGAATCAACAACGCCAAATGGACTACGCAGGAACGTCCACTTCCCGTTAATTTTAAGGATTAAGAAAAAATATGGCGTGTAGTCGGCCCAGCTAGTCTTTGAAATCTCATATCATGATTCAGTTTATTCCTTAGATAGTATGTACCTTACGCCTTACAGTACCTCATAAACAATGGCTTATTCCGTTTTGATTAGAAAGGTAGCAAAAAAAAACATATGTGAGACGCTGTTTGTTATAACTTTTTTTGCTCTGTACAAATTTCACTTCTTCACCTGTGGAATTGTCATGATATTTACGGAAAGACATTGGCATATTTCCCGTTTACCATCACCACGGTTTGGAGTTCACGGTTTTCTTTCTGGATTTGTTGCTATACAGGGTAAATGAACGCATGCTAGCCTGATATTTGCCCTATAACTTGCCGAGTGGTTACAACGTTAGCTTTCTGACCATGAGACCCGTGTTCGAATCTCCGATTTGTGAGGAAGGGGACTTCTTAATGTTATCGGTATGGAGTAGGCGACTCCAGCGTGCGGTACCTTTGGAATGTGCCTGAAAACCCTACAACTGTTTGACCCAATCCTTGTGAGTGAAGTTCGGTAGACGAAACCCTCGGAAGCCGTAGGTAGTTGCACGAAATCACAAGTCATCGTGACCGAGGGTTTAAGCGTACTGACCTGGCTCAGTCTATTGATCACGCGTTCTTTCCCACAAAATGTAACCAAGGTCCTCTCAGCATTGTTCTATTATAAAACACAGGTGGGCTCTGTGTGTTGAACAAATGCAAATATGCCTGAGCAGGCTTCTGCAGCGGGGATTAGATAGGCACCCTAGTAGAGTGACATCCTCAGATACAAGTAACTGCGCCATTGACAGTTTTTTTTTAAGTGGAGTGAGGGAAAGATGTGGATTCCTGCCTTTTCCAAATACAATTCTTGCAAAATGAACGCATCAGGAAAGATGGGATTTGAACCCGGTCCGTCGGAGAGCGAGACGTCAAGCTGAAAGTAATATTTTATATGAATATTCGTATACACACATGATTGAACTCAAAATCATTATGCGCTCCAAAAGACGATAACATGATTTAGCAATTAAGAGTACTTGAAAAGAACGAAAGAGAGAAAAACGAACGTTTATTTAAACTGTGATGAAAGCCATGGAGTTTGTCACTTTTATGCGCTTCTCGCAGACTTCATCAAAGAAGAAATTGACACGTTTTACAACATGATTATAATAACAAAGAAAACGGAAAATCTTAAGGGAATTTTGCTTGTCTCTCTCTAAGTCCCTTAGCACATACGTGCGTTATATGTACGTATGTATAGCTGGCCACTCGTATTTTAGGATACCCGTCTACTAGGGCGGCTAGCCAATCCCTATTGCAGACGCTCGCTCAGGCGCATTTGTTTTTATTCAACGCCCACAAAGCCTACCCGTGGTTTAAACTGTAACTATGCCGAGCAGACCGTAGTTACATTTTCTGGTAAAAAGCGTGTTATCTAGCGTGGTCATGAATTTGAACAAGGTCAGCACGCTCAAGCCCTCGGCCACGAGGGCTTGTGACTTTGTGCTAGCACAGCTATCGACGTCACCGAAGGGCTCGGGCTGCCCAATTTCATTCACAAGGGTTGGTACGGTTTTCAGGCACTTGCAAAGATGCCGCAAGCTGGGATCAACCTCTCCAGTCCGATAACATCAGGAAGTCTCCTTCCCGACAAATCGATCATGGTGAGATTCGAACCTTGGTCTCATGGTCAGAATGCGAACGTTCTAACCACTCGGCTACGTGTGCGTGCGTTACATCCTACCAATACCTCATAAATAATGGAATATTCCGTTTTGATCGCAATGCCTCATAAATAACAATAATATCCCGTTTTTTTAGAAAGACGGAAAAGATATATCAATGAAGTTACTTGATTTCAGTGAGTAAATGAAAGAAAGAAACAAAGAACGAACGAAAGAAGAAATAAAGGAAGAAAGATGAAAAATAGATCATTGCGATTTGATTGCGTCAGAAAAGTCGGAAGAAAAAGATATAACACAGAATACGATTTGCTTTAGCAGAGAATAAGTAAAACAAATGGAAGATATGAAAGGCGATAACTCTATTATGTATTTAACGTCCGGTTTACTGAAAGTGAAAACATATCAATTTGACGACTTTTAAAAATTTTTACCCGCTTACTTCTTTAAATAATTAGCTGCATACACATTTATGCTTGTTTTCTAAGCGTACCTCAGATACGGCACAATGCCAAAAGTACGGGGCATCAAGTGAGGGCCTCACTCACTACTCACCCGTAAATGTATAGCGAGACAAGCTGCCAAACCATTACACCACGTCGCTGTGGCCTAAATTGCATTCTAAGACGAAATTTTTAAAAATTTAGTGAAGATCGAACTTACTATTCAGTCGTAACTGATCTAGGAAGATCAACATGGCAGCACGTCGAAATGCCCTGTGATTTTTTTTATTTCAGCTGTAAACGTGTGGTAGATAGTCGCCAGTCTAGTTGCTATGAAAATATTTGTAGACAAGACAGAGAGAAGCCATATGACGTCGGTGGAAAAAGACACTGAAGTCGAGATACCCGGTCAAGATGGATTACATTACAGATCCTTCTTTGGATTTTGTCAAGAATCTCGAAATGTACAGCGAGAGCACCAGACCAGATATGGCGAAGGTATTGAATGCACAGACGAATGGTAGATTTGTAAATGTGCAAGATGGATTCTCCCGAGAGAAACTTTCTGGTAAGACACAATGAACCAACTTTATTTGAAGTAGACGCAGCAATTGATTCAAAATCTCATTCGGTAGTTGTTCTCCTCTATACCCTTGCCTTCAATCCTTCCTGTGAGTATATGATTTTCCAAACCCTCTTTCCTCATTATATGGCCTAGATTTCATCTACTTATTCCTGATGTTAAGTATCTTCTTTATGTGCCGTGTGCTCACAGGACGTAGGAGATCATGGCTCTCCAAAATTTCAAGTAGTTCGTAGCTTTTAATAAATTGTTTTTTGTTATTTCTCCTAAACCTTGTTCTGCCATATATTTTGAATTTATAATGCTTTATCTTAGAACGCAAACCAGCAAGTGTCATTAAATTTTAACTATGTCGCTCTATTCTCCAGCTCTCTTCTGTATGCTTGTAAAAGCCAAAGAAATTAAAGTGAAAGAAATACTAGTAAAAAATTAATATTAATGTTCTTTATCTATGACCGCAAAGAAGCATAAATTGAAATCAAGGTGTATAGATATAATCTATACTTCTTATCTACGAAAATGGCAATTGTAAAAACTTTCGTATTTCATTGACGAACAGTAAGTCTTAATCTCGATAGAATATTTTTTCCTTTAAAACGTGTATTAAAAAAAAGAGACTTCTCCGTTGGATTTACCTTCCAAAACATTTTTATAAAGTTGTTTATAAAATCAACATTACGATGAAGGTCTTTCTTCTTTAGGACCTAGAAGCTCCATTTGCTTGAAACCAGGTTGATTCAGTGATCTGAGAATTCGGTTGATTACAGGCTATAGTTTAATCACTTCCGGACGAGTGGGCAGATTGTTTGACTCGTTTTCTACACTTTATCAATCCTTTAAAGATTATTTAAAGCCAGAAACTGTTTTAAGATTGAAAGATTTGGAGGGGAGAGATAAGGGTGATTTATTGATACAAGTCTTACAAATTAACCTATAGCTGGGGGGAGAAGATGTGGATTCATACAATTCCCAACGGTTTTTGTGCATACATGAATATAAAGAACCCAACTAAAAGTGGAACTCGGCTCTCAGATTAATAAATACCGATCAGTTATCCATTACATCAATCGAAAATACAAGCTTGCAGCAAATGGTATTCCAAAGCGGTCACCTATCTAGGCCCTGAACCGTTTCGGCGTAGCTTAACTTCGGTAACCGTATGGGATGCTGGTCAATTTTTCCCACGGATGAAGATGAGAATTGCGACAACGGAGAGAGGGTTCTAGAACAACTGGCTGAGAATACGATTGGCAGAACACATATGAGTAGCGAGTAGGTTTTAAGAAAAATAGCGAAAGAAAATGACACATACGTAGAATCAGAAGTAGACAATTGAAATTTCTTGAAGCCATAATGAGGAAAGAGAGCTAGGAGAATTTGATACCGACAGGAATATTGAAAGCAAGAGAAGCAGAACGAAACAGAGAATAACCAAGAATTCTGAGCAATTAATTGTTACACAAATCGCACGTCCAAGCTTACGGTACCTGATATTCCGAAGCGGTCACCCATCTAGGTTTTAACACGATATGGCCGTAGGATGACATCCACGTGAGACTTCACATATGAAGACGTTATTTTAGAACATTACTCAAGTTCTCAGTTATCTTACAGTGCTGGACCAAAATACATCTAGCACAAACTATCAATCTCCAATAATATTTTTATAACTGATCTCTGCACTGAGGTATTTGATGCGGATGAAGGTAAATACCCCCAACATTGTCACCGAGTTATTGTAATTTTGCGAAATCTTCCATCTGAAACAATCCGTGCTGGTCAAATAATATTATTATAGCTTTTCTTGACTTAACCAAATGTAAAGAAGATATAAATTGTCTTTTGTTTTGTTTTGTTTTTTATTTGAGAATTCCTAATGTAGATGATGAATGCGCATTCAAACATCTTTCTCTATTTCATTAACAATTTTCTGTTAATTTAACTCTACAAGGAAACGTCTTTGAAATGTTACAAAGTAATGATTTTGCAACCTCCATATTACCTTGAAAAAAAGGTTTTAGCAAACAACCGAAACAAAAACTGCAACTCTGCAAAAGCAACCGTCAACTCTCTAGAACCGCTGAGAGGATAAATGTACTTTAAGTGACTCAGACATAATAATTTGATTAAAGCAAGACGGCTTACAGGATTATATACATCTGATTTCAACAAAACAGTAAGTTCAGCAGACAGTGACAAAAATTATGTCCCTTATGTTCTGGGATGTTATTAGTATGCTGCCCCGAGGACTTCACATCGAATGGTCGCACAGTTAATGATGTCCATATCGTTAATAAAAGCGAAAAGTTAATTAGAAATAATCCCGTTTCGCGAAACGTGATATCGTAGAGATACTCCAAATGCCTCATCTGAGATTTGAAAAGGCTATTGAAAACAGTTGTCATACGTAAATCACTAAGATGTTTGTCTACCTCACAGTTTGACAGAAAAAAAATTGATGGAACACCTTTCCATCTTCGATTCTCTACCCAAGCGCAACAGAAACGAACCATCGTTTAAAATTTAAATTAATGTGCAAACAGCAAAAGAATATATATACCATTTATGGAGATTTTGCCACAGCAAAATCTACTATCCAGAAGTGGTTCAGATGTTGAAATATTGATCTGGAAAACTATGCATATTCCAGAAATCCTGCAGTTGTTGATAATAACCAAATTTAAATGTTGATCAAAAATAATCCTTGTCACACACACACACACATACACACAATTATTGAACAATGCAGAAATACTTCACATCACATAGGATCATTGTATATTGTAATGCATTTGAAATTCTTGGATGATATATGAATTGCTACAATAATTTGATGCCTCACAATTAAACAGAAAAATATTTAATCTCAGATTCTCTCCTCAAATAGACATGAACCAGTTTTTAAAGAATAATGAGGGATGATGAAAAATGGATTGTTTACAACAATGTGAAGTGAAACAAAGGTCGTGAAGAAAATGAAATGAAATGTTTTCTCTATTAGAAAAAGGTGAAGCTGTGTATCTGGTGGTACTGAAAGGATATTATGTGTTATGAGCTTCTTTTCACAAATTCAAATATTGAATTCAGACAAGTACTCTAACCAGTTAGATTTATTAAAGGCAGCGCCCAATGGCAAGCATTCAGAATTAACCAATAGGAAGGGTGTCGTCTTTCATCAAGACAACACCAAACCGCGTTTACTGTTCACAAGTCTTTTAAGAGGTTGGGAGGTTGAAATATTGATCTGGAAAAACCAAGAACATTCCAGCAGTCCTGCAGTTATTGATAATAAACAAATAGAAATGTTGAGTAAGAATAATACACACACACACACACATGGAACAATGCAGAGATCCTTCACATATCAGAGTCTTTGTAAATTGTAAGGCATTTGAAACAGTTGGATGATCTGTAAATTGCTACAATAATTCAATGTCTCACAATTAAATAGAAAAATATTTAATGGACTGAATTTCAATCTCTGATTCGCTGCTCAAATGCAATAGAAATGAACCAGTTTTAAAAGAATTATGACAGACAATGAAAAGTTGATTGTTTACAAAAATATGGAGTGAATAAAAGGTCCTGTAGAAAGTCAAATGAAAATGAGCCACCATTAAACACTAGGAAAAGTTTGTCTGCATTTGAAGAAGGGGAATTGTGTATCTAGTGGGACCGAAAGGACATTATTTGTTCTGAGATCCTTTCACAAAATCTAATGCTGAATTCAGACAAGTACTCTACCAAGTTAGACTGAGTACAGGCAGCGCTCATTGAAAAGCATTCAGAATTGGCCAATCGGAATGGTGTCGTCATTCATCAATACAACACCAACTTCCCACCTCTTGGCAGAACCAGCAGAAATTGTCACAGTTTGGCTGAAATATCCTCCCACACCCGTCATAATCACCTAAAGTTTCAGCTGCGTATTTCCTCTTTTGCCTACAAAATTCTCTCATAGGGAAGAACATCTGTTCAATGTAAACACCACTTAGATCAGTCCATTAAACAGAAAAATGCAAAGATCTATGATGCGGAAATTACGAAAGTACGACAAAGGTAATGGAAGGAAGTGAAACAAAACGGAACATAGGCAGTTGAGTAAATCTTTGCGCGAATATCTAAATATTGCTTTTGAAATTCATATAAGAAAGATGGAAACATTTGTTTAGACTCCACATTTAGCGAAACAGAAAAAACATCTTAATTGGATAAAATCGACTCTCATTTTTTGAGAATATTAGAGGGGAATAGTATTCTTTTATTAAGTGCTACTGTGTCTATATATATATATATATATATATATATATATATATATATATATATATATATATTAACTTATTTAAAAATATGGTTCCTTCGCTACACAGGAATTACCATGTTTCAAAAACTGAAGCTAAAAACTTCAAATTTAATTATGCAATCATATTAAAATCATTAATTCTATTTCATCAGCAGACCAGCGGAAGCAAGTCATATTCTCAGACGAGTCCAGTTTTTCTCTTTTCCCAACTTCAGGGCGAGTTAATGTGTGGAAGCATCCCAAAAGAAGCTTACTACCTTGACTGCCTTCTTTCAACAGTGAAGCATGGAGGTGGATCAGTGATAGTTTGGGTCGCCATATCATGGAAATATCTCGGTCCAATAGTTGCCCTGCATGGTAGAATCAACAGCAAAGATTACCTGAACATTTTCATCCAATAGCCCAGACTTTATTCCCTAATGGTGACTGCATCTTCCAAGAAGATAATGCTCCAATACATACCGTTTGAGTGGTTAAGAATTGGTATGAAGAGCATGAAAATGAGCTAGAATACATGGAGTGGCCTCCCCAATCTAAAGATATCAATATTATTGAAAATTTGTGGCATATTTTAGAGCAACAAGTTAGGAGCCGCTATCCTCCACCGTCGTGTCTTAAAGAGCTGGAGCAGGTATTATTGGAAGAATGGCTGAAAATTTCTCTGGATGAAGTCAGGAAGCTGTATGATTCCATTTCTAGACGTATTAAAGCTGTATGTGAGTCTAAAGGAGGACCAACTCCTTATTAAATATATTTGTTTTGAATTTAACAAGTCTTTCAATTATTTTGTCCAACCCCCAAATGGTCTTCTGATATTGAACTGGAGACAACCACACCATCTCGGAAGCATCCTGATTGACCAAGCAATCTTCTCTCGGGACAGTACTGCTTGCTCCATATGGAGGGAGACCTAACAAAGTTGCCTAAACAAATCTCATCTCCTATATCTCCCAGTTGGCTACCCGCGGTCAACAGGCCTCTTCTCATGCAGTCGAACGTCAATAAAGTAAAGGTTCACACCCACTTGTAAGGGTATCTATAGTGAAGAATACGGCGACTTACCACATGGCCGGTGTACCTCCAGGTATCAAGTGGGTCGCGTGACGGACATCGTAAGTCCACAAACAACAATAGTCGACGGGATACCACGGCATGTAAAATATCTTCGCCTTTTCGTTGATTCTGATACGTCGCCGAGCGAATCCGATGATGGTTCATCGTCTGACAGTGATTGGATAATTGAGATCTGCGAATCCGATGCTTCCACAGACGCAGAGATTCCGGAAACTCGAGATACGTCTGATGACTCCTCAGTAGACGACTCTCCGACACGCGCAAGGGAGATAATTCCATTACGACGAAGCACCAGGATAGATTTGCTCCAAGCTGTTCGATTTGTGATAATGAGATCGGGGGGAGTATAGTGAAGAAAATGGCGACTTACCTCGTCAAACCAAGCGACAGCGCGTCGCGTGTATCCGACCCCGGAAAATGTGACGAAAAAGAAAATTACTTACCAAATAGAAGGGCAGGTATTCCGCATGACATGCTGAAGACGGAATATGCAAATTAAAAACAAGTCCGTCGCGGGAGTAAAAGTATTTTGATATGCAATAAAAGCCGATAAAAGCAGTTGGTGTTCTCGATTCGGAGAAAAGTTCATGTATTTTGGCTACTGCGTTCGTCGGAGAGTGAGTTATTTTTCTGACTGGTTATGTGCATTGGGATTTGTGAGATAGTACCTGCGAATCGAGTTTTCGGCATTTCTTTCTGCCCCCGATATTCGAGTCTGGAAGTTATCTGCGACAAATATTTCCTTTGCTTTCAGAACGCTTACAGTATCAAAAGACATTTAGCATGCTTGAGCATCGGGACAATGCTGGACACGTCCTAGAGTGGTCGACCAGAAAGTAGCTCTGCTCTAAATGCAAATGAATTGTCAGGACTGAATGCTGACATCGCTGCTCTGAGTGAAGTCCGTTTCCAAGAGGAATGCAGTCTACAAGAGCAGGGCGCCGGATATATAGGGTGATCCCAATAAAACGGAAACTTTTTAACGGTCCAATAAAACAAAGAGTGATGTAAGAAAAATATTTAATTCATAGTAATTGAAACCTTAAAACATGCCATTTAAGAAACAATGATGGAATTTTCATTTTTTAAAAACTTACGCCCTGTAGATGGCGTCCTCCTGTACGAATACATTCTTGAAATCTGCTGTTGCGATTCCTCATTGATTGCCGCAACATCTCAGCTGGGATACGGTGAATTTCATTCTCGTTACTAAAATGGCGAACTGTTTACTTGCTCAAGGTCACTGTCTTGCAGTGTTGCCACTTTCTCATGTCTGGCAATACGCACTTCAAAAATTCGCGTTTTTTTGGGTCACCCTGTACTTTCTACTGGTCAGGCAATTCAGTAGCGGAGAGTCCTCTTTCGGGTATAGGTTTAATGTTCAGGGATTCCATTCCCTCCAAGCTTGAGTACCTGCCATCAGGTTATTCTGACCGCATCATCTATACGAGCTTCCTTCTGAGTAATCTTCAATATGTCACACTAATTAGTGTGTACTCTCCAACTTTACAAGCAGATCCTGTAGAAATTTTACTCAGATTTGCGCAGCCTACTACGAGACGCCCTGCAAATGATAAGGTTATAATCCTTAGCGATTTTAACGCCAGAGTAGGCCAAGATTTTGCGGCCTGGAAAGGAGTGTTTGGAAGACATGCTGTTGGTAACTGTAACGACAACGGGCGCATGCTACTTGCGTTCTGCTCAGAGAAACAGCTCGTCATTACGGGCACCGTCTTCCAACAGAAAAAAACGATTGAAAACAACCTGGATGTACCCCCGGTCTAAACATTGGCACCTCATTGACTATGTCATAGTTCACCAGTGAAACCTAAATGACATCATGCTCACAAGAGTGATTTCCAGTCCAGGATGTCATCCCGACGATCGCCATATACGCTGCAAACTCAACCTTCCCTTTAAACCCAGGACAAAAAAAGGAGGCCCCCTACGTAAAAACTTCAACATTGGAAGTTTTAAACTAGATGAAGTGAAAGCTAACTTCTAAGTAGCACTTGAGCATCCCTGAAGATTCCTCTCTTGAAACTCCTTAGGAAGAACTCAAAACTGGCATTCTGCAGGCATCTGTAGACGGCCTTGGTTTCTCCTCATGGAAGAACAAAGACTGTTTTGATGAAAGCAACGTGAAAATCCAAGAACTGCTGGTGAGGAAGAGATCAATTATTATTATTATTTATTGTTTTCATTATTATTTATTTATTTATTAATAATAATAATAATAATAATAATAACAATAATAATAACAATAATAATAACAATAATAATAAAAAATAATAATAACAATAATAACAATAATAATAACAATAAAAATAACAATAATAATAATAACAATATTTAATATCAACAACAATAACAATAATAATAATAACAATAACAATAATAATAATAACAATAATTAATAACAATAATAATAATAACAATAATAATAATAACAATAATAATATCAATAATAATAATAACAATAACAATAATAATAATAATAACAAAAATAATAACAATAATAATAATAATAACAATAATAATAACAATAATTAATAAAAATAATAATAATAACAATAATAATAATAACAATAATTAATAACAATAATAATAATAATAACAATAACAATAATAATAAAAACAATAATAATAACAATAATAATAATAATGATAACAATAATAATAATAACAATAATAATAATATAACAATAACTATAATAATAATCTTAAATATAATAATAATAACAATAATAACAATAACAATAATAATAATAATAATCATAATAATAATAATAATAATAATAATAATAATAAGCAGATGTCGTTTGGAATCCGAGGAGATATGACATGTTTTCCGAGGCTCGTAGAAATGTAAAACGTATAAAGGATTTCAGCGTAAATAAAAAAAATTTTCTAGTGAATTTTAATATAAATATTTAATTATGTATTTCCTTTTTGAGATTATTTTAATTTTTGTTGTAATTTTGTGTTTATTGTGTTTTATTTCATTTTCAGGAATATATGCATACACGTAAATATTAAAAATAACTTAACGTAAATATTCAACTGGTTTTAATTTAATCTATATGACGATAAAACATAAACTATTTAATTTCTTACAATTAAAAAACTATAATGTAAAGGATTATACTTAAAAAAGGTACTTGATGTATATGTATATGTATATGTATATATTGATTTGCTCATTACGGCATATTATATTTTAAATTTATATTTTGCTTTTAAAGATATGTTATTAAGTTATTATAGCATTCAAAAGTGACCTCTGTCTTATTAACATGATCAATGGTATTGCGATTACCATTATTGCTGTTATTGTGTTATTGGTCTGCATATTATATAATCAGTATTCACTGGTATGATTTCATTGTTATTGTTTTTTTCACACAAATCTAGATTTATTAGACTTTTACATTCTGTTCCGTTTTTTTATAGGTTTCTCTTAATAGCGTCTTTGTTTGAACTACAAAAGCGTCTCCTCGGAGCAGTCATTGAAGCAAAGTTACAAGACCGATACTGCAGATAGGAAGAAGGAATGAAGAAGATTTCAATAATAATAATAATTATTATTATTATTATTATTATTATTATTATTATAAACCAGATACAGAAACAATGGCAAGATAAACCGCTCCATGGCCAATACTCTGCCCGTACCAAACAATCTGACGTAGACAAAATCCGTACCCATCAGTGGCTACGTAGTGCAGGGTTGAAAGGTGAAACTGAAGGTTTTATCCTTGCTGCACAGGACCAATGCTTGTTAACTAGGAATTATCAAGCACATATACTGAAATATTTTTTAGCCTAAAATGCAGATTCTGTGATAAATATCCAGAAACAATTGATTATCTTGTATCAGGTTGCACGATATTGGCACTCACTGAATACAAAACCTGGCAGGACAGAGTGGGCCAATATCTGCACTGGAAAATTTGCAACTTTTACGGGAAGGAAACTGAAAAAAACTGGTATGAACAATACCCGGTCCCGGTCACGGAGATAGGACCTGTTACAATTCTATGGGACTACACAATACACACTGACAGAACAATGAAAGCTAACCGCCCAGACATTGTTATTAGAGACCACAAACAAAAAAAGTGCCTCCTTATTGATATGGCAGTCCCTGCAGACTGCAATGTATCTTAGAAGGTATTCAAAAAGCTGTCGAAATACAATGACCTTGAAATAGAAAACTAAAAAATGTGGCACATGGGAACATCAACAAGCCCTGTTGTAGATAGAGCCCTCGAATTTGTTGGAAAAGATTCCAGTAGATTAATTGAAGGGATCCCTGGAAGTCCATGCCACAAAGAGATACAAAAGATTGTTCTCACAAGTACAGCCCACACTTTACGAAGGGCTTTATCATTGTAAATTTTTATTTTTTTTTGTTTTTTGTCAGTGGAAAGTGTAATGATGCCATTTCTAACCTTAGGTCCCTGGGCGGGACCCGGGAAGAAATGTGTACAGGCCAGAAATCAAAGGAAATAGTAATAACAATAATAATAATAATAATAACTGTAGTAATAATGATGATGATAATAATATTATATAATGTGTATATTGTATATGGACAATTTTTTATACCTTGGTATATATGTATATATATATATATATATATATATATATATATATATATATATATATATATATATATATATATATAATTTTTTAGACCTTGGCTCGTTCAACCGCCACTGCTCCCTTGGTGGTTAGATAGCGTTACAGATTAAGAAGGCCTCCGATGCATTTGCAGAAACTCAAGTTCTGTGTCTGGAGTCACAAGGGGATAAAAAGCAGACAAATATTAAAATATATAACGCCTGCGATATGTCATCTCTGCTATTTTCATGTGAGACGTGGGTAGTCTATCGCAGACATCTGAAGATACCGGAACGTTTTCATCAACGATGCCTACGGTCTGTGCTCGAAATCCACTGGATGTCTCACGACCCTGATACTGTTGTTCTACAAAGGGTCAGTCTGCTATCTGTGGAAGAAATTATACACAAATATAGATTGCGATGGACAGACAATGTTATCCGTATGGCAGATGACAGAATGCCAAAACAATTAATGTATGGAGAATTGAAGCTGCAAAATACTTAAAAAAGAGAGCAAAGACAAATGCAACCGACCAGATACAGGAACAATGGCAAGATAAACCGCTTCATGGACAATAATCTGCCCGTACCAAACGAGCTGACGGAGACAAAATCCGTATCCATCAGTAGCTACGTAGTGCAGGGTTAAAAGCTGAAACTGAAATGTTATCCTTGCT
Organism: Acanthosepion esculentum; assembly: GCA_964036315.1. Lineage (NCBI taxonomy): Eukaryota > Metazoa > Mollusca > Cephalopoda > Sepiida > Sepiidae > Acanthosepion > Acanthosepion esculentum. The sequence continues at coordinate 17,091,020 of OZ038498.1, read as the reverse complement.
CCACAGGACCAATGCTTGTTAACTAGAAATTATCAAGCAAATAATGTGTTAGCCAAAATGCAGATTATGTGAAAAATATACAAAAACAATTGATCATCTTGTATCAGGTTGCACGATATTGGCACGCAGTGAGTATAAAACCCGGCAAGACATAGTGGGCGAATATCTGCACTGGAAAATATGCAACTTCTACGGGAAGAACATCAAAATACCTGTTGTAGTTGGAGCCCTCGGATCGGTTGGAAAAGATTCCAGTAGACACGTTGAAGGGATTTCTGGAAGCGCATGCCTTAAATAAATACAAAAATTGTACTCACCAGTACAGCCTCAATGTTCTTTTTCAGTGGAAAATATCAAAAGAGGTAAAAATAAGGACCATTCAGTAATTGAATTCAGTAAAATGTGGCATCTGAAGACAGCGTCATTACCTGTTTTAGTGGGTCTTTGAGAATGCTCTCTAATGGGGCACAGAAATATGGGTATCGAAATCGTGACAGCCGTATAATTATGAGTATTGGTTGAAATCATAATCATGGTTTATTCTAACTTATTGTGCAGAGTTCTCTCCCTGCACAGACTGCAATTTCGTTTTTGCTACCTCATTTGTCAGCGTCTTTTGATGAAGGGTTTTTTTCTCGATGTCTCTCGAGGGAAATTCTTACAAAATAAATAAAAACAATGATATCAAAAACAGCAACTACAATTATAAATATTACTAGAAATACCAGTGAAGATTTCATGGTTTTCTTATTTTTATTTTCTGAAGTTAAGGATTGAATAATCTCGTAATGAGTTATGCGAGAAAAGAAATGCGTAGAAATTCCCCTATTTTAAGAAGTGGGTACAAATGAAACGACATGACACGGCAAACAATATCTGGAAAAATTCCCTTATCACATCGTTAAATATTTGAGCTTTACAACATTATCAAAATATTGCAACAACAATCATAAATATGAATGCTGGTCGTTATTTTAAGAAGTGGGTACAAATGAAACGACATGACAGGGCAATACAATATCTGGAGAAATTCCCGTATCGCGTCGTTAAATATTTGAGCTTTACATCTTTAACAAAATATTGCAATAACAATCATAAATATGAATGTTGGTCGTTATTTTAAGAAGTGGGTACAAATGAAACGACATGACACGGCAATACAATATCTGGAGAAATTCCCTTATCGCGTCGTTAAATATTTGAGCTTTACATCTTTAACAAAATATTGCAATAACAATCATAAATATGAATGCTGGTCGTTATTTTAAGAAGTGGGTACAAATGAGACGACATGACCCGGCAATACAATATCTGGAGAAATTCCCTTACCGCATAGTTAAATATTTGAGCTTTACAACTGTAGCAAAATATTGCAATAACAAAATATGGATGTTGGTCGTTATTTAAAGAAGTAAGGGGGTACAAATAAAAGTTTTGAAATCGACAACTTTTTTACATTTCATTGGAAGAGATATTATACCTAACAGAGTGTTGTCGCCTCTTCTATCTTCCTTTCTTTTTTTGTTTCTTTTTTTTTTCATTGAATTCGGAGTCTCTGGTATATCTTTTCCGTCTTTCCACCCGGTGAAAATGGAACAGTCCATTATTCATGGGGCATTAGCAGGGCGTAATGTACGTGCTAACAATGGAACTATCTGAAAGACAAGTAGAATAAAGTTTAATGTCTCTAAATTTTAGGTGGGAACTGAGATATAATCAACATCATCCGGCCGAATCAGCTAAGAGTCGGAGATAATATCAGATCAAATAATATCAATGGTAATAATCTCAAGAATTTCATCAATCGCCAAAAAAGACAAGATGCAACAAAAGCCTCAGAAATATTCGAAAGAACAAGAAAAAGCTTAAGTTAAAAATAATTAATGAGGATGCAGGAAAATCAACGGAAGAAGGAGAGATCTCATTACCATCGAGGAGGACTCTCCTTAAAACTATTAATTTTAAAAATCTCAATATCATGGCAACGACTCATAATCTTAAATCAAATGATAAAAGGAAAGCGTTAAAAAAAACAGAAACATGTTAGAAATTGATGCAAGGTAGAAGAATATATCTAAAAAAAAAGGATATGTGTCAGAGCTTAAAAACAAACAAACTAAAAACCAACAAGATTTCCAGATAAAATGCTATCGACATTATTTCACAGGAAATAGAAAACCGAAACAAAATGTCATGTGGCAGTTTGTAGCAAATGCATTCAAACCAATTATGTCGAAAAACGGACAATAATAGAATTTGTGAAAGACATGAAAATATAGCAAAACGTAAAAGACAGATTTCTTTCTTCAGAGAATTTTATTCAAAAGATTATCTTATGTTTATCGACGCTATTATTATTATTATTATTATTATAGTTATTATTTTCTTTGATATCTGGCGTTTACACATTTCTTTCCGGGTCCCGCCCAGGGACCTAAGGTTAGAAATGGCATCATGATTCTTTCCACTGCAAAAAAAAAAAAATAATAATAATAATAATCACATAGATAAAGCCCTTCGTAAAGTGTGGGCTGTATTGTCAGAACAATTTTTTGTATCTCTTTGAGGCATGGACCTCCAGGGAATCTTCAATTAGTCTACTGGAATCTTTTCCAACCAGTCCAAGGGCTCCAACTACAACAGGGATTGTTGATGTTCCCATATGCCAAATTTTTGAGATTTCTGTTTCAATGTCCTTGTATTTTGACAGCTTTTCGAATATCTTCAAAGATACATTGCAGTCTGCAGGGACTGTCATATCAATAAGGAGGCACTCTTTTTTTTATCTTTAATAACAATGCCTGGGCGGTTGGCTTTGATTGTTCTATTATTATTATTATTATTATTATTATTATTATTATTATTATTATTATTATTATTATTATTATTTCATGTCACTTCATTTCTGTTGCATACGCATTTCCTGGCGGGGTTCAACTCGAGTCCTAACATCAGAAATGGATTCATGACATTCCCGCTGATCATTTTTGTCAACAAAAAAAGCTTAAATACATTTTACATAGATAAAGCTCTTCGTAATGTCTGAGCTGTACTTCTGTCATGGTGGAACACACCTAGTCTATAGATAATAGACTCTCCCATCTAATATAAGTAGGAGTCAGTGAGGGTCGACTGGGAGTCGAATACGAAAGTAGCCAGCTACCACAACTTGATTACTCTGCCTAATACTTATTATAACATGTTCCTAACGTTTTGTACGTTGAACCTATTTAGGACCGAATTTAGTCCAAATACAGTTTCCACTGCTGAAAGTTACTCTACAACTTGTGAATACAATTTTTTAATTTCTTTAATGCATAGGTTACCTGGAATTCTTACATTGAGACTATCAGAACATTTTTCAATCAACCCAAGGGCTCTAACTACAACTTTCATTATTTATATCCTCATGCGCCACATTTCTGAAATTTCCACTTCAAGATCCTTGTATTTAAATAGTTATTTGTTTTTTTTAAATCCCCAAAGATACATTACAATCTGCAGGGACCACCATGTCTATAAGAAATCACATTCTGTATTTATGATCTTTGATCACGATGTCTGGGCATTTAGCTTTGATTATTCTCTCTGTGTGTATTCTAAAGTCCCATAAAATTGTTACAGGTCCTATCTCTGTAACCGGGTCTGGGTGATGTTCATACCAGTTTCTTACGGTTCGCTTCCAGTGAACGTTGCATATTTTCCAGTACAGATATTGGCCAAATCTATGATGCCGAGCTTTATATTCAGTTGATGCTAACCCTGTTCAACCTGATACAAAATGGTCAGTCGTTCCTGGATATTTATTACAGAATCTGCATTCAGTGTCAACACAATTCTTTACTATGTCTTCTTGGTAATTTCTAATTCGCAAACATTGGTGGTGTGCAACAAGAATAAAACCTTCGGTTTAAGCTTTTAATCCTGCACTAAGTAACCACTAATAGGTATTGGCTTGTATAAATCAACCTGGTTGGTAGGGGCTGAGGATTGAACATAAAGAGGCTTATCTTAACATTGTTTCTGCATTTGGTATATTGTATTTTCTCTTGATTTTTTAGGTTCTTTACCGCTGCAGTCGGTGTGTTATGGTTTATTTGCGCTTCTTCACCCACTTGAAATTCTCTTTTAAAATTGTTGCCTTCCTTTATTACTGAATATAGTTTATTGTTTCTTTCTTGTTTTTTTACATGGATGCACATCCAGTCTTCTGTAGATTCCAGGTAGCTTTGACGACCGATTGCTGTGGTTTTGTAACAAGACTCATCACAACACAAGAACGGCGAATCCCCGGAGAGTAAAGGAAGATTGATGTAAGTTACAAATTTTGTCTCAATTCCAATTTTCCCTATTTTCAGTTTTGTAGATGGTGTTCCAAGCGCACCCATTAATACAGGAATTGGTTCTATCTCTAATAGCTCCTTTAGCCCCCGAGAAAGATCCTAGTGTTGGGGGTTTTGGGTACCTTCGCGTACTAGTGAGCCAGCCAAAATGAGCTGACTTATTTTATAGTTCACCAATAGAAGTTCAACCAATCAGAAGGCTCAAAATATTCAATTAGACGTGTATAAAGGCGACCATGTTTTTTCCGGAATATTCACTGCCAGCCTTTGATATCGAAGACTGAAGAATTACGGAACAGCTGATGGTGGTATTGGCGATATAGTCAGATTCAGTAGAGTGTCTGACTCGTGAGTGTTGATCTTAAACGTTGTTTCATTTAACAGATTACATACTGCGCTGGATTCTATATTCATAGACTTTGGTGAATATGGTCAACACCTAGTACTTTTCTTTATCTTTTCATTTTCTTTGGTATTTATCATTTTTTGGAGCCATATTCCTTTTGCGTGTTAATCTCTGAGGAGATTGTCCAGCATTCACTGCCATTGAGGAGGACTGATATTGAGTACTCTTTTTCGTTGATTTTAACGATTTTTTCTGTTTCTTAATATTTTGCTTAACACTTGGAATGCATCTTTCTCTACACCAATCACCTATCGGATTTCGGTGTCGCACTTTCTGTCTTCTGTCACAGTACCTTCCATTGTTGTACTTGTTTGATTTTGTTATCTCTAATATGTAAACCAGTGACTCTCCATTTTCAGTTTAAGCAGAAATGTATGTAAAACATATAATTTACTATTATCATCGGGCCTTTTTCTATAAAATGACAAAATAAAAAAAGGGTTTGTTTTTTAAAATTTAATTCAACAATGTGATTCTACAGAAAGATTAGAATACAGTAAATGGAGAGTGTTAGCAACTGGGGAATTGATCTTTGAAATAAAACCTGAATTTGACCGTTTTGCAATGAAGAATCCGTGTAATCCTCTGCTAAACAACCGATAACCGTGGAAAGGTGCAATGGCTTCATACCTTTCCCAAGAGCTATAATGTCATGGTGAATGCAACATACAAACTCGGTATTTGAACTAAAGTCACGGGTTTTATTTTATGTGCTGGTAAAGGTTGCACTAGACCAAAGATTAATTCTTTTGGGTTCGTATCAAGAAAGAACTTCAAAAACATAGAAAAAAACTGACATTCAATCACTTCCGTCATTTCATTTTTATTATAATATTCTTCTCCCAATACAAGGAACTTCTGTCTTGAATCCATTCTCAATAATCTCTGGATTGGATTTACTGCCTCAAATATATATATTTTTTTCTTTTTTAAGCAATTCACCCAAGCAAAGCGGGAGTACCACTAGCACGCAAGGGGTTACAGAGAGTGTGAGCAAGAGTAAAGAGGGGTGATTGTGGAAAGGATATAGAGAAGGACGGGGGTCAGGATCAAGGCATCAGAATATATCGATTGACATTACATCTGAATATTTGAAGATTATAGCTATCAGGGAAGCAAGTAAGAGGAAGGGAGTTCCTATCTCTGTCCCATAATGATTGTTCCATTTATGTACAAATTTCATAGACTAAATGGAACAATCATTATGGGACAGAGGTAGAATAATATAGAAGAATGGCTAGTTTAATAATCAGATTACATTGAAAGAGGAAACATTTTTTTTAAGCATTTCACCCCAGACAAGGCGGGAGTGCCACGAGCACGCAAGGGGTTACAGAGAGTGAGAGCAAGAGTAAAGAGGGGTGTTTGAGGAAAGGATATAGTGAAGGACGGGGGTCAGGATCAAGGCATCAGAAGATGTCGATTGAGATTACATTTGAATATTTAAAGATTATAGCTATCCGGGAAGTAACTAAGAGGAAGGGAATTCCACTGTCGGGAAGTGCGAGAGAAGAAGCTGTTGAGGCGGTTACATTTATGTGTTTCGACAGTGAGAGGGTGGGACCAAGATGCCCGCCAACTCGCACGCTTAAATTCATACAGATGGGGTACCAGCGAAAGTAGCTCATCAGAGCTAGTTGCCATGAAAATATTTGTAGAAAAGACAGAGAGAAGCCGCAGAACATCTGAGAGAGAGTGACTGCAAGCGAGATGCCAGATCAGGACCTATCACATTGCATATCCGTCTCTGGATTTTGTCGAGTACCTCCAGATGAACAGCGGGTGATCCAGACCATATATGGCAACTGTATTCAATGCAAGGACAAATGGTAGATTTGACGGATTGACTCAGGCGAGAAAAACCTTCTGGCGCGTCACAGAGAACCCACTTTCCTTGCGGTAGATGAAGCTATTGATTCAATGTTGTTCTATCACTTCCTTCATGTCTACAGTGTTTTATTATACTATTCTTCTCCCAATACAAGGCACTCCTGTCTTGAATGCGTTTTCAAAAACCTCTGGATTGGATTTATTGACTCAAATATCACATTTTAAGACGGTCAATATAATTTTTTTTTTCAACAAAGAAAATCTAAACTTCAAGAAACGCGAAAAATGTTAATGGATGCTGATTGCTTCAAGGTATACATTTTCAATCCTTTTTGTCCGTGCACCGTTCTAATCAAATTGTTAAATGATTTTTTCACTCTGTCAATATCCTACGAAGTCAAAAATTGCAATGCACAAATGCAGAACGACCGATATTCAGCAATTTGAATTAACGATCACCATAAGGCAACTAAGACACCACTGAAAGATAAAATGAATGAATCAACGATTATGTTAGTCAATGTTTTCAGTAGACCCAGCGTAATGATAAATACCAGCTGGATGTTAATACTTAAGACAGATGCGACAAGGATTTCGCCACCTGAATAGAGACATTAGATGCAAAGCTCCAATATATATATATATATATACACACACAATTTTATTGTTCAACAGACTATTTAAAACAAATATGTATCCTTATTTACAGTATTTATATTCGGACCATTGTCCTCGTTTTTTTATTGTTATCACAACGTTTTGGCCGTTGTGTCCTCCGGCCTTCCTAAGGTGTACTTTGATCTGGTTAACCTACTGGGAATTCTGAACTGAACCCTATATTTCAAAATGTTCTCTTTCCACTTATCATGTCTAGAGATGTTTTATTTATTTTTACTTAGTACTGTTCGGTTATTGCTCGCCTGTTTCCACTAAGTGCAAGTACGCACTGCCTGAACCAGAGATTGAACCCACAATCTCTACGTCATCAAATTCTCAAACCAACGATTTAATCCACTAGGCCATTGTCCCGTAGGAAATGGACCGAGAAGAAGTCTAACCCCGTAAATTAAATAAAGGGTTCATCTCAGAATTCCCTGTAGGTTACCCAGATCGATATACACCTGATGAAGAACGCAACGATCGAAACGTTGTGATAACAACAATAATGATAAGGACAACAGTCCGAATATAAATAGGGTAAATAATGATAATTTCTGATCCCAGAAATTTAGAAGGAAAATATGTATGCATAGCTGTTGTGAGTTCAATCTCTGCCCGGGGTAATGCTGGAAAATCAAGAAATTAATGAAAGGGACTCGGGGAAAATTTGAACTCGACACTGCGATTTTACTTTCCGCGGGAAAACTGTTTTGCTACCCGTGTAAGAAACTCATTATCATTTGGCGACGGTATTCATAAGAAGGAACAACTTATCAAATATTACTTAGCTTCAATCAATCAAGATTGGTTTTATGAGTTACCAGGGTAACCAATCAAACCAAAATAATGGGTCGTTTTTTTTTTCAACATCAGTATGTTCATATCATCTTGCTATACATACACCATGTTTCATTAATTTTCTCATGGAAAATATCTTTTCCAAATTCTTGTAAATAGGAATCTTTTTAAATGAAATGATAAATGGTGTTTATGATTTTTTTTTAATGATTTTTTTCACTTCGCGTTTAATCATTAAAATCCATCATTTGTTCACACAGAGACGATTTATTTACATTATTTTGTTATGCTATTATTCGTTAAATTAGAAACACTTCCTCGGATTCTCCTTCTTCTTCTTCGAATACTTCTTTTTTGAAATATTCTTCGAATTCTCATTTCTCTTCTTCTTTTTAGAAATCTTCTTCGAATTCTCCCCTTCTTCTTCTTCTTCTTCTTCTTCTTCTTAGAATTCTCCTTCTTATCCTTCGAATTTTCCTTCTTCTTGTTCGAATTCTTTTTCTTCTTCGAATTCTTCTTCTTTTTTTGAAATCTTCTTCGAATTCTCACTTCTCTTCTTCTTTTACTTCAAATTCTCATTCTTCTTCGAATTCTTCGAATTCTTCTTCTTCAAATTCTTCTTCTTCGAATTCTTCTTTTTCGATTTCTTTTTTTCTTCTTCAAATTCTTTTCTTCTACTCTATCTTCATCAAGTTCTCCTCCTTCTTCCTTTTTTTTCTTCGAAATCTTTTTCTACAAATTCTTATTCTTCTAATTCATCTTCTTTTTCGAATTTTCCTCCTTCGAATTCTTCCTCTCTGACTTTGAATTCTTCTTCGTCGAATTCTTCTTCTTCAAATACTTCGGATTCTTTTCTTCTTCAAATTCTTCGAATTCTTTTTCTTCTTCGAATTTTTTCTTATTCGTCGAATTCTTCTTATTCGAATTCTTCGAATTCTTCTTCTTCGTCGAATTCTTCGAATTCTTATTCTTTTTCGAATTCTTATTCTTCTTCTACTTAATCTGCTTCTTCGAATTCTATTTCTTCACCTTGGAATTCTTCTGGTGATAGGGGGACATCGGTTCACTTTTACGGCACTGTGGTCGGGAATCTTGCTGGGATCAAGTTGGAGTGTCAACCATCTGCTGTCAGATTTGGCTATGAACTTCTGCAGATTGTAAATGTGGAACAGAAGAAAGAAGGAAAGAAAGAAAGAAAGAAAGAAAGAGAGAGTCAGTGAGACGATTGACGGTGGGCATAATTTGAATAAATCATGGTCGTGTGGATTGGACAATCAGAGGACGAGTAGGAAAATAAACCATATTTGTTTTATCGCTTTATCCACAAGGAATCCATCGGTTAGCGTTTGTCAACCGGTCCGCTCGTGCGAACTAATACGCCCTGAAAGGTAGCCAGGTGCGCCCCAGGTTAACAGAAGTGAAATTTATAAATTGCTTTTATATTCAAAAAGTCCTTCTTTTTAAAAAGCTAGAGACACTAAGCCCATGACTTCCATGTCTATGTCAACTCTGTTTCATTTTAAATTATAAATTGGATGTTAAATGTCTGTCTATATATATTTCTGAGATGAGGTATCATGTACATTATTCACATTACTCGGACTATTGTCCTCACCATTGTCGCCATATTTATTACAGCGTTTCAAAGACACAGTGGATAAAGGAGTCAGTTAGATCCAGTGACAGGACCCAAAGAGTGTGAGTTCAATACCCGGTTAAGGCAGTGGAGAACTTTCAGAGGGAAATTAACAGGAGATAATTGATAACTGACATCCATTAAAACATGGCACGTGGAACTAGAACAGTCTACCCTAGTGAGCGAAATAAAGGGTTCAGTTCGACATTCCAACCACCTGAAGAAGGCCGGAGCGTACAACGGCCGAAACGTTGTAACAAAGATGAGGACAATAGTCCGAATAATGTAAATAATGGGTGTTAAATTCCTTAATCTTTAAGGAGTGTATAATCATTTATCTTTTGTGTTCTTCATGGGATTTTAACCAGTCATTATCGACCTCTCTAAAATAAAATGGCAGATTTATCATAAATACTTTAATAAAAACTGTATCGCTAATCCTCTTTCGGAATATTAAACGAAAAATGACAACACTTAAGGTGATTTTTTTTCTTTTCACATTTAACTACAGGTTTCACACGAGCATATTAAATGCAGAGTGTTGCAAAAATAGGTATACAGTAAGTTATACCAACACTGACAAGTTTGTATGATCAATGCAATAAGTTTTGTTTTTCATTACTGCATACCTACTTTTGCATCCCTCTGTATACAATATAATGTCTTAAAGATAAATGCTTATTTCAGGAGAATTCTTTATTTTCTCGTTTTCAAATTTCATGACTAATTTTTCCTTATTAAAATTTAAAGTCCGCCCTAAAGTTTTAGTTATTCTAAATGTGTGCCCTGAAGTAAAACAAATGTTTGAAAAACACTGTCATAGCGGGAAGATGTGCCTCGTTTCCCTTCGAAGTGACCTCTTTGTTCCCAAGTTGACGACGTGTCGTATAAAAACAGAACAGCAGACAAAGGCCCTAAGCTAGTGAAGCGAACAAAGCGAAAAAGAACTCTTCCGTAATGTATGCGTTCCAACAATTTCAATAGAACTCTTCCCACGCCATGCCCCTGGAGGCGTTAAATGTAAAATTTAAGTTTCTATCGCGAATATTATCGATTCACTGCAAATTAAGGTTTCTAAACCTAAACGCCCACGTTTTTCTTTAAATTAGAAATGCGAAATACTCTTTCTTTCTTTTTCCCTCTCTCTGTCTCTTTTCTGTCCCACATTTACAATCTGCAGAAGTTCATAGCCGAATCTGACGGCAGATGTATGACACTCCAACTTGATCCCTAGCAGCTTGATTCCCAAAGCCTGCAGAAGATTCCCGACGAAAGGGCCGCAAAAGTGAACCGATGTCCCCCGATCACCAGAAGAATTCCAAGAAGAATAAGAATAAGAATTGGGAGAATTCGAAGAATAAGAAGTCGAAGAAGTATAAGAATAAGAATTGGAAGAATTCGAGGAAGAATTCGAAGGAGAATTCGACGAATAAGAAGAATTGGAAGAAGAAAAATTCGAAGAATTTGAAGAAGAAGTCGACGAAGAAGAAGAATTCAAAGAGGAAGAGGAAGAATTCGAAGGAGATTTCGAAAAAGAAGATGAATTAGAAGAATAAGAATTCGTAGAAAAAGATTTCGAAGAAGAAGAAGAAGAAGAAGAAGAAGAAGAAGAATTGGAAGAAGAAGAATTCAACGAATAAGAAGAATTTGAAGAAGAAAAATTCGAAGAAGAAGAAGAATTAGAAGTATAAGAATTCAAATAAGAAGAAAAAAGAATTCGCCTTCAGTATGTCATGTGAGTGTCAAACTTTCCAAGCCCTCTTGCCTCAATATATGACCTAGAAATTTTATCTCTCTCTTTCTAATATTAACTATAAGCGTCCTTTTTATTTCCTCGCTAAGACCTACGGGATTCTCTCGTTAAAAAAAAATATTCTCGTGTTTAAACATGGTTAATCTTTTCAGTGTTTCTGCTTCTTCAGGACGTAGGCAATCATGGCTCTCCTGCCATTTGTAACTTTGAATAAATTTTATCTCTTTAAAACCTTATTCCGCCATCAATTTACTCAAGTTCGTCAGGTAGATTATGCTTTGCTTTCCTCTGTTCTCTGTCAAATTTTACAAGCCTCTTTTCCTCAGTACTTCCTGGAAAATTCAACCTGATGTTACTTATAAGTGTCGTTTTTGTTTCCATTTTCTCTAAAACATCGTCGTTGCTCACATGCTTGGTCCACGGGATTCTCAGCATTCTTTTTGTAGACCCACATTTCTGCTGCTTCAAGTCTTTTCGTCATCTATAATGGGATTGTCTAAAATCCATTACCATCTACGGGGACAGATATTACATAACAGTTAAGATTTCTTTTGTTTCTTTCTAATTAAATTTGTATGTTTCTTAAAACTTTGCACAGCTTTTGGGAGGTATCTTTCGCTATCTCACTCGATTTCGGTTTCGCAATTTTCCATTTGTTAAAACACTGCCCATATATTTAAATGATTGTACTTGCTTGATTTTGCTATCTCCAGTAATTTAGCTGAAAAAGTATTAAGCTGTCACAAATGAGTTAGCTCCCTTTTCAATTTTGTAAACAACATAAATGCCTCAACTTATTCATGTTTACTTGATTGATATCACTTGCAAACATTTAAGTGATACTTTCATTGCAAAATATTGGCGCTGCTGTAGTCTTGTTCATTTTAAGGATTTTCGAATCCAGAATTGCAAGGAAAATGAGCGGAATTCATAGAAATTAAATTTGACGTAAATTTGCCTTAAACGAAACCTAGCATTTTCACCACCACGTTAATCATCGTGATAACAGATAATAAATTTTGAATTCTGTCCATTTTCCGCATGCAAATATTATGGATGTTCGAACTCTCTCCTTCTCTCTCCCTCTCTTTCCCTCTCCTTCCCGCTCTGTATCTTTCTCTATCTCCTCGCTCTCTCTCTTATACTCTTCTCTTTCTTTTTTCCTTCTCTTCTCTCGCTTTCTATCTCTCCCACTTTTTCACCTTCCCTCTCTCTCTCTGTTTTCTCTCTTTCCTCTTTCTCGTCTCTCTCATTCCTACTCATTTCTCTCTCTTTTTCTCTTTCTCTCTTTCTCTCTGTTCGCTTTTTCTCTCTACTCTCTATCTCCGTTCTCTCTTTTTCCTTCCCTTTATCTATCTTACCTCTCTCTTCACTCCGTCTGTTCCTCTGTCTCTCTTTACTCTCTTTCTCGTTTCCATCTCTCTTCACTCTCTTCTTTCTCTCTTCTGTCTCTTTTTCTCCCCTCTTTCTCTCTGTTCTCTCTTTCTTTGTTTTCTTTCATTCTCTTCTCTCTCTTTCTCTTCTCTCTGCCATTCTCTCTTTTCTCTCTCTCTCTCTCTCTTCTCTCTTTCCCTTCTCTTTCTCTCCGCATTCGCGCTCTCTATTCTCTCTCTTTCTTCTCACGTTTTCTCATCTCTCTCTCTCTCTCTCTCTATTCTTTCCTCTGTCTCTCTTCCCACTCTGTCTGTCACTCTCTCTTTCTCTGGAAACAAGACTTTACGAATTTAAAGTCAAAGCTACATTGCCAAGTCAATGTATGACATTTTACAGTTAAAATGACTAAATTTACCCAGAATAATTATGCTAACATTCTTTCTCCCTGTTCTCTCTCTCTCTCTTCTCACACTGTCTATTTCCTACTTTCCTCTTTCTCTCTCATTCTTTCTGTTCTCACTTTCTCTCTGTTCTCTCTCTTTCTCTTCTCACTCTCCCATTCTTTACTCTCTCTCTCTCTCTGTGCTCATCTCTCTTTTCTCTCTCATACTCTTCTCTCTCTCTCCTTCTCTCTTTCTCTCTATTCTCTCTTTCTCTCTTTTCTCTCGCATTGTCTTCTTTTTCTCTTCTCTCTCTTCTATCTCTCTCACTCTTTCTCTTCTCTCGCTCTTTCTCTTCTCCCTTTTTCTCGTTTCTCTCTCTTTCTCTCCTCTCTCTCTCTGTTCGCCCTCTTTCTCATCTCTCTCTCTTTCTCCTTATCTTTTCTCAGTATTCGTTCTCTTCTCTCTCTTCACCTTTCTCTCTGGCTCTTTCTCATATTTCTCTCATTTCTCATTCTCATTCTCTTCTCTCTTTCTCTTCTCTCTTTCTCTTCTCTCTTTTTCTCTTCTCTTTCTCTTCTCTCTTTTTCCCCTTGTCCCTTTCTCTCTGCTCTTCTTCATTGTCTTCTCTTTCTCAATCTCTTCTCTCTCCTTTCTCGGTATATTTCTCTTCTCTCTCTCTTTCTCTCTCTCTCTCTCTTGATTCTCTCGTTCTTTCTCTCTGCTCTCTCTCTCTCTTGTTCCCTTTTCTCTCTCTCTCTTTCTCCTTCTCGTTTCCTTTCTATTATCTTTGATCTCTCCTTTTGTGCTCTCTCTCTTTCTCTCTCTGGTAACAAGACTTTACGAATTTAAGCGAAGTGGTACATTTCACAGAAGAATGTAGAGAACAGGGGGAATAAAAGTATAGTTAGACAGATAAATGCATACGATCAAATTACTGAGTAAAAAAAACAAACAGATAAATTTCTAATGGCCTCATTTTATCAATAATTATCAAAGGAACAATTTCCTTTTAAAGTTTTCTATTTTGTTAGGTTCCTATTGATTCCCATCAACATTTTTACATATATACTACAGGCAAAAAGTTTGGGGGCCACCATGAATTTCTTGAAAAAAGACTTTAAAATGAGATGTTTACGTTATTCGGACTATTGTCCTCATCTTTGTCGCCATATTTATTACAACGTTTCGGCCGTTGTACGCTCCGGCCTTCTTCAGGTTTTGGAATGTCGAACTGAACCCTTTATTTTGCTAACTGGGGTAGACTATTCTAGTTCCATGTGCCATGTTTAATGCATGTCAGTTATCAGTTATCTCCTCTTAATTTCCCTCTGAAAGTTCTCCACTCCCTTAACCGGGTATTGAACACACACTCTTTGTGACCTCTTACTGGATCTAACTAACGCCTTTATCCACTCTGCCATGTGTTCTTGAGGACATTCCAACCACCTGAAAAGGCTGGAGTGTACAACGGCCGAAACGTTGTATAGCGACAAAATGAGGACAATAGTCCGAATAATGTAAATAATGTATGAATATCTTTTATGCCAAACATATTTTATTTTCAATATTAACCCTCAGTAGATTTTTCAGATTAAAAAAAGTCAAGGAAATCATGAAAGAAGAATAATATCATCCGATTTTGCAAAATCATGTCAAACCATCTGGTTTTCGCATAATTGGAAAAACATCGCCTTTCAACAAGACAAGGACACAAAACACTCTTCTTAATTATGACAAAATTACCTCGAACAACTTTTAGAAATTATGACTTGACCGCCTCAATCTCCTGACTACTCTCCCATTCGATTGGTATGTGGTGAAATGGATAGGAGAGTTCAATTGAATACCGAAAGAGTAAGAGTGAGCTTTTGCGGTGTTTGAAGAATGCTTTGGAAGATCTAGCATCTAACATTTAAACAAAAACTGTTGGAAATGCATGCGATCAAATTACTGTGAAAATGTAAACATGTAAATTCTAATGGCTTTGCATTGAATACTATTGTAATATATGATCTAGCGCTCCCGCTGTTCATCTCGAGGTTATCAAAAAAAAACAGAAACGGATATGCAATGTGATAGGTCCTGATCTGGCATCTCGTATACAGTCACTTTCTCACAGACGTGACTTTACTTCTCTCTGTTTTTCTACAAATATTTTCATAGCAACTGCTCTGACGAGCTATTTTCACTGGTACTCCAACTGCATGAATTTAAGCGTGCTACTAGGTTGTCATCCGGATCCGACCCTTTTTTCTGTCGAAACAGTTAAATGTAACCGCCTCTTCCACTTCAACAGCTTCACCTCTCGCACTTCTCCACACTGTAACTCTCTTCTGCTTACGCGCTTCTCTGATAACTCTAATCTTCAAATATCTAAATGTAATGTCAACTGACATCTTCTGATGCCTTGATCTTGATCCCCGTCCTTCTTGTCCCCAAGCACCTCCCTTTAGTCTTGCTCTCACCCTCTGTAAACCCTTGCCGGCTAGTGGTACTCCTCCCTTGTTTGGGCTGAAATGCTTAAAATGTTCCTTTTAATGTTTTCTACTTTGTTAGGTTACTATTGATCCCTATCAAAAGTTTGCAAAACGTTTGAGTCACCATTCATTTCTTGAAAAAGACTTTAAAACGAGATTTTTTTTTTTCGATAAGATTATTGTAACTGCAGTGTATTTGCGTGCATTTTGCAGATAAATTTCTAATGGCCTCAATTTATCAGTTATTATGAAATTCATTTTCGTTAGGTTACTATTGGTTCCTATCAGCATTTTTGGATATACGTTAGAGGCAAAATGCTTTAGGTCGCCATGCATTTGTTGGATAAAAGTCTTTAAAGTATAAGATTAAGACATTAATAACTTTGTATTTTTCTAAAATAAAAGCTAAAATTACAATACCTACAATAAATTTGCTTTTATTTTTAATTCTTTCAACCCAGATATGGAGGGACCTAGTCAGGTGTTCAGTCACACAACGACTCTACGATCAGACACGATCTTGGAAGTCAAAATAATGGTGACTATAATTCTAGTGAAAGCGCTCTAGATCATTAGATTCTATAAGCTTAGTATTTAAACGTGTATCTCTCAGTCTAGAATCAAATCAAACATGGACCTGAATATATCTTAATAATTTTGAATCGGGTGGCTACACGATTACTCCTGTTACCATCGTATAATTTACACTATATTGTGTGTTTAAACTTAGTAAGAGTGGCTGGTTATGAGTGATTAAAAATGGTCGTTTGATTCGTTTTCTACGGCTTGAAGGTAATTGAATATAACGAACTGAAATTCGAACTCGACTCTCCGATTTCAAATTCCAATCCGTTAGCCGTTACACCAGAACGCACGTGTATCATGCTACTTATTAAAATAATGAACTGTAATCATATTTGCCATATTTAACTATTCATTTGTCGATTCGTTAGTGACGGCTTATCACCCTTTGCTGGTTATTTAAAGGCAGAAACTATTTTTAGATTATAAGTACTTTTTGTTTCAGATACTAATGTTTTAGTGATACAAGTTTCACTATTGAACCCATAGTAGGGAGAGAAGAGATAGATCCATACATTTCCCAGGGGTATTTGCGCGTAAATAAATATAACGAACCCAAAGGAGATTGGAACTCGGCTCTCCGATTAAGAATTCCGAGCCATTATCCATTACACCAAGCGAACATCCAAGCTTACAACAGCTGGTATTCCCAAGCGGTCATCCCCCTACGTATTCACGAGGCTCGACGTTTCTTAGCTTCTGATCTAAAGAAGAGGAAAATTGTATTCATTCAATCTTCTAATACGGATGGCATCTGTTGCATGCTGTGATATATAAATGTTCACCATTTTCAACGACGTAATATCGATTACCGGCGCTTATGAGAAAAATATATCCGAACAATGGGTGACAGGAATTAGTAATCATATGATTGGTGACAATTTACAGTTCGAAAGAAAACAGATTTTTATTGCAGCAAAAATATATTAAAAATGTTATGTAGACTTCCTGACATATTTTTTTATTACCATCGAAAAAATCCCTAAAACAAGATTATCGACACTAGAAATAGAAATTTAGTTCTGCGCTATGATTACAAATGCAGTTCTTGTAATTGCAATTCTAAAGAATGTGAAGGTTTTTTGCGCACAGAAATGGCAAATATTTATGGTTTCTATGGATACAGAGAGTTATACACTCTCAGCCAAAAGTTTAGTCCAGATTTCGATGAAAAATTGTAGAATGTGTACCTTTTTCAAAACTATAAAATTCCTCGAAATCAGAGGAACTTTCTCTTCCTGAAGTATTTTAGCATATACAATAATAATAATTAAATTAAGCAGTTAATACATACATTTCCCTTCAAGATTTATCTATTTTCTGCCTAATCCATCTTTCTGTTTAATTGTAATCTTAGAGTCTGTTCATATAAAACTTTATATAATCCCATCTCTGGTCATGATAATTCGGTTGCATGATATACTGGGTGTCCATAAAGATCGTGTGCACTTTTAAAAAAATGTATAACTTTGTATTTGCGATAGAAATAATCTGTAAAAAATGTTATAAAGTTTAATGTACCTAGTTTTCAGTATAGCTAAAATAAATAATGTGATTTCAGCCATTACTGTAAATCAGTTGGCAAATGTTCTCCATGAACTGCAAAATCGTATTATCCTTTGTATTGCTAATCTTGGAGGACATGTGGAAACTTAAATAAAATTTCAATAAAACCTTAAAAAATATGGATTGACTTCTTTCTAATCCTTTTTACAAATTATTTCTATCGCAAATACAAATAAAGTTATAAATTTTTTTAAAGTGCACACGAAGTTTAGGGACACCCTGTACGGGATTCAAGATAAAAGATAGGGATTGACGTTGAATTGGAAGTTTTGTAGACTGTAGCTAACAGGGAAGCAACGAAAAGGAAAGGAGTTGCACAGGTAGGAAGTGCGAGAAAAAATATTGGAATAGATGTGGCGGTTGCATTTAGCTATTTCAACAGAAAATCTAATAGCACGATTAAATTAATGCATTCCGGGTACCAGGGAAAAAGCAGATTCTATGAAAATATTTGTAGAAAAGACAGAGGGTAGCCACGCCACGTCGGTGAGAAAATGACTGAAAACGACATGCCTGATGACGATCGATTACATTACAGATACTTCTTTGGATTTTGCTAAGAATCCCGAGATGTGGAGCACCAGAAGAGAAATGGCATCAGTATTAAATGCACGGATGAATGGTAGATTTGTAAATGTGCAAGATGTATTCTGACAAGACTAAATTTCTGGTGCGATAAAGTGACGCTACTTTCCTTGCAGTAGATGCAGCTACGCATTAGATAGAGTCGTCCCATTTCATATCAGAGACAATTTGATGCCAGGAAAGCGTATCTTATTTCTATCCTAGAGTATAGCGTCAGTCATGCTGATGTGTTATGGTAATTTACCCACGCATGCATGGGTTCTATAAATAGGAGCAGCTACTGCCTTTTAGAGAGGTAAGTTTCTAGCAGTTAGCTCTGACAGTCGGGCCGAATATTCTTGCTGTAACACTTTCGTTTTTATATGTTTGTAATACTGTTTCTGTTAATATATTTGTTTAACTCAATTCCCCTCTTTGTGTTTTTATTTCTGACCCTAACAAGGCCACAACATGATAGCAGGCAGAAAAGGTTCTCCATGGTGGTTAAAATAAAAGCAATCTTTTTTGGAAGCATTAAAATTTAAAAGCCATTCTTTACCCCAGTTAACCACAGATTCAAGGTCCTTTTCAAGAGCAGTTACCACGTTTACTTTGTCATATTTGACGGAATTGCTATTAGACATGTTTAAATGGTAGTGTCATCTACATAAATGCTTACTTGGGAACGGGTGACTTCGGCGAGATGTTTGATGTAGATCAGAAACAGAGTAGGACCCAGCATAGAGACCTGGGAACCACTGCGTTTGTGTGAAAGAATCTGGAAGAGAACCCGTTCAAAACTAACTTCATTTAGAGATTTGATAGGAATGATTGGATTAAAGTAAATATTCGTCATGTGACACCGTAGCCCTGGAGCTTGTGTAGAAGGCCAGCATGCATTCGAGATATCTAGTGCGACAGCTCGAGCTTCGCCGTTCTTATCTATAGCATAATATAAAAATTTAATGATGGCTGTTAACACATCGGGGGTAAATCTGACAAAACGGAAGGCATATTGTTTTTCCGAGAGGACATCGTGAGGATTAAGATGCTTAACAACTGCAGCATTGATTAAAGCCGAGAATACTTTGCAGAAAAAACGTTAGGGGGTATATAGGCCGATAATTTGAGGAGTCAGAAGGTTCACTATAGTGCTTGAAAACGGGAACTAAAGGGGGGCTTCCAACAAATTGGAAAGCAGGAAGCAGGTACGATATTGTTGTAGAGTTTGGAGATAACTGGATGTTAAGTTATTTTGTGTACATAATATACTAGTGAGCAAACCAAAATGAACTGACTCATTTTATAGTTTACCACGAGAAGATTAACCAAGCAGAAAACTTGAAATATTCGATCCGATGTGTATAAAGGCGGCCATTTTCTTTTCTTTTCTTGTCGGAATATCTACTGCTAACCTGTCATATGAAAAGACCTGCAGAACTACGTTTTCCTACTCTCTCCGAATATCCACTGCCAACCTCTGATATGGAAGACCTTAAGAATTCCTGAATAGCTGCTACTAGACATTGGTTTTGTTACATTGAACAAATTACTTCCTACATCGGATTTCTACATTCAAACTACATTAAACATATTTTACACTGGAGACAGGACGGGAGCACATTTCTTTCGGACAACGGCAGTGATACGGCTGACATCCGCTTGCTTTATGCGAGTCAAGTTTTGAAATGATGCCTTAAACTAGTGACGGTATTAAGGGGCATATCACACAGTAGGGCCTGCGTTCTATCGGTGGGCGGATCAGGCATAGGTAGACCAGATGAGTCAAATATATATGGTGTATAGGGGCAGCAGATCATTTCTTTCTCTCATGTGGTCATGTACGATTCATAGAACCTCATTATGAATTTACGACCTGCGTCTGCTATTTCACGATCCTTATCGTCGCATAAAAAATTTCTATGTAAACAAAACAGCGCTCAATATATAAGCAGAGCATAAATTATAATTACTTTTTAAAAAATATGATTCCATCGCTACATACAAGTTCTCATGTTTCAAAAATAGAAGTTAAAATCCAGCTCTATTTCATCCTCAAGCGAATTTTGGAATAACTAATCCTGAAATTTACGGAGCTTTATAAGCATATACAGTCGTAATATTTATGAAAACGGTGAGACCAATTATTGTAATAAGGGGCGAAACGATAACGACGACGAAGCTGGAGCTGTGATTCTAGATATCTCAAAGGTGTTTGACACGGTTTGACACGAGGGTCTTCAACGTAAGCGTCAGGGCTATGGAATTACAGGGCCATTTAATCCAATCGTTCTTATCAAATCGCGAAATAAATGTCGTTCTGAATGGGCTCGCTTCTAGATCCTTTCCCACGAACGCTGCTGATCCCCAATGCTCTATACTCGATCCTACGCTATTTCTGATCTTCATCAATGATCTTCCTGATGTCTTCAGTTCTGGATTATTTTGTGTATGTACGTATGTATGTACTAGTGAGCAAACCCAAATGACTTGACTCACTTTATAGTTCCCCCAAAAGAAGGTTAACCAATCAGGAGGCGTAAAATATTCAATCCGTCTTGTATAAAGGCGGCCATTTTGATTACTCTCTCCGAATGTCCAATGCCAACCTGTCAGAACCAAAGATGGCCAGAACAGAAGAAAGAACTACGCTCTGCTACTTTATCGAGATATCCACTGCTAACCTGAACTACGCTTCCCTACTGTCTTCGAAATATTCACTGCCAACCTCTGGATTCTATACTCAAATACTACCGTCATCATGAACAACAATCAGTCCCCCAAATCGGCATCTATGCAGATGACATTACTATGTATTCTTGTCTCAATAATAAATCCGTCAGATCTGACAATTGTTAACCTGACAGCTGCTCTTGGAAAGAACCTCCAATCAGTGTTCAACTGGGACAGGCCTTTTCCTTTGGTGCACCGACTGCATGACTTTAGGCATGCTACTAGATTGGCAACTAGGTCCCAACATTTTATTTTTGAAAAAATTAAATGTAACCACCACTTCGACTCCAATACTTTCGTTTCTTGCACTTCCCAACAACGGAACTCTCTTCCGTTTGCTTGCTTCCCAGAAAACTACAAACTTTAAAGTTAAAGGCAACGTCAATCTCCCTCTTCTTTCGTCTTGAACCCCGTTCATTTTTTATTCTTTCTTCAATTCTTCTCCCCTCAGCTATGGGTTAAATAGCAGGTGAGACGAATCTAAGAGAAAGACAGTTCTGAAATGAAAAACGCGGAGAAGACAACAAGAATATTATTTACATTATTCGCCCTATTGTCCTCATCTTTGTCGCCATATTTATTACAACGTTTCGGCCGTTGTACGCTCCGGCCTTCTTCCGGTGGTTGGAATGTCGAACTGAACCCTTTATTTCGCTCAATGGGATAGACTGTTCTAGTTTCACGTGTCCTGTTTAATGCATGTCAGTTATCAGTTATCTCCTGTTAATTTCCCTCTGAAAGTTCTGCTCTACCTTACCGGGTATTGAACTCACACACTCTGTCATTGGATTAACTAACGCCCTTATCCACTGTGCCATGTGTCCTTGAGAACGTCTGTGTATGAATTTCAGGGTATTATAAACCTAATATCTTCAGCAACCATTTTTTAAAGTTGCAATTTTTGTTGTTATTATTGCTTTTCTCTGGCACTCCTTATTACTGGTCCCCATATTGTATTCATTTCTATGCTTGGTCGGCTCAGGAGATTTTTGTGGCCTAGCATATGTGCTGATTCCTTAAGTTATGGCGACAAAGATGAGGACAATAGTCCGAATAATGTAAATAATGTTCATAATACCTCATCTCAGAATGTTTCCCAGTTTTTTCATTCACTTTCATTCTCTGTAACCTCGTCCGTACTAGTGACATTACTGACTTTTTGGGGAGGTTATACGATTAAAAAATCGTTCTAATCTTGAACAGAAATCTGAATATTTAATTTTTAAAGAAGAGAGACATGGGAAATAGCTTATAACATAATTAATGCACTTCAGTGAATGCATGGCAGAACATGGACAAAACTACATGGTAAAGCGCAACATTGCTTAGAGCTACAGATTTGGGATGTTGTGGAGAGATATGATCACCCAGGCTATGAAAATAGGGATCATTTAAAAGTCGACAAATGCATAAGTAGAATTATAAATAGGTAGACAACAGAAGATACATTTCATCGACGAAGGTATCGGGACAAAATTTTAATCTACGTGGGTAAGTAAAATAATTATCAGCATTTTCCTCGTAATATACCTTTAGTTTTGTAACGTTTGGCGCATGCGTGCTTATGGTTATGCGATGATTAAATTTTTTTTTTTTCCTAAAGCAAAGAAGCCTTCACTGGATTTGCAAAAATCCTAACAGGGGAGCTAAAATTGAAAGTGGTTTTATATTTGCTAATAAAAAAAGATTCACGTTACAATTTAAACGCCACAAAACAAAATTAAAAATAGGAAACGATCGTAGAATTTCAGTTCCAAATGGAATGAGTTTTTGAAATTGAGAGAAGCGAAGATGATTGTCAGGAAGATAACATAGATGTTGGTAATGAACGATTCGTAAACCTGAAAGCTTCGGCCGCGGACCGAAGGAAAAAAAGGAACATAACACTGCCCAGTAATCCGGTATGGATCATTGGGTGGCAACCGGTCTAGGGGAAGGATAATTCTGAATTTAAAAAATTGCGGAGAGTCGTTTGGCGAACTTGGGGCACGTGCTGCACCTGGTCTTTGTATTCGGCTCTTCAAAATGTGTGGTAGGTTCTAGGAACAGAGTTGCTTGGCCCTCGTACGTCGAATACGAAGGTGTGCGGAATCCGTCATATATATATATATGTATATGTATATGGGCACCTCGAGGCGGTGTAATGGATAGCAAGCTTGTCTCGCTAGAACAATTACGACTGACTAGTGAATTCGATCCTCACTGGGTTCCCCTACTTTCGGCCCTGTGCCACACCTAAGCTACGCTTGGAAAATCACTACATGTATATATATATATATATATGTGTATGGATTGTCTGATCCTCATACCTCGAAATCGACGGGATATGTGTGTTTGTGCGCGCGCGTGTGTGTGTGTGTGTGTGTGTGTGTGTGTGTGTAGACTATATATATATATATATATATATATATATATATATATATATATATATATATATATATATATATATAGGTAATTAATCAAGCCACAACGGAACACACATGTCCTGAAGGTATCCACTCAGTATTGGCTTCAGTATCCCCATTTATATATGCACAAGCTCTACCTGTGATGTTGGGTACTTTCACTTATAAAGATAGTGTTGTAACCTAGGGAAGTTTACTGAATAGAATAATCACACGGATATTGGTGATGAATGATCCGTAAGCGTGAAAACTTGGGCCGGACCAATGCAAAAAAAAGAACGTAACACTGCCCAGTAATCCGGATAGGGATCACTTAGACGCCACATTAATTCCAATATATACATTTTCTTTAACATCACCTGATCTACGTATTCAAAATGGGATCGCCCATTTTTGCTCTCTGGTGATCTGTGTTCAAACTCCAGTATCGTCAGCACACATTTTTCCTATAAAACAATAACGTACTTAATGCACTTCAGTGAATGCATGACAGAACATGGACAAAACTACATGGAAAAGCGCAACATTGCTTAGAGCTACAAATTTGGGATGTTGTGGAGAGATATGATCACCCAGGCTATGAAAATATGCATCATTTAAAAGACGACAAATCCATAAGTAGAATTATAAATAGGTAGACAACAGAAGATACATTTCATCGACGAAGTTATAGGGAAAATTATTTGATCTACCTGGGTAAGTAAAATAATTATTAGCATTTTCTCAATGATATATATTTTAGTTTTGGTATATTTAAAATGTTAGCTTTGTGAATATTAAAATGTTTTTTTCTAAGGCAATGAAGCCTTTGCTGGATTTGCAGAAATCCAATCCAGGGAGCTAAAAATGAATTTGGTTTCATGTTTGCTCACAAAGGAATTCACGTTACAATTTAAACGCCACAAAACAAAATTAAAAATAAGAAACGATCTTAGAATTTCAGTTTCAAATGGAATGAGTTTTTGAAATTGAGAGAAGTGAAGATGATTGTCAGGGAGAAATAATTTCTAAGATTAGAGAGATTATCATTAAATTTCGCGTAAAAATCACGAACTGATTCCTAGCTTTGTGGATTGACGAAAATAGCAGAGAAAACTGAATAGCTAATTGTGAACTTTAACTAAGAAAGCAGAAATATTTAACGGCGAAAATAAACAAGATTCGCAGGAACAACGGTAAACAGAAGAAGAGGTATTAATATAAAAACCAAGAGATAAAACTGAAACGGCAGCGTTAAACAGATTAATAAAAATGGATTGAGCGAATAACAGT
The DNA here is from genome assembly GCA_964036315.1 of Acanthosepion esculentum. Taxonomy (NCBI): domain Eukaryota; kingdom Metazoa; phylum Mollusca; class Cephalopoda; order Sepiida; family Sepiidae; genus Acanthosepion; species Acanthosepion esculentum. The sequence goes on along the minus strand of OZ038498.1, from coordinate 17,066,238 downwards.
ACCGAAATCTGTGTGGAAAACTACAGTCGTCGTGAGGGGTTCTCTTTCAGTTCTCATCTGCTGCATTCACTCCCATAATAATGCACTTGGGAAAGCTATGAATATAACTCTTCTCCCCTCACCTATGGGTTAAATAGCAGGTGAGACGATTCTAAATATAAAAACCAAGAGATAAAACTAAAACGGCAATATTATACAGGCTAATAAAAAAGGGACTGAGCAAATAACAGTGCTGAAATCGAAGTGGAAAATTGCAGTCGTCGTGATGATTTCTGTTTCAGTCCTCATCTGCTGTGTTCACTTTCATACTAATGCCCTTGGGAAAGGCATGAATACAACTCTTCTTCCCCAAGTTATGGGATAAATAGCAGGTGATTCTAAAATAAAGAGAGTTCTGAAATGAAAAATGTGGAAAAGACAGGAGAATGTTTCTTTGCAAGAAATCATGTTAATTCACAGATAATAATGAAAAATTATCAAACATATACAAACATGCCCACAATAAGACGTAGTATCAAAAGGTTTTTTTTTCCTTAACACTCGCTATTTTGACTTCCTTCTCACGTCGGCAAAGTTTATTGTTTAAAAAAAGCCATGCTTAAGATTGGAATAAAACCTAAATATGCTATTGGACATTTACAACAAAAATATTACACACTATTTATTTATTAGATTTCATAGGAGTTGGTTCTTCACCCTAGCATACAGGCACTTGTTGGTGTGAAATGAAAGCGAAAAATCGCAGCCAAAATTCGAACTCTATCCGCCAGGACCGTTTGCCCGTGTTTTTAATCTCCCATCTCAAACCGCATCTCCGCATATATAAACAGATGCTCATCAAAAGATTTACGTCCATACTTTCACCGGTCTGCACGCCGCGCACAAACACAGCTATATGCATACACACATCTTTCGTCCATCTCTATCTAGAAATATAGCAGAGATATAAATTGTTTATACTAGAAATAATTTGTAAGAGGAAGTCTCAAATTATGAATTGCTATGGAATTAAATAAGCGTTTAATTTAAAATATATTTAAATATACGGATACAGCAGCAATTAAATGTATATGTAGAGTAACGGTTATCGGCGCTGAAACCGGAAATTGATGTGGAATCTCGACTTCAGTCCCCTTCTCACCGTCTTGACGTAGCTTCACTCTGTTTTTTTCTATAAATACTTCCAGGCCAATTGTTCTAATGGACTTTCTGTTGTGATTTAGTGATTGTGTGTGTGTGGGGGGGGGTTATTACTAATATTATTTTTTTTAGTTTCTTGTAAATATTTTGTATTCATATTGTAAATACTCATTGGGGTTAGTTTTTAGAATTGTTATTTTATCCCCCCCCCACATACACTGAATTGTAAATATGGGGACTAGTTATTATTTTCATAGAGACAGTGAGGTATTATGGGGGTTGTAGTAAGAAAGATACGTATGAATGTCTTGTTTTGGTGTAAGGAATATTGTTCGTACGATTGGGTCAGTGTTTGCGGCTAGCTAAGTTATATTTAAGACGGAAGAAGACCGTCCTTTTTCCCCAATCCCCCCTTCGGCCTTTCTGTAATTTTACAGAATAAATATTGCTTTCTGTTGTGATAAACCCTCCTACAGTAGAATTAACTGTTCCTCCTCTCATAAATCCTAACTGACGTGTTGTTGAGGAGTCGGTTAGGGAACGGAGAGGGAGTGTTTATTGTTTTAAAATGTCATGATTAAGATTGGAATAAAACCTAAATATGTTCTTGAAAATTTACAACAGAAAAATATAAACACTATTTATTTATTAGATTTCATAGTGGTTTGTTCTCTACTCTAGCCATCAGGCATACTCAGATATATGCCAACATGTCAACATTTAATCAAGGTATTAGTGAACAAAATTATACTGTTACCATGTTACATTTTCACAGTGGTGTTAATGTGAGGTAGACGGTTACAGATTAACAGGCAGAGATAATAGGGATATGTGTGGAAGAAAACGGTTAACCCCAGACTTGAACAGGTTAAGATTGTAATGACCGGGAAACCATCCACCTGATAGACGGTTCCACAAGGCAGTGGATCGTGGGAAGAAACTGTTCAAGTGGAACTTCCATCTTTCCACTGGAATATGAAGGAAAGGCTGGTGGTTTTCTCCAATGTGCCTAGCATGATGGGTCTTAGCTGTGAAGGTTGGGGGTGTAATTCACTCCCCACATAAATAGCCATAGTGTAGCGGGAGGTTTGCGATGTGTCTTTTGTGGGAAAGGAGATGTCAGGTGGAAATAATTCGCCACCCACAAGGACACGGGCACGCTTTTGGATTCTATCGATAGAGGAATGGATAGTGTCCATATATGGCCGTGGTACTCTATATTCAGCCTGATCTGACGCCTGTAAAAGTAGACTATAACATGTGGAGTTACCTATTACTGAATCGGCACAGGATACCAAATATTTTTCTATCTATATCGAAGAAAACGGCGACTTACCTCGTCAAACCAAACGACAGTGCTTCGTGTTTATCCTACGACGGAAAAATGTGACGAAAAAGAAAATGACTTACCAAAACAAAAGGACACGTATTCCGCATGACATGCTGAAGACGGAATATTTAAGTTAAAAAAACATGTCCGTCGCAGGAGTCACTATAAAAATATTTTGATATGCAAAAATTGAGCGTCCTCTCCCAGTTGTCGACGAATGGAAAAAATGCTCGGCAGATAAAAGCAGTTGGCGTTCTCGAATCGGGCAGACAATTCGGGTATTTTTGCTACCGCGTTCGTTGTATATCAGTCTCTCCGTCGGTTATTCCTTTGAAATTTCCGTGCGTTACTTTGTCTCAGTGTAAGTGTTGTTACGTCTTTTTAATTTTCTGTTTTGTATCCATTGTTCCTATATTGTTTTCTGAGACTTCATTTGTGTTTGACCGGTGCTTCCAACCGGTGTTGTGGCAACACCAACACTATGGCGCAGTCCCAACTCCAAGAGGTGACACCCACGCCAGCAACCCCTTCGGTGTAGGCAGGTGATAAACCAGCTCAAAAGGGACCCGAATATTACAAGACACTCTCGGAGAAGTTTCAACATTTTGTAAAAGAGAATGAATTGGTACTGGTGCCATCTCTATTGGACGCGGTGAACACTAAAACTATCTCCTTGGTAACGGTTGCGTTTCGGCGGCATTTCGAGAGCCAGTTTACCAAGGATCCTGGTCTCCGTGATGAGGAGTTTCGTAGCTATTTTGCTGACTTTTTCGGCTTTCCTCGAGTGAAGCGGCTAGCTGCGAGGGACAGATCACGGAGGGCGAAGTCTACGTGGCATTGAAGAAGGTCGGCAGAGGCAAGTCGGCCGGTCTGCATGGTTTTCCCTATGAAGTGTAGTTGATGCTGTCGCGCATCTTTGTCCCGATTTTGACTGTGGTCTTCAACAACTGTTTCCGGCAGGTCTCCATCCCCAACCGGCTCACCAGGGGTGTGATCTCGCTGTTGAAAGAGAGCAAGGGTGTTGGGCGGGATTTTGATGATTATAGGCTCATAACTCTGCTAAACACAGAGTTAAAGATTTGGGCTAAGATCCTGCGGGAGCGTTTGCAGTTAGTTGCCGTGTCTCTATTGGGTCCTGAGCAAACTTGTGCTGTGAGGGGCCGAACAATTCAGAGCAACCTGCATCTGATCCGCACAATCATAGAAGGTGTAAAAACGACGATGAGGCCGCGCTGATCAATTTAGATCAGTCCAAGGTATTTGATAGGGTTGACCATCACTACCTTGCTGCTGCCCTGCAGGCCGCTGGATTCGCACCCGACTTCTGCCGCTGGTTAGCCTCCTGTACCTCTCCCCAGTACTGTGTTACACGTTAACGGGAAGCTGTCGTGGGCTTTTGCGCTGTCTAGGTCGGTTCGTCAAGGTTGTCCACTGTCGCTCCTACTTTATGCTTTCTGGCATTGGAGCCTCTCCTTCGCCGACTGAGGGACAAGGCGTGCAGTCCGGCCCTACGTGGAATCGTCGTTCCTGGAGGGGCTCGAACCAGGGTTTCCGCGTACGCCGATGAAGTATCTGCTTTTGTTTCGTCCCGCAGCGACATTGAGGCGGTACTGAAGGCGCTTGATCGGTACGAAAGGTGACAGGAGCCAAGATTAACCGCGACAAATCGTCCGGCTTGCGGTTAGGTGCCTGGAAGGGGGGTCGATCTTCCGGGGCCCTTCGGTTGGATGGATGGTCTTGTCCGCATTCTTGGAGTGTGGTTTGGATCCGATCTCCAGCTGAAGAAAAAATTGGTCTGAAGTACGAGCAAAGGTCACCGCGGCCGGTCAGACTTGGCGTCGACGGAGGTTTTCCGTGAAGGGCAGGTCGGAGGCGTGTACCACATACGTTTTTCCGATTGTCCTTTATCGATTTTCCGTACTTCCCTTCTGTAAAGACCATAGGAAGCCGCTCGAACGCTCGGTATCCTCCATTTTATGGAGGCGACGCAGGAATCGGGTCGGCAGACGAGTCTGTGCACAAGTCCGTGTCATGAGTGGGACTGGGAATGCCTCACTTAGTGAGCCACAAACTCGCCTTGAGGTTGGCTTTCCTACGCCGCACATTGACAGAAGATTCGATTATGGCGGGATTGTTAGGGACGCGTTCCCTTTCCTTACTATCACCCACCCCCCCCATATCGCGTGTTGAGCGCCATCGTAAACCCAGGGAACAATCGGATTTCTTTCGAGAGTGTCAGGTCGGCTTTGTTGGCCGTTCCTCTATCCAGTGACCTTTCACCGTCTAGGAAGGTCTTCTATCGTTTTCTAGTGGAGGGGGTCGCGAAGAATAACCTACGTGAGCGGCTCGACTTGTCGGAGTAGGAGTTTCGCTCTTTCAGGTGTTGGGCGCCAGCAGCGGATTATCTCAGTAACCCCGAGTTTTCGCTTACCTGGCGATTGGCTCGGAATCGGCTGCCTCAATGACAAGGCTTTTGTATGGGGCTTGGCGGATTTTCCAGACTGTGAACGGTGTGACCTTGGTTTTGAAGAAACGGCTTCCCACGCTTTCTATCATTGTCGCTGGGTCCGCCCCTTATGGTACCATGTCGGCGAGTTGACAGCTCGTCTCGCTCCCGAAAAGCTCGTGCTCGTTGATCGCGCATACGCGTGTGACAATGTGCCGCCCCCGTATTCTGGGGTGAAACGGATGGTGTTTCTTACGCTGCTGGCCACGGCCCGAATGGTGATTTGGACGACGCGAATGGAGGAAGTCTTGCGAGGCAACCGTCTTTCTCATCAGGATCTGATCCGATTCTTTGAGCATCAGCTCAAGATGAAGATTAGAACTGATAGAATACGCTTGAATTCGACAGTATTCAGCGAAAGATGGGTGAAATAGGCGAGCTTGGTTCGTTTGAACGGGGCTAGCCTTGATTTTCTCTCTTAGGTCCACCTAAGTCACATCGAGGTGGTTTCCTGCGGAGCCCTCTCCTTGGTTAGGTCAGACAAGCTTTTGTGTACCTCGTTAATGTGAGTAAGTGTCGTTCCTGGCCTGTTCCCGGGCACCTCTTTGGTTATGGTCCATGTCGAGTCTCCCAACCTCCCTAGTTTGTTTTGGCCCTCTTTTTCATCTCGACTGGGTTAGCTTTTATATTTCCCTTGTCCGTATTTTTTCTCCTTTTTCACTCCCTTAACGAGAGAGCCTCTTGATTTTTTCCAAATAGGCAGAATACAGCGGTCTCTCATTTTGAGGGTTTGGACGGGCCCTACTAACATCAGTTAGGTTTAGTTTCTTTTGTGTTAACATTTTAGTTTCTTATTGGGTTCATCTCCCTCCCATCTCATTTTATTCATCCATAAATTTTTAAGTACACATAATTAATCATTATATTTTTATGGCATGGGGCGCGTTTTGTAGGACCCCCTTGAGAGGACGCGGTATTATGGTGTATGGAGGATTGATTGGTAACGAACGAGTTTTTGTGGTGAATGGGAAAATTGTATGAGTGAATGTGTTGTGAATCAGATTAGCTGAGTATAAGATCAACCCCTCCCTCTTTTGGGCCTTGTGCCACAATTGTGTATAAAAAGGCAATAAATATCGACAATTTGGGTATTTTGGCTACCGCGTTTGTTGGAGAGTGAGTTATTTTTCTGACTGGTTACATGCATTGTGATTGGTGAGATAGTACCTGCGAATCGAGTTTTCGGCATTTCTTTTTGCTCCCGATATTCAAATCTGAACTTAGTGATTTATTTTCTGCGTTGTGGATGTAATCTGCGACAAATATTTCCTTTGCAATCCCAGATCGCTGACAGTATCATCTTTAGCGATGGATTGCATGATGGATTGCACGAGTTCTACTTGAGGCCTGGATTGAAATTTAAGTTCCAACGCGCGCTCCAAGTACGGGATATCGTCTAGGGAGCATCCGTTCATTGTGATTGGCGAAAGTTCTTGGTCGGATCGGCGATGGTCGGATGCCAGTACTTTGGTTTACGAGGCATTATATGTGACCAGCCAGTTCTTCCCGAAATGATCTATTAGAGCTATTTCAGATCAGAGATCAACTGTCAAGCTCTGCTTATCTAGGGATTTAGCAGAGCACCCATTTATATCAGTATAGATATTCACAAATGATCTGAATATTCAAGAAATGCAACATTTCACATTATTCAATACGAAACAGAATAAGAAAACAAAAATTGCTTGACGAATTCATTATGTTGCAATCCATTGATCAAAGTGCTCATTCCTCTAACACAAGTCATGTGCATATCAGAACATTTTAAATTACTTTGACGTGGTCTCGCTGAGTAAGTTATAACTTTTATTACAGAGGAAAATTTTCTGCTAATGCTTTGTAATCTATTCATAGCTTACTTTAAATCATATATATATATGTAAATACACTAAATAATTTTCCATGAAAATATTCTGTGGAAATAGAATAAGAGTAATATAGTGGTGTGACATATTGCCGTGATATACGGTACATACATACATACATACATACATACATACATACATACATACATACATACATACATACATACATACATACATACATACATACATACATACGGTGGAGTAGTGGATAGATGTTCGGATTGAAGAATCGGAGATACGAGCTCGAATTCCAGTCGAATCTATTACATTCACTTACGTGCTAATAGCCTTGGGAAAAGTATGAAACCTCTTCTTCTCCCTCCAGCTATGGGTAAATAGCAGGACAGACTGCGTTCAATAGCCTTGGATGGCAACTGGTCTAGAAGAAGGACAACTCTGAATTCAAAACCTGCAGAGGACCTTGTGACACCTCAGTTCTCTGTATTCGACCTCTCAAAAAGTGCGGTTGGTTCTGCACAAAGCCTCCACCACTATAATAAAATCATATATGCTGGTGTCTGGGTTGTCGGTTCCTAGGAACAGAGCTGCTTGATACTCATACGTCGAATACGACGGGAGAGTCCACCATATTGTAACCACCATATTATATATATATATATATATATATATATATATATATATATATATATATATATATATATATATATATATATATATATAATATTGTGGACTCTCCCGTCGTATTCGACGTATGAGGCAATAAATATGCTTGGGTGAATACTTGGCACCCGAACATGCATTATTCTTATATATACATATATATATATATATATATATATATATATATATATATATATATATCAGAATTATATATATATATATATATATATATATATATATCAGAATTATATATATATATATATATATATATATATATATATATATATATATATATATATATATATATATATATCAGAATAATGCATATACTTGGCACCCGAATATGTATTTCGCACCCTTCACACCCACAGAGCTCAACCGAAATTAATTTTTCAGCAGCCAATATTTTTGTCATCCACAGACAGACTGTTTCACTGATTCACAGCTCATCAGTGTGGCTAGACGTCCGGTTGCCTCTAGCTAGGATCGAAACCCGACTGAATTGGCGTCAGTCGGAACTTCTACCACTAAGCCGTCGGCGCACGGCAGGGATGAAGGTGAATTTTAGCGTGTTTATTTTTAGATTTAGATAAACAAACAGTGACTGACAGTGACTCAATTCTGCCGAAGAGTCATGCTATATTAGCTTTAATAGTCACTGTTTACAAACGCACCCTTCACACCCTAAGATCTCAACCGAAATTAATTTTTCAGGAGCCAATATATATATATATATATATAAGAATAATGCATATTCGGGTGCCAAGTATTCACCCAACTAAGGTTGATCAAAATAAATCGACATGGTCTGTCTGTTTAATTTTTTTTATTCAATTTTTTTCAAATTTTCGAATAAGAAGCTGAGTATTGTGCTCGAAGCTGTATATAAACTGTCCAAAGTTCATATTGTACTTTCGACCATAGCAGTCATTATCAAGAACCAATGAGGTGTTTGGGTCGTAGTTAGAATTCCTTTGTCTACATCCTGCTATTCTTTGGAAAGCTGGAAATTTGAAATTATCTAGCGCTACGTCATCAGTATTGCAAACGGTGTCGCACAAAATGGATGCGATTTATTTATTTTATTGATGCTAGTTCAGGGTTCCATCGGCAATGATATAATGTATTTATTGGGATGGTGCATAATTATCAGGCGTTTGTAAACAATATTTATTATTATAAAATAGAGACATAACAATTCAATAATAACATTTTTGAATGAGTATGATTATCGCCACGCGTTTTTATAATATGAAAATTAACTAATATTTTCATTAAAGAAAAGTAAACAGAACAGGAATTTTTATTAACAAATAACTCGTCTGCATAAACGCCTGATAATTATGCACCAACAGAATATTTTGTTTCTCGAGGAATTAAAGGTCACCAGCCAGAAGTTTTCCCCCACTGAAACTACCAACGTCTCTCGTTTCGTGCGCATGTGTAGACGTGACAACAACAACAAACCCTAGGCTGATGAAATCCTAACGGAAGAAACGCATCGCAAAAACTTTTTATATTTGTTATACTATATATATATATATATATATATATATATATATATATATATATATATATATGTTTGTGTGTGTGTGTTTGTTGTGTGTGTGTGTGTGAGGGTGTGTAAAAATTTCAGATATAGCTAAAATATATCGGTAAAAGGACAACATGATCTCTATCTATAAAAGGCAGGATATGTGTGTGTGTGTGTGTGTGTGTGTGTGTGTGTGTGTGTGTGTGTGTGTGTGTGTGTGTGTAATGAATGCACGGCCGTAATTTTCGACGGATTTGCACCAAAATTTACATGCACATGCCCCAAGTCAGTATAAAGATCGAGACCGAATTTGCATTTCCCAACTCCCATGGATAGTGGAAATAATCGATTTTTTCATACGTCTACGGCAGTTTTCCTGTAGTTTGCGGCCATTTTCTACTGGCCAGAGTGAGAACCTATAGCTGGCTGCCACGAATAGGCAGGAAAATTCTATTGGCCAGCGTGAGAGCCAACAGCTGACTGACACGAATGTTAACTAGCATGCTAGCATGCAAAAAAATCGATAGCTGCATTCGTCACAAGTGGGAAAAATTTAAATCTGCATGGCACTTTACTCCAATTGGCACATTCCTTTGCTTAAACTCAACGTTGATTCTGATTCCGCAGAACTGGGTTGGCTGTTAAAAAGTATTTGTTGTTAACATTCTTTTTTCATTCGGTTTTTCCTGTTACGAGTCCTTTTTTAAATCTGATCGTTTTGTGTTCATTTTGTTTAGTTTTTTTTTCGTAAAAGATTTAATGTTTAGTATAGAGCTTAGAAAAAATTCGCAGTGTGATATAGGCAAGAAGTAAGGCATGTAGCAACATCAGCACGGCAAATGTCACTCCTTTAAAGGCAAGGAAGGGCAAAAATATTTTAAGTCAAGTGATAGCGATTGCTGTATGAGTCGTACGATTTTTGAATCAAGCACAGGCAACGCCGGGCCATGCTGCTAGATAAATATAAAAGAAGAGAAAATGAATAAAGATAAAAGAAAAAATTAATTACGCGTCATCCATCATTTACGTTGACTTTGCAATTAGCCTGGTGTATATTTATGAGCATTTTCAAATTTAAACATTTTGAAAAAATAACAACATTTTTACTTTTTGTTTATAAATACTTGTCGCAAAATAAAATCCTTACATTTGCCTTGATAAAGTGCATTAGAATACGAAACACGTCGCAAAAATATGTTTTCCTTTGTTCTTTATACGTACATACATATATGGTGGACTCTCCCGCCGTATTCGACATGTAAGAGTCAAGCAGCTAAGTTCCTAGGATCCGACAGCCAGACACCAGCACATATTATTTGATTATAGTGGTGAAGGCTTTGTGCAGAACCAACCACACATTTTGAAGGGCCGAATATAGAGATCTGGTGTACTGTGTGCCACAAGGTCCCTAAACAACCCTCCGCAGGTATTGAATTCGCAGACAGTACTGTTTTGCTTCCCAGTGCGACTAGATATCCGAATGTCTCAAACCAGGATCGAAACCCAACCGATAGATATACAAATTTTATATTCCTTTTCTTACTTGCACAAGGATGTCTTACTTGAAATACATTTATAAAGAGCGCTTTAACTCATATAAAAAAATTACATCTTTATTTAGTAACCGATTTACAACCTTTTTCATACTTTGCAATTTTTTAAAATGGACACTTGTTTATTTTAGATGCTCCTGAGAGCTCTCGTTATTTTACCATTTTTTCAAAATGAATGCGACAGGAATCTCTCATCATAACTTTCTCTTATCTTTTCATTTTTCTACATCGAATTTGTATATTTTATTTTAACCTATCTTCTATGTCCTGGTTTCACTGAGTTCTCCACAGATATATCTAAAAATTTTAAAAACTGTTCAAATTACTCATAGCATGTAGCAATGTTGCCATGGTAAAAAATAATATTCCTTAAGTACTTGATGTTTTTCTTCTTCTTCTTCTTCTTCTTCTTCTTCTTCTTCTTCTTCTTCTTCTTCTTCTTCTTCTTCTTCTTTCCTTACTACTACTACTACTACTACTACTACTTTGTACCTTGTCCTTTCAGGTCGAGGGTGATTATATCTCTCCAAACTTTCCTGTCCGGTGAAGTGTTTTCGTTATCTGTCAAAATCCCTGTTCTGTCATTCATTTTACACGAGCAGTTTAGCTTTAGGTTACCCATTAATTTCCTCTGTCCCTCTTATCTTCAGTGTGTCCTATGAGTGTCAGATTCTCTAAACTATCTTTCCTCATTATGTGGCCTAGAAATTTCACCTGTCACCTCTTTTATTCTAAGTGGAAGTGTCCTCTTTTTTCGATTACACTTAAATGCTCATCAAGTTCATTGTAGGCGCAGCATCCTCTCTGGAACTACATTTCTGTTGCTTACATTCTCTTCATCTTAGACTACCATAGATGAGTACTGATATTACATAACAGGTTAGTAATCTTTTCTATATTTCTAACGAAATATGTCTGTTTGTTAATACTTTGCTTATCTTTTGGAAGTCATATTTCGCTATTTGGATTCAGCCTTCGGATTTCGTTGTCACAAGTTCCGTCGTCTTCTCAGAAATTTTACTTTTTTTTTTTTTTTTTAAATAATTCTCGAAGAAAATGCCAATAATGAAATGAATAATTTAAAAAATCCACTGGATTTCACCTTCTCCATCTTATGTAATTTATTTGAATTTTTTCATAACATAATTTTTTTTTCCCCCATTTGAATTTTTTCCATCACAGCGGCGAATGGAGAACTTTCTCGACGCATTGTTTCCTCTTTCCTATCAACGCAGTGCGCAATGAGGAAGGAAATTGGAATATGCAATTCGGAAGAAGAGTTCTACTCTCGACTGAAGTTTTGTTTTATTCCGAGGCGACAATAACTGAAGCATTACTTTCAATCAAACAGCGGGAAATATTGGCAAAACGTGCTTCTCTAACCTGAAAACTAAATTCAGTGTTTATTTTTTAAAAAAATATCCCTGCTTTTCTTTCCCTTTTCCTTCTTCTTTTTCCGCTTTTCTTCTCTCTTCTCTTCTTACCTTTCTTTTCCTTTCTCCTTTTGCTGTTCCGCTTTTCTTCGTCTTCCTCCTCTTATCTCCCTTCATTTCCTTTCCTTTGTCCTCTTTCTTTTCATCTTTTTTCTCCTTTCTCCTCTTATCTCCCTGGCTTTCTTTTCCTTTTTCCTTTTTCTTTTTTACCGTGTTTTTTTTCTTCTTCCTTCTCTTCATTTCTTTTCTTTTGTCCTTTTCGTTTTCCGCTTTTCTTCTCCTTTCTTTTCTCTCCGACTTTCTTTTCTCCTCTTCTTCTTCCGCTTGCTATAATACTATTAGTCAAGCTTCACTTCGTAAATCAAAACAAAACTTTTGTATCGTTTACAAAAATCAAAGCCATGGCATATCACATCATACAACTGACCAATGTTGACGAATTTGAGCGCGAAATATTCTGCAAAGATGACTTTGTCACGCCCAATTTTTCATGGTAGTTTTCGTGATATGCCAGTGTTAAATAATTAGAATATGATACTGGGTTGAAACAAAATATTGTAGAGTTTTTCAATATGCAGATTTTCAACATGTGATTTTCTTATACCCGTGACATATAAACATTTTCTGAAAAGTGACATTTCTACGCGCCTTTGCATATAATCCGTGTGTAGATTGTTAATTTTAAACGATTCTTACCTTCGTTAAATGTAAAATATGGAAGAAAATGAAACATTTTCTTCCCTGGGTGTTGTTTTATAAAAGGAAACAAAAAGACAACGCTTTAGAAACAGCAAAAAACATATGTGCCTTTTATGGAGATGGTGCTATAGCTATGAATACTGTTCGTATGTCATCCTCAGTGTTGAACTGCAATTCTGGGAATGTTCCAGTAGACATACAGTCGCTGATACTGAGCAAATCAAAAAGTTAAGCAATCGTTGAACTGATACGTTGACTCAGGGCTTCGTACAGATGTTCTGCATAGTTCGTTTGGACCTTTTTAAAATGAATCGACCGTACTCAGCATCACCGAGTTCATGCGAACGATCCTTTCCTTAGCTGCATTGTAAGTGCTTCGCCAAGGCTACATATTTTTGAATAAATAGTTTTCCTTCTCCTAGACTGGTTGCCACCCATGGCTATAGATCTAAGTAAATCCTAATATTTACCCGTAGCTGCGGGAGAAGAGTTGGATTCATACATTTCCCAGGTAAATGAACGTAATGATCTCGACTGGAATTCGAACTTGGCTCTCCGATTCCTTAATTTGGGCCGCAATCCATTACTCTACCGGCCTTTCTTTAAAGACACTTGAATAGGTTATGTTCAGGTTCCTTAAGTTTCCTTAACGGGGGGAAAATGAATGGGGTAACAGCAGGAGTCAGGTATTTGCAGGAGCGTTACAGGGAAGAGGCCATTTTCACAGCATCTTTAGCGATTGGATCTTATATACAAGCTCCACTTGCGGTGTGGGTTGAGTTTAAGACCCACTAGTAGTTCAAGGCATGGCGCAACTCTGACGGAACATCCGTTCATCGCGGTCGGTGAAAGTTCTCGGTCCGATCGGGGATGGTGCAATGCCACTAGTTTGGTTTAAGAGGCATTAAATGTGACCAGCCGGTTTTTCCCCAAATGGTCTGTTAGAGCTAGTTCAGAACAGAGATCTGCTGTCAAGCTCTGCTGATCTAGGGATTAGAGGTGTATCTATGTACGGTTGTATCATGAGCATAGATATTTACAAATGGTCGGAGTATCAAAGGAATAAAACCTTTCACGTTATTCAATGCGAACAAAAGAATGACTTGGCGGATTTATTGTGTTGGAAAGTGGCCATTCCTCTGAATCAAGTCATGTACATATCAGCACAATCTAAGTAACTGGATAAGTTACAATTTTTATTATAGAAGTAATTTTCCGACAATTTCTTTGTACTATTCTGGTGTGACCTTTCGCCGTCAGATACTATACATATGTCCAGAGCAGATAACATTAGAAAGATTTTAGAGTTCCATGAAAATAAGTTGATACGACGTTTAAAAACACACTATCTAGCCGGGCTAAACCTTAAATTTAACAATATAGATAGTATTAATACATAACCCTACAAATCAAAACCTTCCCATATTTCTCACCCACACAAAACAGACATGCTCACGGAGGTGTTGAAGCCTCACACTTATACACACACACACACACCAATATACACACTTATACACATCATACTCACTCACTCCCTAATGAGCCAAATGATAACACACACCCACAGCAATATACACACTTACACATATCATACTCAGTCACTCCCTAAGAATCAAATAACACACAAAGACACACACACTTAACAGAGACACACCCTCTTTCCAGGAACCAATAAACCTGCGAAACTGACCAAGGGAATTCAAAGCAGCATGAATCCATCCAGCTCTTATCTCAAATAACAACTTAAAAGAGACTATTTCACCAAAACAACGAATGTTAAAAAATTCATGTTAAAAAGATAAAAAACAAGTAAAAAACCAAATAAAACCTACAGACAAAAGTTCATTTTCTCCATCAAGACATTCATTTCTGTAGTTTACTGCTACCAGCAAGCAGAAATATTTTTTCTCCTGATGATGGCCATGTTGGCCGAAACTAGTCGAGGAATCTAAATGAAATAATAATAATAAAAACGAGAGAATATTAATCCACAACCCAGTGTGTCTGAAGATTTCAATTTTTTTAATAATTTTTATTTTTCAATATATATATATATATATATATATATATATATATATATATATATATATATATATATATATGAATATGGCATATGTAGGCAGCAAGTATTCATCCAAATAAAGTTAATTACAAAGAACCGACAAGATCTTACTGTCTAAATTTTATTTTATTTTCCAGTTTCCGAATAACATGCTCGATGATTTATACAAATTGCTCGAAGCTCATATTTTGCATAGATTATAAATATATATATATATATATATAGAGAGAGAGAGAGAGAGTAAGAAAGAGAGAGAGAGAAATAGACTGTGCTGACAGAATGCCTTGAAATAAACTATCTCTATGTTGAGATAATTTTGTTTTTTTGCTGTAATATATATATATATATATATATATACATATATATATATATATATATATATATATATATATATATATATATATATATATATAGGAGAGTTAATCGATCTGTTGGTATATAATCAGAGTGGATCCATGTAATAGTTAACTTTTTTACTATCACTGTTTCCTGGTCCAATGTATTTCTGACCACTAGCTTTATTATTATTATTATTATTATTATTATTATTATTATTATTATTATATATATATACATATATCTATATATATACGTTAATAAAAAATATAGTTTTATGGTATGATATCTGTTGTAGCATACCTACGTATAATAATCGGTATGTCCCCAGTCACATAAATACAGTAGTAAATGCTGTATGTTGGTCTGCAGTCGAAGATTTGTCTCCACCTACACTGGTCAAATTCTCTGCCTCTAGGCAGAGAGGATCCCAAGATGAGGCTATGTCGGAGGGCAGAGTCTCGGCTCTGGAAACAACTACCCGACCCCGTTTTATACGGGGGTCTACGTGAATTTTTGGCCGTGCCTACGGGCTCGGATACCCCACATTAAATTCGGCCTTGTGCCACATCTGACCGCGTGGGACGTTTGCTAGATATCTTGCAGTCGAAGATTCGTCTACAGCTGTGCTGTGGATCCAGCTCGTCTGGGGATCCTCTCTGCCTCTGAGCAACTACCGGACCCCATTTTATACGAGGTTTACGGGGAACATTTTGTCCAAGCATAAGGGGTCGGATACCGCACATTAAACTCGACATTGTGCCACATCTGACCGTATGGGGCGGTTCGTAGATACTCTGCAGTTGGAGATTCATTGTGGAATTCAGCTGACTCATTTTTAGTACTTGACTATTACTTCTACATGCCATTGGCGAATCTTATATGTGTTGTTCTTGTCCTAAGTATTATCGTTCATTACAAACCTTCGTTTGATTATTCTGTTTAGTAACCTTCCTTAGATTACAACAATTATAATTGAACGAAAGTGATTCTATTTGAATTTGAATTCGGGGTGCTAAGGTGCAAGGCGTTAATGGGAGTGAAAGAAAAAGCGAAGATGTTAGTGTTGAGAAAATAAATAAAAGAACAGGCTTCAAGAAGACAAAAGATGACAATTGGCATTGCATTTAAATTGTTCAATATTCATGGAAGCAAGGACGCGGAAGAATGTTTTACAGGCGAGAAAATGAACTGTTTGATTAAAACTTACAGTTACATCTAGCTACTTCAGCAGTAAAACGACGACACCTAGCTGCAAATCTAATACCACGCTTAAATTCATGCAGTCGTGTTACCAGGGATGGAAAGTGCTGTGGCCTGTTTAGAGGCCAGGAAGAAAGACACGGAAGACAAAGGTAGGTTGAAATAACAGATATATACAAATTTATGTGGTGTTAGTAATATGCTGATAGAGGTGTACGTCCGAACGGTAGGTTAACACTACCTCTCCGCTACCCAACCGACTCCCCAATGACTCTTGCAGTTAGGATTTATGAGAGGAGGAAGATTTCATTCTACTGTAAGAGGGTTTACCACAACAGAAAGCGATATTTATTCTGTATAAATTACAGAAATGTGGCACAAGGCCGAAGGGGGGTTTGGGGAAAGGACGGTCTTCTTCTGTCTTAACTATAACTTAACTAGCCGTAAACACTGACCCAATCGTACGAACAATATTCCTTACACCAAAACAACACATTCATACGTACCTTTCTTACTACAACCACCATAATACCTCACTGTCTCTATGAAAATACTGACTAGTCCCCATATTTACAATTCCACAACAGAAAGTCCATTAGAACAATTGGTACAGAAGTATTTATAGAAAAAACAGAGTGAAGCTACGTCAAGACGGTGAGATGGGGACTGAAGTCGAGATTCCACATCCATTTCCGGTTTCAGCGCCGATAACCGTTACTCTACGTATACATTTAATTGCTGCTGTATCAGTATATTTAAATGTATTTAAAATTAAACGCTTATTTAATTCCATAGCAAATCATAATTTAAGATTTCCTTTTACAAATTATTTCTAGTATAAACAATTTATATCTCTGCTATATTTCTAGATAGAGATGGACGAAAGATGTGTGTATGTGTATGCATATAGCTGTGTTCGTGCGTGTGCAGACCCGTGAAAGTATGGATGTAAATCTTTTGATGAGAATCTGTTTATATATGCGGAAATGCAGTTTGAGTCGGGAGATTAAAAATACGGGCAAACGGTCCCGGTGGATAGAGTTCGAATTTTGGCTACGATGTTTCGCTTTCATTTCACGCCAACAAATGCACAGTCCATTTTAATGCAATCAAAACAGAGAGAGAATAAAGAAACTTTTATTAAATTGGAAAATAGGTTTATGTTCTAAACATGACATGCGCTCATTAACGAAAAACTTCATGTGTGAAATGGAAAATGCACAATATTTCCTTGGACAGGAAGAGGTGGAAATCGGGAAAAGATATTAATTGCTCATATATTTTTCGCTATGAGGAGTTCACCATATTAGTATACAAAGAGAGAATAACTTTCTCAGCGCCTCTTTTAAAATATCTGCTTTCATATATTTACAGAAAAGTTTATCCGATTGCCTCTTTGAAAAGCAATCTATACATAGTTCTAAAAACCACGTTTGTCTTTATATATTTTTTTAAAAGCTGTGTTATTAAATATTGATAACGGCTCTAGTTTGGCACTAGCGTTATAGTAATTTTCTAAGTGTAGCTCAGATGTGTCACAAGGCCGAAAGTATAGCTTTTTTAATACAATAAACATTGTTCGTCAAAATATTGAGTGTTAGGAACAAAAAACCCTTTTGACACTACGTCTTATTGTGGGCATGTTTGTCCATGTTTGCTAAATTTTCTTTAATATCTGTGAATTAACAGGATTTCTTACGGAGAAGCATTCTCGTTGTCTTCGCCATATTTTTCAATTCAGAACTGTCTTTAAATTAAAATCGTCTCACCAGGCTATCTAACCCATAACTAGGGGAAGAAGAGTTGTATTCATGCCTTTCCCAAGGGCAATAGTATGAAAGTGAACACAGCAGATGAGGACTGAAACAGAAATCATCACGACGACTGCAATTTTCCACTTCAATTTCAGCATTGTTATTTGCTCAGTCCCTTTTTTATTAGCCTGTATAATATTGCCGTTTTAGTTTTATCTCTTGGTTTTTATATTTAGAATCGTCTCACCTGCTATTTAACCCATAGGTGAGGGGAGAAGAGTTATATTCATAGCTTTCCCAAGCGCATTATTATGGGAGTGAATGCAGCAGATGAGAACTGAAAGAGAACCCCTCACGACGACTGCAGTTTTCCACACCGATTTCGGCACTGTTATTCGCTCAATCCATTTTTATTAATCTGTTTAACGCTGCCGTTTCAGTTTTATCTCTTGGTTTTTATATTAATACCTCTTCTTCTGTTTACCGTTGTTCCTGCGAATCTTGTTTATTTTCGCCGTTAAATATTTCTGCTTTCTTAGTTAAAGTTCACAATTAGCTATTCAGTTTTCTCTGCTATTTTCGTCAATCCACAACGCTAGGAATCAGTTCGTGATTTTTACGCGAAATTTAATGATAATCTCTCTAATCTTAGAAATTATTTCTTCCTGACAATCATCTTCGCTTCTCTCAATTTCAAAAACTCATTCCATTTGAAACTGAAATTCTACGATCGTTTCTTATTTTTAATTTTGTTTTGTGGCGTTTAAATTGTAACGTGAATTCCTTTGTGAGCAAACATGAAACCAAATTCATTTTTAGCTCCCTGGATTGGATTTCTGAAAATTCAGCAAAGACTTCATTGCCTTAGAAAAAAAACATTTTAATATTCACAAAGCTAACATTTTCAATATAACAAACCTAAAATATATATCATTGAGAAAATGCTAATAATTATTTTACTTACCCACGTAGATCAAATAATTTTCCCTATACCTTCCTCGATGAAATGTATCTTCTGTTGTCTACCTATTTATAATTCTACTTATGGATTAGTCGTCTTTTAACATGATCCCTATTTTCATAGCCAGGGTGATCATATCTCTCTACAACATCCCAAATTTGTAGCTCTAAGCAATGTTGCGCTTTACCATGTAGTTTTGTCCATGTTCTGCCATGCATTCACTGAAGTGCATCAAGTAGATTATTGTTTTATAGGAAAAATGTCTGCTGACGATACTGGAGTTTGAACACAGATCACCAGAGAGCAAAAACGGGCGATCCCATTTTGAATAAGTAGATCAGGTGATGTTAAAGGAAACGTATATATGGGAATTAATGTGGCGTCTAAGTGATCCCTATCCGGATTACTGGACAGTGTTACGTTCTTTTTTTTGCATTGGTCCGGCCCAAGATTTCAGGCTTACCAATCGTTCATTACCAACATTCCTGTGATTATTCTATTCACTTAATTTCCTTAGGTTACAACACTCTCTTTATAAGGAAAAGTACCCAACATCACAGGTAGAGCTTGTACATATATAAATGGGGATACTGAAGCCAATACTGAGTGGATACCTTCAGGCAATGTGTGTTCCGTGGTGGCCTGATTAATTACCTATACATATATATATATATATAGTCTACACACACACACACACACACACACACACACACACACGCACAAACACACATATCCCGTAGATTTCGAGGTATAAGGATCAGACAATCCATACACATATATATACATATACATATAGTGATTTTCCAAGCGTAGCTTCGGTGTGGCACAATATATATATATATATGATTGACTCTACCGTCGACGTCGAGATATGATATCCAACCTCCCCCCCCCACACACACACACTTAAATATATATATATATATATATATATGCCGTACTCCAGCCACCGTCCAATTCAGCGTATGAGGGCCAAGCAACTCTATTCCTAGGAACAGACACATTACTTTATTATATATATATATATATATATATATATACATATATATATATATATATATATATATATATATAGTGGGATTTTTTGTTCAATTTTATATGACTTTTCCGCCGAGACACGAAAGTCACCGTGTAACTTAAAAAAGATTGACAGAATTGTGAGTATCTACATTTTTTCCTGAGTCCTTTCTCCAGACAATTCCTATTGAAATAGAAAAATAATGACTATCTGTTCAATAATGTTTTGATATATATATATATATATATATATATATATATATATATATATACATATATATATATATATATATATATATATATATATATATATATATAAAAGTGAACATAGAAGTCAACATTTAGAGGCGACAGTCTGTTTCATGCTAGATTGTCGCCTCTAAGTGTTGACTTCTATGTTCACTTTTATATTTACACACGCTCTATCTCTGATATTGAGCATTTTATCCCATAAATATAGCACACCTTCAGAGTATATTTCTCCATATATATATATATATATATATATATATATATATATATATATATATATATATATATATTGTGAGATAGCACGTTATCTCCACCTTCAATTTGACGCACGTGCGAGTTTTCACCCCTTCCTTTCACTTTCGGCTAGTAATAGCAGTAAACCGTTGTTCTTAGCCGAAAGTGAGGAAGCTGCTCGCTGCTACTGCTGTTCATTTTTCGCGCGCTTTTTGCTCTGACGTCACGGACAAATTGGCTTTTCAAAATCAGTCACTGTCGGTTCGATTGAACCGGGCAGACGGCTCACTTATCTCTCGTCGGTCAACCATAAATACCGACACGGATATTTTATTGGCAAACATGGCTTTGTCCCTCATGGCTCGTCGCTGTACCTTAACACATACGACACTGTCGTCACATTACCTTTTACGATGACGAATTTTTCGTCCTGAAGCGAACATCTTTTTCGAGCCGCCTACTTCCATGAGAGGGAACTTTCGATACCTTCGACATGAAGAACAGGAATTTTCATATGCTTCGAACTCTGTCCTTTCAGAACCAGTTACCTTAAAAAGAATTACATTACACTCACAATTACAAACTCTTGCAGTGAGTATTTATCTTTGCTGTGTATGTTTATTATTCATTATAAACTGACTTTCTGAACTTTCTTCCTGAGAAACTTTTCCCGCCTTAGCCATCTTGAATTTAAATTTTGGCGCGGAACCTTACCTATCTTTGTGACTACTTGACACGGTCTTTCCATTGATTTCAAATTTCCAGTAACTTACTGAAGGTCTCCACTGAAGACAATCTACTTGGCCTCTTTTTCAACTATAACATTTCCAGTAACTTACTGAAGGTCTCCACTGAAGACAATCTACTTGGCCTCTTTCTCAACTACAACATTTCCAGTAACTTTACTGATGGTCTCCACTGTAGACAATTACTTGTTAAACACAAATAAAATTTTATGTTTGTTCCTTTACCTTTCGTTGTTTTGCCTGTCTACTTTTTTTTACTGTATATTTGTACAGTAAAAAGAACACGTCTTATATATTTTCTTTTTTTTTACTTTGTTTGTGGATTCGGTAGTCGTGTGCGGTGTCTGGCACAAGGCCTTATTTTTGTAAGCCGGGACTGCAACGCTATCGGGTCCGCAACAAGATTGGTGACCGCCCGACGTGATGGACAGGCAAGACCACCAAACAGAGAACAATGCTACTTTCATCTAAAAATTCAACTTTCTTCTGAACTGAAATAGAAAAAGTGTGAACCCAGTTCTCAAACAAAGGCGACTCACTGTCCTTTCTCACCCTGCGACGATGCAATTCGAATGACTTAAGAATTTTTCGAGAACGGTATTCTACCGGCAATAACAGCAAATTCTCCTAACTTTCATTCGGCACTCGTAGATATTATATATCAGCTCAACATGGCAATGCGCCCCCAATTCTCATTATTCGCTTGGCCGACCATCGTCGCTGACCAGCAACTCAACTGCACACAACGCTGCTTAAATCTTGGGTGCAAATTTTATACTCGCATCCCCACAACAACCTCATCTTTCAAGCAAAAGTCCGGCGAGGACAGCAAACAGGTTGACGGGACGACAAACCCACCTCTACGTGGAGCATCGGACAAAAGCTGAACACAACCGATATTTCGCTGACTCACTAGAGAAATACTAAGCACATTTCGTCGATTCTTACATTGCAACCACGGACAAATCTTCTTTTCAGCACACAAGAATAATCTTCAAAACTTATTACATTTTAAAAGTTCGTTATTTTTAGTTAAATGTCTGCCGACAATTAATCCAGGAGGGGGACTGTGTGGTATAGCCCGCTATTTCCACTTACAATTTGACGCACGCACGGGTTTTCACCCCTTCCTTTCACTTTCGGCTAGTAATAGCAGTAAACCGTTGTTCTTAGCCGAAAGTGAGGAAGCTGCTGCTGCTCGCTGTTTTCGCGCGCTTTTTGCTCTGACGTCACGGACAAATTGGTTTTCAAAATCAGTCGCTCCCAGGTTCATTGAACCGGGCAGCAGGCTCACTTATCTCTCGTCGGTCAACCATATATACAGACAGGGATATTTTAACCGGCAAACATTGACTAGACCTCATGGCTCGTCGCTGTACATTTAACACATACGACACTGTCATCACATTACCTTTTACGATGACGAATTTTTCGTCCTGAAGCGAACATCTTTTTCGAGCCGCCTACTTCCATGAGAGGGAACTTTCGAAACTTTCGACATGAAGAACAAACATTTTTCATATTCTTCGAACTCTGTCCTTTCAGAACCATTTACCTTAAAAAAATTACATTACACTCACAATTACAAACTTTCGCAGTGAGTATTTTTCTTTGTTGTGTATGTTTATTATTCATTATAAACTGACTTTCTGAACTTTCTTCCTGAGGAACTTTTCCCGCTTCAGCCATCTTGAATTTAAATTTTAGCGTGGAACCTTACCTATCTTTTGTGACTACTTGACATGGCCTTCCATTGATTTCAAATTTCCAGTAACTTACTGAAGGTCTCCACTGAAGACAATCTACTTGTCACTACCTCTTTTTCAACTACAACATTTCCAGTAACTTACTGAAGGTCTCCACTGAAGACAATCTACTTGGCCACTTTTTCAACTATAACATTTCCAGTAACTTTAGTGATGGTCACCACAGAAGACAATTTACTTGTTAAACCCTAATAAAATTTAATGTTTATTCCTTAACCTTTCGTCGTCCTGCCTGTCTATTTATTTTTACTTCGTAGGTTTGTACAGTAAAAAGAACACGTCATATATATTTCTTTTTTTTACTTTGTTTGTGGATCCGGTAGTCGTGTGCGCGGTCTGGCACAAGGCCTTATTTTCGTAAGCCGACACTGCAAGCAGATTGTCTTCAGTGGAGACCTTCAGTAAGTTACTGGACATTTGAAATCAATGGAAAGGCCGAGTCAAGTAGTCACAAAGATAGGTAAGGTTCCGCGCCAAAATTTAAATTCAAGATGGGTAAGGCGGGAAAAGTTTCTCAGGAAGAAAGTTCAGAAAGTCAGTTTATAATGAATAATAAACATACACAACAAAGAAAAATACTCACTGCGAAAGTTTGTAATTGTGAGTGTAATGTAATTTTTTTAAGGTAAATGGTTCTGAAAGGACAGAGTTCGAAGAATATGAAAAATGCTTGTTCTTCATGTCGAAGGTTTCGAAAGTTCCCTCTCATGGAAGTAGGCGGCTCGAAAAAGATGTTCGCTTCAGGACGAAAAATTCGTCATCGTAAAAGGTAATGTGACGACAGTGTCGTATGTGTTAAGGTACAGCGACGAGCCATGAGGGACAAAGCCATGTTTGCCAATAAAATATCCGTGTCGGTATATATGGTTGACCGACGAGAGATAAGTGAGCCGTCTGCCCGGTTCAATCGAACCGACAGTGACTGATTTTGAAAAGCCAATTTGTCCGTGACGTCAGAGCAAAAAGCGCGCGAAAAATGAACAGCAGTAGCAGCGAGCAGCTTCCTCACTTTCGGCTAACAACAACGGTTTACTGCTATTACTAGCCGAAAGTGAAAGGAAGGGGTGAAAACTCGCGCGTGCGTCAAATTGAAGGTGGAGATAACGTGCTATCTCACAATATATATATATATATATATATATATATATATATATATATATATATATATATATATGGAGAAATATACTCTGAAGGTGTGCTATATTTATGGGATAAAATGCTCAATATCAGAGATAGAGCGTGTGTAAATATAAAAGTGAACATAGAAGTCAACACTTAGAGGCGACAATCTAGCATGAAACAGACTGTCGCCTCTAAATGTTGACTTCTATGTTCACTTTTATATATATATATATATATATATATATATATATATATATATGTCAAAACATTATTGAACAGATAGTCATTATTATTCTATTTCAATATGAATTGTCTGGAGAAAGGACTCAGCAAAATGTAGATACTCACAATTCTGTCAATCTTTTTAAAGTTACACGGTGACTTTCGTGTCTCGGTGGAAAAGTGATATAAAATTGAACAAAAATACTTGTGAAACAAATACGAATTAACAATCTAGATCTGAAGTGTGATGCTGGCTTACTGAATATGATTTTAGTGCATATCCTTGTGCCAGGCTAAATTCCAGCCATCTATCCTCCTTCCCTGAGACCAATACCCGGGGTTGTCAGCAGTATTCTGGATTATTTAGGGAAGATACGTAGTTGTTTAAATCTATGTTGTTTTTATGTTGCCTAATGCATTGCGTATTTAATGCTCTTCTGTACAGCTTCATGCCGCTGATATTTGGATTCAGAGTTGTCTTTCTCCTATACTGATTACCAACCACAGCAGGTTACCATTTACGTCTGCTGTTTAACCCATAGCTAAGTTTTTTGGGGGAAAGAGGTGGAATCATGCTTTCCTCAACCGTCTTTATGCGTAAGTGAATGTAACAAACTCGACCGAAATTCGAACTCGTCTCGTCATGTTCCAAGGTACAAACCGTTGCGCTAACGGCACATCCCTTAGTAACTTAGACTCAGCAGAATTACTGAGTTTACATAAGAAATTATGACACTGAGTGATTTGAAAATAAATCTTGGTAAGATATACGCTAATGCACATAAAAAAAAACTCCCGCAAAAAATTTACTTTCAAATTGGTTTTCGAGAGCATGTTTTGCCGTGAATCAATAAAACCTTTATTCAGCTCTTCATCTGATATTCTACAGATTGTAGGAATATTGAATTCCATTCTTCTGAAGACCGGCTTTCAATGATAAAATATCAATAAAATGATTCCAACAGCATTTCACGAGAAGATGACGAAGAATTAGAGAAAACACGTATTGCTTTCAGACATGAAAACCTGTTTTTTTTTGTTATATGGAGAATAATCCACTTTTTTAACGTTCCGCCTCGTCACTGACTCAGTCCTTCAGGCCCCAACGCCACATCATGGGCCATATCAGTGAAAAAGGATTTCTTTTCTTTATTCATGTTGTAGCAACGATTCAAGGTAGATAGCGAGAGGAAACTATACAGAGAAACGCATGCCGACAAGTTGGCGCAGCATTCGGTCACGTGCGGTCTAGCCCCTCTAAGGAACCTGGTTGAGGAAGGTATGTTGACTGTTCAAACTTCATCCGGTCCACAGATGTCTTCGAGCCGTTTTGGCGTTATACCAAAAACTTACCCAACGGCAATCCATCACCGTCGGACTTGTCCGCTCACCGGGTCTTCTAACCAGTAATTTGCTATCCTGTGTCGGCCTCTGCAGACAAACATCTCACGTTTTGATATTTATAGAAAGAGCGCTGATCAACCGGCTACCATCGTAGATTTTAGCAAATCACCGTGTCTGTGTGTTTGTCTGTTTTGTGGCGCTCAGTGAAAACAAATCTGACTACACGACAGATTTATTAGACTCGGACAATCAAATTTACGGTCAGTGCACAAACCTGATTCACTAAACTTTCCCAAATTAATTTCTCTATCAAATCGCAGTGTCGAAGTAAATTGATGATTATTGTGCTACGACAGGCTCTCGATATCACAAAAGACAGCTCGATCAACGCACTACAGTAGACACTCGATGGCACAAAACTAAGATTGTACATTCAATCTCAGAAACATATATCTTGATGCCAACGAAAGCATCAACATGCCCTCAAAGAATCGTAACTTCTATAGAATTGGAATTTCAAAGACGGCTGATAACGAGCGTACAATGATAGAGACTCGCTTCCATAAAACTGAGCTCAGATATCCTGTAGAAGAAAGTATGCTCTATCAAATGTTGGTACACAAGATAGTTGTAATGAACCGTGTCTTCTGTAGAATCGTAGTGCCAAAAAAAGTGAGATATTGAACCAGCTATGATAGGCCTTCTAATTCATAAAACTGAGTTTGATTATGTCGCTATCCAAAGACACAATATGATTCACTAAGCTTGAGCATAACCCTACAGAAAGGACCTAATATGACAAGAGTAAGCTTGATCATGACGCTACGGAAAGGACCCAATATGACAAGAGTAAGCTTGATCATGACGCTACGGCAAAGACCCAATATGACAAGACTAAGCTTGATCATGACGCTACGGAAAGGACCCAATCTGACAAGAGTAAGCATGATCATGGCGCTACGGCAAAGACCCAACATGACAAGACTAAGCTTGATCATGACACGCTAAGGCAAAGACCCAATATGACAAGAGTAAGCTTGATCATGACGCTACGTTAAGAACAAAATATCACAAGACCTATCTTGATAATCACGCTACGGCAGAGACCCAGTGTGACAAGACTAAACTTGATCATCAAACTACGGAAAGACTCAATATTACAACAGAGAGTTTGATCCTCACGTGACGTTAGTCACTCAATGTCTCAAAATTGAACATGATATATTAGAAAGTCTCACAATTCGAATTGCCAATAACTGCTTTACCAACTGTTACGTAATGACAAGAAGTAATTACATACAGGAATGATTCTGGAGAAAGTTCCTGGTTATTACCGGCTACTGAATACTGTTTTAATGGTATTTTCTAAATTGAGAGGGATTGCTATCCTTCGTTTTAGCAAAGAATCGAGTAAGAATCGAACTCGGAACGAATGGAAAAGTCTGCACATATATGACAACTTCAGAACATAGTTAATATGAAAGCTAAACAAAAAGGTTACAAACAAACGCCTAAGAAATCTCAACCTAGATAAGTCTGAATCTCCAATTATAAAGTAAATACAAGGTATTTTAACTTCATGAGATTCTTGTAAATATTTTTTTGTTTTTTGTTTTTTTGCTTATCATCCGATGTGACGTAACATCTGTCCTTCATTAAGGCAACGAATGTTGGAAAATTTCCTCAAAGATGAAGAAGAGACTCGAGGCGATGTAGCTTTGGTTCTACAGAAAGATGCTAAAGATATCACGGACCGAGGGTGTGAGCAACGATAAAGTCTTAGAGAGGATACAAACAAGGCAGCTGATGTTTCTTGGAAATATAATGGGGAAGAAGGGGCTGAAGAATCTGATAATCGTGTGTCGAAAAGAGTGAAGGAAAGACAAGGAAAAACAATGAATGACATACCTTGCAGGTTTAAGCAAGTAGAAAAACAGAACGTGGTCTGGTGAAGGTAGCAGAGGGAAGGAAGTTTTTTAGATGGAGAGCCATGATCGTCTACGTCCTGAAAGGACATAGCACATAAAAAGAAAGAAATCATCCCAAGCAATGCATTTAATCCACTAAGATGCAAGGGGTTGCTGAGAGCGAAAGAAGCCTAGAATTTTTTTTTATAGAAAAGAAAGGACAATAAAAGAACAGTTTTTGAGAAGACAGATGACGATTGATGTTGCCTTTAAATTATGGTCTTCAAATATGTCATAGTTTACAGAGAAGAAAAATAAACGGAAACAATTTCAACAAGTGAGAAGAGCAAGAAAAATCTGCCAGCATATATCCCACGGTTACAGCAAACAATCTAAACAGTCGTCACTTTCCAGCCTCGATAGAGTCCTAACGATCTCTTCGTCCTTGTGGGTGATGAATAATTTTCCATCATACAC
This sequence comes from Acanthosepion esculentum, assembly GCA_964036315.1. Classification (NCBI taxonomy): domain Eukaryota; kingdom Metazoa; phylum Mollusca; class Cephalopoda; order Sepiida; family Sepiidae; genus Acanthosepion; species Acanthosepion esculentum. The sequence goes on along the minus strand of OZ038498.1, from coordinate 17,038,154 downwards.
CCTCTTTCCCACAGACGAAACGTCACAAGCTTATCGCTGCTTTATCGCTATTACCATAGAAAGTGCTCTGATGAACAACATTCCTTAGTTCCACCAGTTTTAACCTTCATAGCTAATACCCGCCATGCTACACACACTGTAGCGAACCACCCTCATTCCCTTCATATTCCATTGGTGAGATGTAAGTTCCACTCGAGTAGTGCCTTCCCACGAACCGCTGCTTTGTGAAACCATCTCCCAAGTGGATGTGTCCTCAATCACTACAATCTTAAACTCATCAAATCTAGATTTAACCGTTATCTTTCCCACACATCCCCATAAACTGTGCCCATTACTGTGCTTATTACTCTGTATTCCTCTACCTAACTGGCTCTTGGGCCTTGTATAGGGTGACCCTCAATGTAAAAAGAAGAGAAAACAATGTTGGGGAGCTACAAAACAACGACAGAAATTGACCAAACCCATTTTTCAACGATTCCCTTCAATAGGCTGATATTTCTGACCGCCGGTTGATATTTTTGGAGTACACGTTCACCAAATGCATTAGTTACTTATTTCACTTGGCAACAATGTTTGTATCGTCGGGAATATTAACATATATAGCGTGACCCCAAAAAACGGGAACATTTAACAATCCAATAAAACCAAGAGTGATGGAAGAAAAATATTTAATTCATAGTAATTGAAAACTTAAAACATGCCATTTAAGAAACAATGATGGAATTTTCATTTTTTTTTAATTACGTCCTGTAGATGGCGTCCTCCTGTACGAATGCGTTCTTGAAATATGCTGTTGAGATTCCTCATTGACTGCTGCAACGTCTCAGTTGGGATACTGTGAATTTCATTCTAGTTACTAAAATGGCGAAATGTTTACTTGCTCAAGGTCACTGTCTCACAGTGTTGCCACTTGCTCATGTCTGGCAATACGCACTTAAAATATTCCCGTTTTTTGGGATCACCCTATATAAACAAACGATAAATATTCACACTTAAATTTTTCGTTCTTTCTCGGAAACATTTATTTAGAAACAAAGAAAAGAGCAATGGACAGTTCTCCTATATGGCAGTGAATGCTGCGCGATATCCCACACAGATGAGGAAGAGACTTCCACATCAGGATGGTGGGAATAATATAGATCGAAAATGTGGGCAACGATGATGTTTTAGAGATAATGGAAACAAAAAGGACATTTTTATCCTAACATCATGAAGAGACAGTTGAAATTTCTCACACACATAATGAGGAAAGAGAGCTTGAAAAATTTGATACTCACAGGAAAGATTAAAGAAAATGGTGACAGATAAAACAACATCAAACCTATCTAGCGAGTTTGGATAAATGGATTGCGAAACAAGATTTAAGAGATTAACAAAAGACAAAATATATTAATATCTTTAGAAGACAGGAAATGGTGGAAAGCCAGTAACGAGCATGTCCTGAGTAGACACGGTATGTATAAGAATAAGACTATTAAAATCATGATGTTTTATCACTTGTTTGACGCTTCTTTCTCTATCTCAGTGGTTCCCAAAAGGTACACCTGATGGGTGCAGCGGAAGAAGGTAGCAGGTGGGGCAGAATGATTGAAAAAACAATCAAAGATTTAGAAATAGTTTTAAAATATTCATATACCAAACATAAATATGATTTCAAAATTTAAAAATATTATGGATTAATTGTAATTGCATGAATGAGTTGCAGTATAAATAGCGTCCTGGGTAAGACGATAAACTACATCCGCGTCCTGGGTAAGACGATAAACTACATCCGCGTCCTGGGTAAGACGATAAACTTCATCCGCGTCCTGGGTAAGATGATAAACTACATCCGCGTCCTGGGTAAGACGATAAACTACATCCGCGTCCTTGGTAAGATGATAAACTACATCCGCGTCCTGGGTAAGACGATAAACTACCTCCACGTCCTGGGTAATATGATAAACTACATCCGCGTCCTGGGAAAGACGATAAACTACATCCGCGTCCTGGGTAAGACGATAAACTACATCCGCGTCCTGGGTAAGACGATAAACTACATCCGCGTCTTGGGTGAGACGATAAACTACATCCGCGTTCTGGTTAAGACGATAAACTACATCCGCGCCCTGGGTAAGACGATAAACTACATCCACGTCCTGGGGAAGATGATAAACTACATCCACGTCCTGGGGAAGATGATAAACTACATCCGCGTCCTGGGTAAGACGATAAACTACATCCGCGTCCTGGGTAAGACGATAAACTGCATCCGCGTCCTGGGTAAGACGATAAACTACATCCGTGTCCTGGGTAAGATGATAAACTACGTCCAACAGCAAGGTCTCTGATCAGGAGGTTTTGCGGAGCGTGGAACCACCTCTTAATTGCTGGTGTTTCGAGACCCATCCTGACCCGCGGTGGTAGCACCTGTTAGGGTCCCAGCTATGGACAAATAGTTAATCCCTAAACTGGGGTAAAAAAGCATTATAAAAGTGTAAAAATAGGTTTTAATACCAGAAATACCTTGTAAAAAATTATTACCAGAAATAAATTTAAAAAAACTATTTCCAGCAATACGTTTTTGATAAAAAAAAACTATTACCAACAATACGTTTTTGAAAAAAAACAGCTATAGAATTTTGAGGAAAAGTATATTTCTAGAAATAGATTTTTGACAAAACAAAAATATGACCGGGAAAAAAATGTTGTCGCCATTAAATGACCCATTGCTGTTGTTGATATGCTGTAAAACAAAAGAAACCAAACCAGTATAAATAATTATTTATCGATTTTATCCATGTGATATTTTTGCATTATATCAAGTAGTAAGATTAATGCAAAGAGGAGAGAGTTATCAGTGTTGTGATTTCGAACCCAAGGTTATCTTCCATTTAACCTCTCTCTATTTTTATTTTTAAATTTACTTTTTATCGTATAAAATTTGGTGAGGCACGAGCAAATTTTAATTCTGAAAATGCAGTCCAGATAAAAAAAAATAGTTTGGGAACCCTTTGCTCTATCCAGTCTCGACCTAAATATGTCAAGAACTTTTCTTCAGAATAGAACATATGTTTTTTGTGATTTTCTCCATTGATGCTACAAATAATACGATAGAAAAATAAATGATCAACGCCTCAAACTCTCATTGGCGTTATCATACATTTTTATTAATAAATAAAGCGCGATATGTTTTTTAATGAAAAGTCTCTACAGGGAAATCTTTATTTCAACGAATCATGTTGAAGTGTAGGCTTCCGGGATGTTTGTGCTTCGATCATGGAAGAAAGAACTTAGTCGCAAGATTTCAACAGAAAAACATATTTTCCCGGGAGTAATCAATTGAAGTAGCTTTTGTGTTTATCATCATAAAGCAAGAGTTTCGACTGGTGTTCGTCTATTGATGTTTTCCGGGACAGTGAAGAAACATGCAATGAAACCATAGAAATGGTATCTTTAATACGAATTTATCGGAACATTTCTCCAGTTCTTGAAAAGGACAGAAGAGAAATTTCCCCTACTTGAAGATACTTTAGCCGTACGTTTTATCTGAATGTATGCTAATGTTTCTAAAGTTTTCTTTTATGTGTTAGATCCATTCAAGGCTTAGACAATCATGGTTTCTGATGACATCCGCTTTTGTTACGCTTTCGAGACCTTATCATTCCTTCTTGCCTTTACTCTACCGCTCATTCACACTAACTCTTGAACTAAGTTATTAGCTATTTTACTCTTTTACATTCAGTATCTCCTGCGAGCGTCACATTCACCAAACCTCCTTTCTCCTTCGTGTCGTTATTAAGGATGAAACGCTTAAAGTAAGGAGGCTTTAGAAACGATTGACATTGCTTGAAATTTTTTGAAGATCAAAGTTGAAAGCCAGAATCAGGAATAGAGTTCCACAAGCAAAAAGTGCAAGAAAAGAAACTGTTAGCATAGAACTTACAGTTATATCTAGCAATATAAACAGTAAAATTATAGCTGCCAATCTACTAGTGTTTAAATTCTTGAAATTGTGGTACCAACGAGGAAAGTTCATCAGAACAATACCATTAAAACAATGGCAAAGTTTTGTACCCGCAAAAAAAAACACACTGGGTCTACAGGACGATTTTTCCCTTGATACCGCTATTATTTTGTAATACCTTCACTCCTTCGTCAATGTTTATTTACACGATTGTAAAACTATGTGAACCAAGTACAACGTGATATTTTATAAATATTTATTATTTAACGTTTTTAAAGAAATAAATATGAAAAGAAATATTTTTATCCAAATATTTTCATAAACATATTATTAAAATAGCAGACCATCTATAATACAATATTTATTATATACCTATAAATAAATAACTATGAAAAAAAAGCTTTTAATTCATAATTTTATTAAAAAAATATCAATGCAGGTAATAAATGCCCGAAAAAAGCAATTATTCAAAATTTATCATAACAGTTTCTCTTCGTCATATTTTTATTTAAATTTTCATGTTTGGCTGACATTTTTTTAAACCAACGAATAAAAATGTCATTTCATATGTCTTTATTAACTGATAATTGATAAACATCGCATTGTATTCGCGTTTTTTAGGGTTTATATATTTAGAATCCTATATGTATAAAATCATTCTTGTAAAAAAACAATCAACTATATAAATAATGTTTAATATGTTTTTTGTAAATTCTCAAGGATCAAAGAAATTCTATAAATTCAATTTCATGTTTGGGTTTTATTAAAATTCGAATCAACGCTTTTTGAAAAAAGCAAATGTTTTTTAGGATCCTATGAATATAAAATCATTCTTGTAAAAAAACAATCAACTATATAAATAATGTTTAATATGTTTTTTGTAAATTCTCAAGGATCAAAGAAATTCTATAAATTCAATTTCATGTTTGGGTTTTATTAAAATTCGAATCAACGCTTTTTGAAAAAAGCAAATGTTTTTTAGGATCCTATGAATATAAAATCATTCTTGTAAAAAAACAATCAACTATATAAATAATGTTTAATATGTTTTTTGTAAATTCTCAAGGATCAAAGAAATTCTATAAATTCATTTTCATGTTTGGGTTTTGTTAAAATTCTAATTACCGCTTTTTGAAAAAAGCAAATGTTTTTTAGGATTCTATGAATATAAAATGATTCTTGTAAATAAACAATCTACTATATAAATAATACGTAAAATTTATAAGAATTTATAAATAATAAAATTATTTTATCTTTATCCGACACCTTAATACGGCATAATCTTTCTTAGTATACGCATCTCATCTCTGTAATTTGCATACATTTATTTTGTAGGCAATTTTTCTTTTCTTTTAAAATCACCATTCTTTATGATCCCTTTGCATAAATCACTCTTAAGAGACATTAGAGAATACAAACTATGTAATATTTCGAATACGTCACAGTACGCGTGCTAGAAAAAGAAAGAAAGAAACATATGAGCAATATACCGTGCCCCGCTAAAGTTTTAATTACGGTTTAATTAGACGATATCAGTTGTAATTGCGAAACTGACGTTAAACCTTTAGTAAAGAATTTTTTTTTTTTTTTTTGCGAAAGTATTTATTTATACTTTTTTATATATTTGATATTTCAGATCGCCCCGATCTTTCGTCAGAAATTAATTAAATAACGTAAAAATATAAATATATATTACTATATAAAAATAACAAAACAAAAGTCATTGAAACAAAGCAAGTTCAGTCGACCAATGATGACAATTCCAGAACAACGTAACTATATGTAAAGAATTGTTTTTAAACTTTTCACTCCGTTCTATATTTAAAATTAACTTTAAATCATTTTCAATCGTGTGTAATTATACTAGTTGCTACCTGTTACTTCAGATTGTTTATGATTCACCGAGATCGAAAAAAAGACGGACACTCGTATACAGCGCTTTATTTATATAGATTATTACTCCGGTTGATCACAGAAAAGAATGAATTTGTTGTATCCTTAAAGATCTTACAAACAAAGGTGGTACTCGAGTGAAGGAACAGAAACACGCGCGTAGATGAAAGAAGAAAGATTTATTGTAAAAGAGAATACACTACTGAAAGACAAGAAATCGGGTGGCAGGCTAGTAATTCCCGAAGCAAGGTCATTTACCTTACCTCCCTGCGAATAAGGATGTGGCCGTTTTTAATGCGGGGAAAAAGCAAGCCCGTAGGATCGTGCAAAACTTCCCCGTAGGCCCCGTAAAAACGGAGTCGGGTAGGTGTATATCAACTCAGACGAGACTCTGCTCTTCGGCACAGACGAATCTCCAACTAATTGCCGAAGCAAGGTTATTTACCTTAACTCCCGACAAGGAAGGATGTGACACAAGGCCGTTTTTAATGCGGGGTCAAACCGAGCCTATGGGCTCGGTCAAAAATTACCCGTAGACCCCGTATACACGGAGTCGGGTAGCTGTCTACCACCCCAGACGTCTGGATTCCTCTCTGACCGAAGACAGAGAGTTCGACTAGGACAGCTGGAGACGAATCTCCAACTAATTGCCGAAGCAAGATTAATTACCCCCCCCACACACACACACACACACACCGCGAGGTAGGATGTGTCACAAGGCCGTATTTAATGCGTTTTTAAGACCGAGCCCGTGGGCTCAGGCAAAAATTCCCCGTAGACCTCATATACACGTTTTTTTTTTAAATTTTTTAAAGTTTTAAATTAGTCACAAATACTTCAAATTATGAGGAGGAATTGGAGAAGCGACTAATATAATTACACGACGTCTAACAATAGCCTTGTGTGGGTTCCTCTCCGCCCGAAGGTTGAGAGTTCGACTAGCTTAGCTGGAGACGAATCTCCAACTAAGTGCCGAAGCAGGTCCCCAGGTATATCCTGTGCTCACCACATATAGCTATTGATATAGTCAGTCTACACAGGTGATAGGGAGTATGGGACATTCCATTGCAACAGAAGTATTCTGATTCTGCTGCCAACAGAGATTGCGTGTGAGTAGAGAAACGATAAGAAATTATAATAATGGATGCGAATCAATATAAAAGTAAGTTCCTGTTGATTTCCTTATATTCTTTTAGCACAATATGAACCTATCTCTCTAAATTTGTTGAATGTTTTAAAATAGCCACTAACATTCTAAATGACGAGAAGGAATTGGAGAAGCGACAATATAATTACACGACATTTAACAATTTCATATACACGAGAGCTCTAGCAATAGACTTCTTCTTTTATGTGACGTGCCCTTTCAGGGCGTGGGCGACCATGGCCCTCCACATCTTCCTATCCTTTGTACATCTTAATAAGTTTTGTCTGTTCTACCATCCATTTGCTCAAGCCATTGTCACGCACTGCTTTCCTCTGTCCATCTTGCTTCCAACATATCCACTGGGTATCAGATTTTTCAACCCCTCCTTCCTCGTCATGTGCCCCATAAATGTCAACTGCCTCTACGTAATGTTATGTATAAGTTTCCTTTTTGTTTCAATTTTCTCCAAAACCTCGTCGTTTCTCACATGTTCGATTCATTGTATCCTCAGCATCCTTCTGTAGAACCACATTTATTTTGCTCCAAGTCTCTTCTTCAACTTTGATTCGCTGTCATACAGGAGGGCAGGTATCCCGTAACAGTCCAATACGCGGTTCTTCTGTTTTTTAATACTCTGTTTAGCTTTTGGCAGGCGTCTTTGACCATCCCAATACGTCATCGGATCTCAGTGATGTTCAATTTCTGTATCATACTACAGTCTTTTAAGGACGTAGGCAATCATGATCCTCCACATCTTCCCGTCTCTTGTGGCTATTAAAAAGTTTTGTCTCGTTGTTTCTCGCATATTCGGTTCATTGTATCCTCAGCATCCTTCTGTAGAACCACATTTCTGTTGCTTCGCGTCTCTTCTTCAACTTTGATTCGCTGTCATACAGGAGGACTGGTATCACGTAAGAGCTCAATACACTGTTTCTGACGAAGTTTTTCCTGTTCCTTAATACTCTACTTAGCATTTTGGAAGGCAACTTTCGCTGTCCCAATACGTGTTCGGATACCACTGTCGCACTTTCCGTGTGTTTCTTAAAGCATACACTCTGACATTATATGTTTGATCTTAAGAAGAATTGTTAATGTTTCTTAGAAACGACATAGATATGAACAGATTAGGTTAGCTAAATATTATCATGTGCATTAATATCAACTCATCTATATTTATATATCTATATATCAATATAATAAAACTGCTTCAAGTTCTGAAATTAAGTATATATATATATATATATATATATATATATATATATATAATTCTCAAAATGTGTGTGCATGTATGTGTGTGTATGTATGTGCGTGTATGTATGTGTGTGTGTGATCGGATGTTGTTTATGCATTTCCACATTTTTCATTCGATTTTGATGATTTTTTTGTTTGTTAGATAAATCTTCAGTGACGGTTTTGAGTCCAAATTGTTGGTGACAATGGCTCTCCACTACTTCTTGTCCATTATAACTCTAAACAACGTTTTACTATTTACTATCTGTTCTCGGATATATATATTTCATAAAACTTTAATAAAAAAAATAAAACTTTAAATTGTTACAATAATATAATTTAGTATTATACAGTTATCTTTTCAGGGACACTCACCCATTCAATTTGTTAACCCCTTATATGGGGATATGCCTCGGTTGCACCCAATTGTTGTTACAAAATTTGATTTTCGAGTGGGCTGACTTTAAACTTAAACCGCTCCAATTGAACAGCAAAAATTCCCAGTAATGAAAGACCAGGTCAAAGACGGGTTATGCTGCTGGTATGTATATATATATATATATATATATATATATATATATATATATATATAAAGAAAGAAAGAACAAAATTCGTTTGACGAGGAAATGGAACTAATGTCTTTAATTTAATAACAAAATTAAATTCGAAACTTTTAGCTTCCTTTTTTGAAACATGGTTATCACTGTATAGCGAAAAATATATTTTAAATCAATTAATTTATAATACATATATATATATATATATATATATATATATATATACTGCAAGTAGAAAATATATCGAAGTCATAAGGTTTAATAAAAGTGTTCAGACTGAATCGTAGTTTGGGAAACAGACCGTTGTTTACTGCTGCCCGATACAGTCTGGAGCCCCCGCTGTTCGCCTTGAGGTCCTCGACAAAATCCAGAGACGTATTTGCAATGTGATCGGCCCTGATCTGACATTTCGTTTACAGTCGCTCTCTCGCAGATGTGCGGTCGCTTACCTCTGTCTTTTCTACAAATACTTTCGCATAACTGCTCCGACGAGCTACTTTCCCTAGTTCCCAAACTTTCACTGTTCGAACGGTTAAATGTAGCCATCTCTTCTACTCCCATAGCTTCATGTCTCGCACGCCCCGTGTGTGGAACTCACTCTTACTCCTTTCCCTGATAACTGTAATCTTCATTTATTCAAATGCAATGTCAATCGACATCTTCAAATGCCTTGATTTAATTCCTCGTCCTTCTCTTCATCCTTTCCTCTATCACACTTCTTTAATCTTGCACCCACGCTCTGTAACCCCTTGCGTGCTCGCGGCACACCCACTTTGCTTGGGGTGAAATGAGTAAAAAATATATCAGTATAGATAGATAGATAGATAGATAGATAGATAGATAGATAGATAGATAGATAGATAGATAGATAGATAAAGATCGATTTAATGGTTTATATTCTACTGTTTATTAAGTCTTTCGAGGTGATTTTAGATGAATTTGTGGGATTGTTGTTGTTAAGAGTGATATCGGTGGTGACTAGATTTCTAGATTTGTGAATTGTGTAAGTACGTCTTTCTAGTGCTGATGATGAAATGATGTGGGTAGTGAAGATAGATAGATAGATAGATAGATAGATAGATAGATAGATAGATAGATAGATAGATAAAAACTATTAGCAGCAATAAAACTCTTGTCGGCCTTAAATAACCCAGTGAGGTTGATATGCCGTAAAACAAAACAAACGAAACCAATATATACTGAGATAGATAGATAGATAGATAGATAGATAGATAGATAGATAGATAGATAGATAGATAGATAGATAAAAAATATTAGCAGCAATAAAAATCTTGTCGGCATTAAATAACCCATTGAGGTTGATATGCCGTAAAACAAACCAAACGAAACCAATATATACTGAGATAGATAGATAGATAGATAGATAGATAGATAGATAGATATGAACAAAAACATACATAAATAGAATAAGATGAATAAAAGCAAACCGTCTTAAACATAATGGTAGATATATACCAGTAGAGTGGAATTTCATTGAGATCTCGCAAGTTAAACAACATAAACGAACAAAACGTGAAAAAAAGTCAACCCATGTAGAAATAGACTAATACTAAACACGTTCTTTTGCGTCTATAAGGCAAAGAAGCCATAAATAAGTTTATTTCTAAATACAATGCGAAAACATGTCATGATTTGAATCTTATGCTAAATGAATATCACCGGGAATTTTTGGAAGTTTGCTAACAATATGTCTGCTGTAGGCGGGTAACATCGAACCGCAAACCGGAAACCAATAAGCTTTTCTTCTCTGTCCAGAAACTTCTCGCTTGCAAATACTTGTGATAGACACTCAAACAACACAAAAACATTACACATACACAGAGAGAGAGAGACACACACACATGCATATATATATATATATATATATATATTATAAACTGTTACATTAGAACTTGCATGTTCTAATTTAACAGTTTATAATAAATATTTATTGCTCTACTTTTGTATTGAGCCCTTTTTTTTTAAATTAATGTTATGAATGCTTGAATTTTATTCTTTAGGTTCTTTTTATATATATATATATATATATATATATATATATATATATATATATATATATATATATATGTATATGTGTGTGTGTGTGTGTGTGTGTATATATATATACATATATATATATATATATATATATATATATATATATATATATATATATATATATATATAACTTGTTCCTTTCAGTTAACTCTCCAGAAAGTTATAAAAATAATAGAAAAATAATAGTCATCGGTGTAGGCTTCGATATCGAAAGGAAATCTTGTGAAAGCGATCTCAGAATACAGGGAAAGTTTTTTTCGTTATATGTCAGACATAGAGAAGAAAATAACAATGGACCGATTGAAGGCCCACATTGAAAGACAACATATGGAAAAATATAATACATTAATGATATGACGACGACAAAGTTCGGACAGAAATGCAATGACATAAAAAATCTGAAATAATGGATTCCTTAATCGCGGCGTACTCGTCGATCATTCGCCTTCCTCCCGGTTTATTTGAAAGTTCTTATTTAAAACTTTCCCTGTTATTATAAGTTTACTGCACCTGCAACGTCTGCTATTTAGAAATTTCGTCTCGCAGTGGATCAATGGTTAATTATGACAGTCTCGCAGTGTATCAGATGAAGTTAAACAACCACTATTGGGCTTTTGCCAGATTAATTGAAGTTTGACACTTTCACTGGAGCGTTTTTATAACGTTATTGCCTTGCTCTGTTGTCCTGTTCTGGGAAAAATAGAAAATTTGCCATATTTTTTTAATCGGAATCATCCCAGGAAAAGCAGTAATGCCACTAAAACACAATGGGTTACAGTGCGTGTAAGAATTAGGAACAGAAACAATAATGATTAGCAGAAAAAGGGAGTAACCAGGTGGACAGTAGATAGTGATTGCCATTGCATGTAAATTTTTGAAGATTAAAGTTGACTTGAAAGCATGGAACCGGAAGGGAGTTCCACAAGCTAGAAGTGCGAGAAAAGAAACTGTTAGCATAGAACTGTAAATTAATGAGATCTCCAGCAGTCTAGTACCGCGCTAAAATTTATGAAGAGCAATATTTATTTCCGCTTATTTACAGAAAATGTGGCACAAGGCCAAAATGGAGAAAAGGACGGTTTTCTGTCTTAACATTAAACTTAGCTAGCCACAAACACTGACCCAAACATACAACAATATTCCTTACGCCAAAACAACGCATTCTTACTTACCTTTCTTACTACATCTACCATAATACCTCGTTGTCTTTATGAATGTCCTAGCAACAAACATAAAACAACAATTTAAAACTAGCTCCAATGTGTATTTGCAATCTGAAAACAAAAATATTTACAAGAAACTAAAGAAAATAGTGTTAGTAATAAGAAAAAACACAACCTCTAAATGTGGCAGAAACATCAGTTAGCGAAAAGCGATATGTATTTTCGCTTCAAATACAGAAAATGTGGCACAAGGCCAAAAATGGGGAAAATGATGGTCTTCTTCTGTCTTAATTTTAAACTTAGCTATCCACAAACACTGAGACAAAAATACCACTATATCATAACACCAGAACGGCACATTCTTACTTACGTTTCTTATTACATCCACCATAATATCTCATGTCTCTATGAAAATCCTAACTAGACCCCACATGTACAATTCATTGTCAGTGGGGGAAGGGAAATAAGACAACAATTTAAAAAGCTAACCTCAATGAGTATTTACAATAGGAAAACAAAACTATTTAAAAAAAACTAAAGAAAATAATGTTAGTAATAACCCCCAACACACACATACACAATCTCAAAATGTGGCAGTAATAACCCCCAATCTCGAAATGTGGCAGAAACATCAGTTAGCGAAGAGCAATATTTTTTCTGATATATACACAGAAATGCGGCACAAGGCCAAAGGGGGAATTGGGGAAAGGACGGTCTTCTTCCGTCTTAACGATAATTTAGCTAGCCACAAACACTGAACCAATCATACAAACAATATTCCTTACACCAAAACAACACATTCTTACGTACCTTTCTTACTACATCCTCCGTAATACCTCAAATTCTCTATGAAAAGACTAACTACTCCCCATATATACAATACATTGTCTGGGGGGATAAAACAACAATTCTAAAAACCCCAATGATTATTTACAATATGAAACAAAACTATTTACAAGAAACCAAATAAAAAAATATTAGTAAATAAAAAGCCCACAATCACTAAATGTGGCCGAAATATCAGTTAACTGGCCGAAATCAATGCAGGACTATAGTAATATAAAACATTCATTCATCCCAAGCATTCACACAGACACGCACTCATTCCTAACCCTAACCCAACGAGGGAGAGAATGGGGAATTAAAGAAAAATAGGTACAGAAATAAAAAATGGAGGCAATGAGCATACATACCCTAGCTAAATTAACTGAAAGAAAAAGAAACTAATGCATCAAAACTTATGTACACAGAAATCTGGCACAGGGCCGAAGGGGGGGGTACAGTCTTCTTCTGTCGTAACGATAACTTTGCTAGCCACAAACACTGACCCAATCATACAAATATTATTCCTTACACCAAAACGACACATTCTTACGTACCTTTCTTACTACACCCTCCGTAATACCTCACTGTCTCTATGAAAGTACTAACTAGACCCCATATGTACAATTCATTGTCCGTTGGAGGAGGACCCGCATCCACCAGCGAACTGACATCACTGACCACCTAACGAGGGAGAGGATGGGGAATTAAACTTAAAAATTAAACTAAAATTTAGAAAAAATAGGGACAAAAATAAAAGGGGGTCAATGAGCATGCATAGCCTAATAAGTTAACTGAAAGAAAAAGAAACTAAAGCATTAAGACTAAATCTAACCTAACCTAATTTCAATCAGTTAGCGAAGAGTTCATTCGAACAATTACTATGAAAGTATTTATAGAAAAAGACACACAGAAGCTACCTTACGGTGGTGGGAAACTGACTGAAACCGATCCACCAGGTCCAATAATCTGTCAGCAATGTTATCAGTGTGGACGAATGGTAGACTTATAGATATGTAAGATAGAATCCGGAGAGAAAAAATTACCTAAAATAAATGACAATTTTTACGACGATTTCAGCACGATTTCTTCTTTTCTTGTAGGCCTTCTCCCGTCAGAAAAAAATGAAGCAAATACATAAATGTAACTATCTATAAAATGTTGTAACAGAGGACGGAAAATGAATCGCCGAAATACGAAGTTGCATTAGGTTAGGGAAAGATGACTTCCAAAAGCTAAGCAAACTATAAAGTAACAGGAAAATCTCGTTAGATACCAAGAAAAGTGTATTTAAATGTTCTGTAATATTGATCCACATATATGAAAGTGTATGCTAGACGATCTCCTCACAAAGGAGTGACTTGATGTAAGGAAAGCAAGGAAAAGAGTTCTCAGCTGTAATGTAATATAGGTCCTCCTATATGGCAGTGAATGTTGGACGATCTGCTCACAAATGAAGAAGAGATTTGATGTAAGCAAAACAAAGAAAAGAGTACTGAACTCTAATGTAATATGTGCCCTCCTATATGGCAGTGAATGTTGGACGATCTTGCCACAGGTGAAGAAGAAACTTGAAGCAAGAAAAACAAAGAAAAGATTAATGAACTCTTACGTAATATCGGTCCTCTTATATGTCAGTGAATGCTGGACGATCTCGTCACAGACGAAGAACACACTTGAAGCAACAGAAATTTGGTTCTACAGGAAGATGCTGAGAGTACCATGGACTCAACATGTAGCTTTAACTAAAACGGAAACAAAAAAGAAAGAAATATTTTAAATGTATCGGTCACATAAAGAGGGCTTCGAAAATCTGACACTAATAGGATATTTTAGCGGCAAGAGTGGCAGAGAAAAGCCGCGAAAAGCCTACTTAACGAGATTATGTAAATTGTCGGATGAACAGGGATTAGGAGAGATAGCCAAAAATAAAAATAAAATTTAATAAGTGCCAAAGAGAACAGAAAATTGTAGAGAGACATTATCGCCCATGTCATGAAGAGACATTATCGCCCATGTCATGAAGAGACATTATCGCCCATGTCATGAAGAGAAAAAGCACATAGAAGAAGCAGATGAAAAAAAAGAAGATACAAGGCGTAGAAAGTACAAGTCGAAGAAATTTAAAACTGTAATTTTTATTTATTTCGAATTACTGCGGATCAGACGGTCGACCATTTAATACTGATTAAATACAGCAATTGTGGGACAAGGCCGAAAAAGTGGGGAGAGGAGTCAAAAGCTGGTCAACATTATTTAATGCCTAGCTAATCAGATTCACGACCCATTTCTTCGTTACAATTTACTCATTCGCCATAAGAATCTATCCGTCACCATTCGCTCTTACATACACCAAAATACCTCACAGGTAAAGGGCCGCTACAGAAGAACACCCCATGACTTAAAGTTTCTTAAAATCTGCTTGTCTTGGTTTTATTAGAATGAATTTATTTGTGTAAATAACTCATATACATATATATATATATATATATATATATATATATATATATATATATATATATATATATATATATATATATATAAGGGACTCTCCCGTCGATTTCGACGTATGACGATCTGACAGCTTAGTTGATATATTGTGGTATATTGACAGCTGACAAGTTGCTTTTCAGCTTGTCTTTGTACCTTTGCCATGGGCGCCCTACATTCCTGTAGCTCTGATCTAACTGGCTGTACATTAGGACCTTGGGTATCCTGTCATCTGACATTCCCAAGATATGACCAGTCTACCGTAACAAGACTGTATGAGAAAAGTCTCGATTCCATCAATATTACACCTGTTAAACAGGTCTACGGTAGATGTCCTATCTTAAAGGTTAACTCCACAGATTGCACGCAGACAGCTTTTATGGAAAACATCCAGGTGGCGTATATGTTACCTGTACGGAGTCCACGACTCTGAGCCGTGCAAAAGGATGGCAAGTACAACTGCACTGTAAACCCGAAATATATATAATTGAGTGAGAAAAACAAACGACGAAACGGAGAAATAATTAAAACATTCTAGTCGTAGACACATATACAAGGATGGGCACACGCATATATACACACACACAT
>OZ038498.1:16819760-17017260 GCA_964036315.1 Acanthosepion esculentum | reverse complement strand
TGTGTGTTCGCATGTGTGTGTGTATATGTGTGTGTGTGTTCGCATGTGTGTGTGTATATATGCGAGTGCCCATCTTTGTATATGTGTCTACGACTAGAATGTCTTAATTATTTCTCCGTTTCGTTGTTTGTTTTTCTCACTCAATTTTATATATTTCGGGTTTACAGAGCAGTTTTCCATTTCATTATATATATATATATATATATATATATATATATATATATATATATATATATATATATATTGTATTGGAGCAGTAGGTCAATATTTAAACATATATTGTTAAATATCGCTATAGTCGCATAGCAATCTTGTAGGTCAACATAACAGAATTTCACATTTGATGCGAATATCTTTGTTTAAATGCTTATATAACCACTCTAAAGATGGCTCATGCGAGCCGAAATCTGTAGATGAATGTTATGATCCCTGTTTTTAATTTTTTTTTAATATCAAGTATGTGGTGCAGTTCAATTTATATTACATGAATCATTCATACAAAAAGCAACGACGTGCAAATGTAGGAACAGGCGAAAGTACTCGTATAAAAAGACCTTATGCAACTGGAATTTATTAAAAACAGGGATCATAACATTCATCTACAGGTTCGGGGTTAATGTATCTTAATAAATTTGTTGGCGAAGATGTATTCTCGCCATTTATATCATTAACTTCACTATCTGCTTTTTGTATGAATGATTCATGTAATATAAATTGAACTGCACCACATACTTGATATTAAAAAAACATTAAAAACAGGGATCATAACACCACATATTTGATATTAAAAGTACTGATCCGACGTGCAAATTTCGGCTAATAACTGTGACATTCCTGTATTTATTGAACAATTTAGTTCATGCCAAATCGACTGAAAAGACCTACTACTAGAAAAGAATTCTCCTATTACCATACTAGTACCAAAACCCACACTCCTAAATTTTAAAAAAATTCAACCTCAGCGTTGCGAACGTACGCGCCAAAATTTCTTACCGTTAACAATAACACATTTTTAAAAAAAACATATTTCGGGTCACATCTAATCTTTCGTTGTCCCCTTATTACCTGGATGTAAAAAAACAAATCTATTTCCATATGAACAGGCAAAAGTATAAAAAGACCTTATGCAAATGGAATTTATTAAAAACAGTGATTATAACATTCATCTACAGGTTCGCGGTTAATGTATCTTAATAAATTTGTTTGCGAAGATGTATTCTCGCCATTTATATCATTAACTTCACTATTTGCTTTTTGTATGAATGATTCATGTTATATATATATATATATATATATATATGTATATATATATATATATATATATATATATATATATATATATATATATATACATATATATATATATATAGAGAGAGAGAGAGAGAGAGAGAGAGAGAGAGAATTTTTTCTAAGCTCTATTCTAAACATTAAATCTGTTACGAAAAAAATAACTAAACAAAATGAACACAAAACGATCAGATTTAAAAAAAAGGACTCGTAACAGGAAAAACAGAATGAAAAAAAAATGTTAACAACAAATACTTTTTAACACCCAACCCAGTTCTGCGGAATCAGAATCAACGTTGAGTTTAAGCAAACGAATGTAACAAGTGGAGTAAAGTGCCATGCAGATTTAAATTTTTCCCACTTGTGACGAATGCAGCTATCGATTTTTTTTTGCATGCTAGCATGCTAGTTAACGTTCGTGTCAGTCAACTGTTGGCTCTCACGCTGGCCAATAGAATCTTCCTGCCTATTCGCGGTAGCCAGCTATAGGCTCTCACTCTAGCCAGTAGAAAATGGCCACAAACTACATGAAAACTGCCGTAGAAGCATGAAAAAATCGATTATTTCCACTATCGATGGGAGTTGGGAAATATAAATCGGTCTAACATGGAGCATGTGCATGTAAATTTTGGTGCAAATCTGTCGAAAATTGCGGCCGTACATTCGTTACACACACACACACACATACATCCTGCCTTTTATACATCCTGCCTTTTATACATATATATATATATATATATATATATATATATATATATATATATATATATATATATATATATATATATACACGCACACATACATGTGTGTGTGTTTATGCTTGCAATTTGCTTTTTTCGTCGCTTCTCTGCGTTTCTAGATTTGAAAAGTTTTAATTTTAAAGTCGAACACAAAGAAAGATTTTATTGCAGTTTGTGAAATTTCGAATATTTTTTCCCTTGCGAATTATCTTAACGTATTTGTTTTTAAGACGCGGTGCGGCGAATGTAGCATTGTAGACATAATGTCGCGAATATGTGGAACTTCAAGTATCTCTGATCAACGTACAAGTTCCCTTTGAACTCTTCATGTAGTTTTTCTATAAAAGAAATCTGCTAACCATATATTGTATATACTGCCACTAATGATAGCAGTGCGAAAATCTACCATACACAATTTATTAGCAAAATAGCGCAGTTGACTTCTTAATATTACTATTCGTATATATTACTTCTATTTCTCATCTATATCTATATTTATATTCTATTTTATTTTATATTTATTTTTATTTATTATATATTTTAATTATTAATTATTCTTATATTCATATATACAGTGCTGTTCGATAAAAGTGACTCAACTGATTTTTTTTTTTTTTACTAAATCTTCTCTTCTCCGATGAGCTAAATTCAAAGGATAAGCGATCTAAAATCCGAAGAAGAAGCTTTGAAAGCTCTTTGGATTTAGCAGTAAGTACTGTCAAGCATCCGTTCAGTATAATGTTCTGGGGATGCTTTTCTTTTCATGGAACTGGTTTCTTAAAACCTATTGAAAAGACCCACTGGAGCGAGCAGTACAAGAGAATTTTAGAGTCTTGTCTGCTCCCTTCTGCTGAAAGGGTGCAAATCGACCCCACCCACCAAGCTCATTTTTATGCAGGATAATGCTCCCTGTCACACATCAAAATTGATTGATGAAGGAATACTTTGATGAGAAGCAGGTGAGTATTATGACATGGCCGCCCCAATCTCCTGACCAATAGAAAACTTATGGAGCATTATAAAGTACAGGCTCTCGAGAAAGCAGTTGAACAACAAAGAGGATTTGATTGTGAATTTCATATCCGAATGGAATTCAATGCTTGGATATGAGATTTGCCAGAACCTAATCAAGTCAATGCGAAAAAAGGGTTGAAAAGGTTATTCAAAATAAAGGAGGACCCATAGATTATTAAATATTTTGAACTGTATTACCTATTATAAATAAATTATACCTCTATTATTCTTTATTTAAAGCTGTTCGGTTATGTTTCTATTGATTACTAGTTGCAGGAAATAAGTGAGTCACTTTTTTTGCAGAGAGTTTTTCTTTAAATCTCATTTATATCCAAAATTATAATTATCAATAGAATACCTGAGGTATCGCCTACCTAAAATTTTATTGTACAGCGAGCTCTGCACTGGCTATCGTGGCAGAGCGGTATCCAAAGAAGCCATTCAAAGATTGTCCGAAACAATCGTGAAGATCTCAGCCTTTTCCGAACGGGATTTTCGGTAGAATCATAATATATATTTTAATCAATAAGCTACTTGTGAGTCCCACGACTGTAATATACATGTTGATGGGCTATTTCCACATCACATTGAAACACCGAAGTTAGGCAATATGGAACCTGGTCAGTACCTAGATGGGTGACCGCTTGGGAATACCAAGTGCTGTAAGCTTGATTATGCCGTAGGTTCAGTGAATAATGGCTCAGAATTGTTAATCTGAGGACTGAGTTCCAATTCCCGTTGCTTTCGTTATATTACGTGCAAATACCCTCGGGGAAGCCATAAATTAACCTCTTCTACTCCCCCAGATATGGGTTAATTAGTAAGACTTGCATCACTAAACCATTATTATCTCCCAACAAATTTCATACAATCTAAAAATATTTTCTGGTTTTAAATAACCAGCAAGGGTTGGTAAGCCGTCGTAACGAATCAACATTTGAATAATTAAATATGGCAAGTATGAATACAGTTCATTATTTTAATTAGTAGCAGGATACATGTGCATTGAGGTGTAACGGATAACGGCTCGGAATTTGAAATCGGACAGTCGAGTTCGAAATCCAGTTCTTTACGTTCACTTAAGCATAAATACCTTTCGTGAAGGTATAAATTCTTTCTTCCAAGTTATGGGTTGAATAGTAAAACAGACAGAATGGGTTCTGCAGTTTTTACTGATTGGCAGGTTTTCCCTTTCACTGAAGCAGACAATAAACTCAAGATAGCGAAATCGGCTCTTGCAATATTCCCTTTGTTTCTTTCTTTGTTTTCTTTCTTTATTTCTTCATATTATTATTTATCCTTTCTTCCTCTCGCTAAAGCACAACAGCTACTATGCTATATATTTTTCTTCCGTCTTTTCAGAGCATTCAAAACAGAATGGTCTATTATCTGAGTCAATGGCAGGACGTAACGCATGTGCTAACTACCCGTACTAAATAAAAACAAGTAAGCGAGAAACAAACAGAAGTCGATTATAATTTTACAATATGTAAAGTCCCAAAATATATTAAAAGGGTCTCATGTGTAGCGTTTATAATTTAATTGGCAACCACACGCGGCGAGGAAATACAGTCGTGTGACTTGAAAATGTCCAGTGTAAAGGTTCTCCATACACTTCTATTCCTGAACTACAAATCGCCGGAAGTCATTCATTTTAATGTTTAATTAGTAATATGTTTATTTTCTTCCAGACGAATTTATATATATATATATATATATATATATATATATATATATATATATATATATATATATATATATATATATATATATATTTAATAATTGTGTATTTGGGCAGCAATCACTCTTTTATACATGTTTCGTTAAAGACAACCGACAAGGTACTGCGATTAAGAATTTTATTTTATTTTATTTATTTATTTACTTTTTTTTTGGCATAAGTGTTTTCTTTTCTGGATATAAAGTGTTTAAAATTCACGAAATACTTTATATATCCGTGCACTTTCGACTATTGGACACTTTCAAGAATTATTTTTTCTATCTTTATTTTTAAATCTTTGAGACCTGACCACCGCTTTAGCGAGAAAAAGAGAAAAATGACTTAATGACCAGCCACCGGTTGAAGTGTAACTATTTTTTTATATCTGCCGTGAAATATTAAATATCAATAATTTGCGAATTTTCGCTCAGGAACTCAGACAGAAGGGTTAAAATTGTTCAGGAACGAAGGAGTCAAGGGGTTAATATTAATTTAGTGTCATTTTTACTGTAACTCTACTGAGCGGACCTGAGAGTCTCTAGGAGAAAGTGCACAGTCTGGAGCTGTTCGGTCCTCAGTAGAGTCCAATACAGTCGCATTATTTCTCTCTGTTTTCGTTTGGACTCCTTTCTTTCTTTCTTTCTTTCTTTCTCCTCACACCCACATATACACTATCACTGAAATTTTGTTTATTTAAACCCGAAGATATATTTTCTGTTTTCTTTTTGAGTTTGTAGGTCTGATAAATTGGGTCGTGATTACGATTCCAATCTAATAAATTATAACCATGAAATATTAGTGTTTGAACCTTTTATAAATATATATATATATATATTTTAGAATTGGACATAGCCCGACATTTATATATTATGTTTAACGTTCTTTTTATAGATACAAGTATTTAAGCAAATGCTCTGTTTTATAATAAACAGTATTAAATAACATTTACCGGCCTGAATGTCCGAGAAATTTTCATAGAAAATTTTCGCTCTCCGACAGGAATCGAACCTGTATCCTATACGGAACCATCATTTCGCGTGATGTGCCTTAACCTTTCGGCCACAGAGCAGCGTCTGGTTAGCAAGGTCGATTTTACTATCTTTAAACTTTAAATGGTTCCGTATAGGTTACAGGTTCGATTCCTGTCGGAGAGCGAAAATTTTCTATGAAAATTTCTCGGACATTCAGGCCGGTAAATGTTATTTAATACTGTTTATTATAAAACAGAGCATTTGCTTAAATACTTGTATCTATAAAAAGAACGTTAAACATAATATATAACTGTCTTTAAATATATATATATATATATATATATATATATATATATATATATATATATCGACAGAGCGAGAATGAGAGAGAGAAAGTCTCTGTGTGTGTGGAAAGAATACGATGCAAAAACTGACGCATTTTATGTATCTTCAGGACTCATAAAATGAACGTGTCATTTTTACTGTAACTCTACTGAGTAAACCTTAGAGTCTCTGGGAGAAAGTGCTCACTCTGGTGCTGTTCGGTCCTCACTTTCTCAATAGAGTCCAAAAGCGTCTCCGCGTCCTTGTGGGTGACAAATTATCTTCTAGCTTGAAGCTCCTTTCTCGCAGACGAGATGTCGCAAGCCTCTCACTGCTCTATCGCCACTTCCCTGGAATATGCGCAGACGAAATCCATTCCTTAGTTCCACCCGTTCTCACCTTTGTGGGTTGGACCTGCCCTGTTACGCCCATTATAGCAGACCACTTGTATTCAATTGGCGAGAAGTTCCGCTCTAGAAGCTTCTTCTCGAGAACCACTGCTATGTGGAACCGACTCCCAAGAGAACATTTTCCCGATCACTACGATCTTAACCTGTTCACGTCTAGGGTTAACCGTTATCTTCATCACTTATCCGCATAAACTGTGCCCCTAAATCTGTAAACCTTTACATCTAGTCGCTCCCGAGCCTTGTACAGCCTCTATGTAAAAAGAATAAAATAAAAAAATTGTATTCAATAAAAAGTAAAATCTGTTATCCAATAAATAGTCCGCATTTCAAGTGAGCGCTCAAACACTCATTTAGTATATAATGGTCGAAGGTAGACAGTGTAAAGAATACATTCTTTTTATTGATACACATATTTAAGTAAATGCTCTGTTTATAATAAACAGTATTAATAACATTTACCTGCACGAATGTCCGAGAAATTTTCATAGAAAATATTCATCCTCCGACAGGAATCGAACCTGTATCCTATACGGAACCGTCATAGAGCCTGACGTGCCTTAACCGATTGAGCCACAGAGAATCGTTCGATTCGCAAAGTCGAATTTAATGCTTTTAAACTTCAATCTTCCATGAATCTCTCACGTACATTCATATCTGCTCATCGCGCATCCAGATGTAAGCAAATTGCGTCACACATTATGAAATGGACAAAGTCCAACAATTATTTTAAGACATTTTTATGTTTATACATTCTTTTTATAGATATAAATATTTAAGTAAATGCTTTGTTTCTATGAAAATTTCTCGGACATTCGGCCAGTAAATGTTATTAATACTGTTTATTATAAAACAGAGCATTTAATAACATATTTGTATCTATAAAAAGAATGTATAAAACATAAAAAATGTCTTAAAATATAAAGAATCTAAAAGAAGTATTTGCATTTCCGTAGCCGCGGAAATTTTAATCTTTCAGAAAATCATTTGCAAGGAAGAATATAAATAGAAATTACAATGTTGTATATTTTTATTTGTTTATTCTTAACCCTTTGAGACCTGGACACCGCTTTACCGGTGGTAGGGAAAAATGACGTAATGCCCAGTCACCATTTTAACGGTGGTAGGGAAAAATGTCTTCATGACCAGATACCGGTTGAACGGTGTGTAAACTATTTTTATATCTACCCTGAAACATTACATACCAATTATTTGCGAATTTTGACTCAGGAGCTCAGGCAGAAGGGTTAACATCGTTTAGGAGTGCAGGGCTCAAAAAATTAACTTAATGTGTAGATTTTTTTATATATGCTTCTAGAGTGAAAGGAATGTTTTTTTTTATTTTCCAAATATGGTCCGCACATTGTGAGCGTGTACATACTTGACGTTATTCAGTATTGTATTTTTCTTTTTATTGTTTCTATTATAGTCTTTTTTACATGTGAATTAGGCTATTATACTATTATTTTCTACAAGTATGTTGCGGGTGGAGATTGGTAGTGTCTAAATGATTCCTAATTGACCTATGGTAAGATAGGTTTAACGTCTGTCTTATAAGAAAACAAGCAAAAATTTTAAAAAGCTGAATCGGTACCTTGTCAGTCAACATTAATGAAACATATATATATATATATATATATATATATATATATATATATATATATATATATATATATATATATATATATATATATATATATACATATATATACATATATATATATATATATAGATAGATAGATAGATAGATAGATAGATATACATACATATCTTTGTGTATTTAGGCAGCAATCCTTCTTTCATGCACATTTCATCAAAAACGACAAAGTGCTTTTATTTATTTTTTTATACAATTTTTCATGCGATCTAATAATTTTTTTCCTTTCGGATGATAAATTATATAAAAACTATCCAATTTTTATTTTTATCCGAGCGCTTTCGGCTATACATTTAGCCATTTTCAAGGATTATATTTTAACTGTTAAAATTAGAAATAGATTGTTATGTGTATTTTTTATAAAATGTTTTCATTTTTTTGTTTCAAAACACGGTCAAGATATTATGTCCATGTTCAAATGTAATATTATTAAGTGTTGGTTTGTTTGTTTGTTTTTATTAATAAGGCTTATATATATATATAACTGTTCGGACTGTTTGCTTGCGCTTGCTGTGCTGGGTCTCTAGCATCATTGGTGGTATTACTTTGATTATATACACTCTGTTATTTTTTTTCTTTCTTCCCTGCCCATTCATTCATGTCATCCATAACAGATATTTTCTTCGTAATTTCTATTCCCCGTTAACAGTTCTGATGAGGGGGGACGAAACCGGTTGACTGGTGTTTTTATTTTAAATCTATCATGGCCTTTAATAAAAAATTTGTTTTGATGCCTTGATACGCCTCTGTACCGTTGCATATATATATATATATATATATATATATATATATATATATATATATATATCCGATGCGATCAGAACGAAAGTAATATATAAAATATATAAATTCTAACGTTCACAGCATTCATTCAAAAATGAGCTCGATACAATGAACAATGGATAAAGAAATCTGGTGAAAATTTTGATATTTCCATGGGATCGCTGGATTCTGCTGAATCATCGGACTTGGTAGGACTGTTTATTCTGTATAACCTCACAATTCACACTGAAATTAATATTAATAATATAGGGATTTATAGAGACGATGGTTTGATGGTAGTGAATAATTCCACCAGTAGCAAAGTTGACAAGTTGAGGAAATGGATACATAGAGTGTTTAAATCTTTACACCTCAAGGTGAAAATTAATTCTAATATAAAACAAGTAGACTTCTTAGATGTAACCTTAAACTTACACTTAAATAATTTCCAACCCTTCTTGAAGAATAATGCTAACCCCATTTATATAAACCCTAATTCCAATCACCCAACGCCAGTTATTAAACATATTCCATCATCTGTTGAACGCCGTATAAACAAGCACTCTTCTAGCAAAGAAATATTCGATAAAGACAAGACTATCTATAACAAAATCCTCACCGACAGTGGTTACAGATCTTCCGAAATAGAATATAGAGAAAACTGCAGTTACCCTAAAAAAATCAATAGAGGAAGGAGAATAATTTGGTACACACCTCCCTTCAACAAGTTAGTCCGTACCAAATTAGGGCACAAATTCTTAAATCTAATTAACAAACACTTCCCTAAAAAAAGTAAATTAATCCAGATCTTCAACTGCAATACCTTAAAAATTAGCTACAGCTGTTCTAGAAACTTAGATAAAATTATTAAATCACATAACAATAGAATACTGAAACTACATAGTGATAATAAACGAAACCTAAGTACAAGTTCTAATACACACCAAGAAAAAAGACTCTGCAACTGTAGAATCCCCGGTCAATGTCCATTATTAAACAGATGCTTAACCAAATCCATAGGGTATATGGCCTATATCTCATCAAATGAGAACCCCGGAGATATTAAGCTGTATGTGGGGTCTACTAGCAGACCTTTTAAGGATAGGTATTACAATCACTTGAACTCCTTTACAAATACAGCCAAACGAAATATGACATCACTTTCGAAATATTTTTGGAAACTCAAGGAAGAAGGAAAAACACCTAAAGTTAAATGGAAAATCCTAAGACAAGCCAGAACCTGTAATTCACTGAGCGAACCTTGCTTCCTATGTTTACAGGAGAAAATATGTATCATTGAACTTTTACATAATAACCAATTATTAAACCAGAGATATGAGACTACCGTTTTCTGTAGACATACTAAGGATTTAACACTACAATCTTGCTAAATTCCCAATCCCATAATTATGAATCTTTTATAATTATATATACACAAAAGACGCCTTTTCGATTGCAAAATAAATAGTGATAACCCAAACATAAAGAAATGCAATCCAACTTTAGAATTCTTATCGAAAAACCTAAAAATAACTACTCCTAATAATTATAAAAGTTAACTCGAAATTCTTTTTACCTACTAAAAATGTAATATTATCCCCTATCGCTATCTTCCCTCCCCTACCTCCCAAACTTAGGACGCTTAGTAGTTGACCTACCTAAACTTTGACCGATGCTTATCATCGGAAGAACGTCCACACTCCATTCAACATTAACTACCCGGCCCACCCAACACCAAACTGCTGTCGACAACAACTATCGTTTTCACTTAGATACTCTATGTATATTTTGTTAAGTACATTTTTCTTCTCAAAAATGGAAAAAGGAAGTGACGTTTTGCATCCGGGCTTGCCTACGAACAGGATCGTTCATAACCATTTCCGACCCTCACCCGTAGATGTGCAGTTAAAATGCACTGAGAATAGTCCGAATGATGTAAATAGTGTACGTAATACCTCATCTCAGAAATATAGACAAATAGTGTTGCAAGTGTTGATAAAAAAATTAAACAATTTAAACAAATTTAATCCTTAAAATCCTATATTGACACCAAAATTTCCAGTCACCCATCATTTCCTGTTCAGTTGTTCATTGATTAACGAACAGTTGAAATCGCCCACCGGCCATAAGACTAATATACTTATATAGCAATGTAACTAAGGAATTTTCTCACATAAATTATTTGAATAGGTAAAGAACATCTGGCAAACTTGACCAGGTTACTTGAGATGAATTACAAATTATTGCAAGCGCCCGATGTTTATTCTCGATAGAAGAAAGCAAAAATCAGGATTTCAGATACATTTGAAAGACTCTAACCACTTTACAATCTTCTTAACCTATTTTCCTCTCATATTTGACCTTGATCTAAATGAAACTAAACTAAATACAACAGAAATATATAGTTTCACCTACCGCCTGTCTCCTGGTCTTTTGAACTAAAGACGGGTTTTATGCTTTGCTTCCTGTTTAGAATTGGGTTTCCGGTCTCCTCTAAAGTTTTTTTTTCAAATCCCTTTGACTCACAGTGGCCCTTTGTGTCTTTGTGGCGCTATCGCTTTGCTTGGGTGAATTGCTTAAAACAATGGTAGTAGGAAAAGTTTAAAAAATTATATGATATGATTTTAATGCTTATTTATAACCTATTACCGCGTCAGCGTTTGAATAAGCATCGTACTATCTAATAAGTCGTTCAGGTATTACGCCATGCATTACAATGTATTATAATGCTGTGTATGTTTTGTGACGTACGGTGGCCGTTAAGTATCAAGACTTCAAAGTTAAAGTAAAACAGTATTTAATTACAACCGCAAATAAATACTTAACAAGAACAAAGAAGTAAAAGTCAACCAAAGATAATGAACCATTTCAGTGAATACCTTATTAGAAGCGCGGCTCGGCTTAACGTCCAGTAAACCCTAAATCACAATCCAAATAATCGACGCACAATATTTCACACTAATTCGACTGGATACTCAGAATACTCACTGCAGTTAGTAGTCTGACACCGCTATTTATACAAAAAACATATTCATAAGTTCAGAGTGTCACGCTCGATCATTAGTGTCGGTAGTTACTCGTTTTCTTTGTGAATAGCTGTATGCCAACACTTCGTCATAATGCATAGCCATTGTTGCAATGGATGACAAACTAGAGTAAAATGCTTCCTACAAATTATGCGTGAAGCTCTGCAAATTTGCTATGGAGACCTATAAACTTTTTCTCGGACTTTTGACGAACATTCTTCATAACTTTTCTCCTTTTTTTTGGCGGGGGTGGGTTGTTCGCTCACATGACTTTCAAAACAAAATTCGAAAATTTGGTTCACAATATTGAACGCTAACGGGTAACTATTCCCAAGCAAAACATCTAGAAACATGTCGAAAAATTTAAATATCCTCAGCTGTAGCGGCACCAGTTATACACCATAGATGAAATTCAAACAGAATCGCAAAGCGGTACTGAACGCCTTTGAAGATGCGGACTTCCACCTTGTTGTGGAAGCGTGGAATTGGGAGCGGATCGTACCTTACGTTTCGCAGAGAACGATTCCGAGAGGAATATTTACATCATCAATAAGATCTATCTATTTATCTCAATGATGACATATTTATCTATCTTTTGGAGTCTCTTCATACCTATCTATCTATCTACCTATCTATCTCAGTCTGTTTATCTATGACAGTCTGTTCATATCTATAGATCTGAGATTGTTTATCTATGTCAATTCAGTCTGTTCATCTCAATCCGTCTACTTTTCTATCTATCTCAGTTTATCTATACCAGTCATTTGATATCTATCTATCTATCTATCTCATTTTTTATCTACATATTTATTTACTGACATATCTATCTATCTATCTATCTATCTATCTATATATATATATATATATATATATATATATATATATATGCACAGATGTATACAGAATACATATGAATATATATCATTATGCACAGATATCTATGCATGCCTGTATTATAGAAAGTTCTTTAAAAATAATGAGCTAGATCCAAAATAATCCGAAGCAATCTTTGAGCCCAAAATATCAGAGGTTATTAAATTTAAAAGCTCATCACGAATGATATTTAAAATTTATGTACACACACACGCGCACTCACAGCGTGCGCGCACACACACACATATGTGTGTGTGTGTGTAATATTCAGGGACAGGGATTTTATTTTCTTTATATGTTTAAACTAGCCACAGTTTTCTACATAGCAATAATATTTGATAATACTAAGAAAACGAACGGTTCCACCGTAAGTGAAAAATACCCCAGAGCGATAAAATACTTCAGAAATAGAAAAAAATTGCATCATTATCATAATAATAATCATCATAAAAATTACACCATCATCATCGTTATCATCATCAGTCCGATGCCGTGGCATCACTGCACTGGATGAAAATACATTGTGTAAGATGGACGTTGACATCGCAAAAATGTTTTCCCGCCCTTTGACAGGTGTCTTTTTAATCCTACTTTATGCAGAAAAGCTCAATGGAAGAAACAGTTTAGTCATTAAGAACCGAACCATGCGGCAGGTAGTACGGTGTTACATGGTACAAGTAGAATTCGTACCGTGACCTGAGATTTAAAAAGAATTAACTGAAAAAAATTACAGTTAAATTTGAATGTCCAATTTAAACTTGAACATCATGTAAGCCTTTTTTTTTCATGCCTGACTAGTTGAAATAATTTTCTGACATTTTTTAATTAAAGTTTTAATTAATTTAATGTCTTATTCAATAAATGTATTTTGACGGCAAAATTATCTCAAAGGACCTTGCTCGATCACTAAAAAAAGAATATAATAAATTAGTAATGCCAGTGAAAATTATTTGGAGGCAGAAAGTTTGAAGTCAATTCAATTTTTCTCCCAAAGGCAATTGATCATTTTTGCAATGAGCAGAAATACAGTCTGATAATACTCAGTGTATAAATATAATATTTCATATCTAAATAGTTAACTGTTCAGCAATCACTGACGGGCAAAAGCACCTTCGTAAATGAATTTCTTTTGTTAATTTTAGCCCCAAATCAAAAAGTGATTAACAGTATGATTTTCCCAGTAGATGATCTTTGATGTTTAGAAAAGAAGTTATTGTATTTTCGTTAATGCTGTATAGTGTATTGTACAGTCTTAACAATGAGATTTCAGTTGATACAGTACACAACTTGAACAGGCGTATAGCAGTGAAAACAAAAAGCGAAACATCATTAACCAAAAACATTTGAATAGAAGATTGGAGTAGCCAAAAAAACATCTAACATGGGATACTGCAAAGTGACAAAGAGTAGATGTTGAATACAAAATAAAGTTACATTTTAATAAAAGAGAATATGCATAAAGACGGGTGGAGGAAAGAAACAATGCAAGAGGCAACACAAAGACGGTAAGGTTTGGTGGTGGATACGTAATGTTGCGGGATTGCATCAAAACATATTTTACAAAAAGTGAGCTTTAAAAGGTTAAAATATAGATTCAGTAAAAAGGGTGGGGCCTCAATTCGATGTGTCACTGAATGGAACTAAGCCAAAATTTTTTTAAGGGACATTTTTTTAATTCTTCTTGGCAGTAATTAAAAAGCTCTTGGGGACTGCGTGATTATCCCTGGAGCACTTTTTTCTTCGCTTCCCACCATAATAATTATTTTATCCTAAAATTAAGACTTCGAGCAGGTTAGTCTTTCAAATATTGAACATGTTCATACCCATGAAACCTTTTTCTTACCTGATTCACCGTCATACTGAACCAGATCATCATCTTTGAAGTCTGATAGGAAATCAGACCAAAGTAAACTAATACATCTTTTACTTTTTAGGTTTTTATCAATTCTTACCAATTTTCTTCTACTGTCGCCTTTGATCCAACCCCAAAACTTTACGTATTCAACACCAGATCTTACCGTCTTTGTGGTATCTCTTGCATTATTTATTTCTACCACTGCTCTTTATACATATTCACTTGCATTGAATGTAATTTTATTTTGCATTCATCATTAAAAGATACTTTTTCTCACTTTCCATTATCTCATGTTATTATATTCATCTACTCCATTTTCTATTCCAGTGTTTTGTTGTTAATAAACCTTGTTTTGTTTTCTTGCTGCTAAATGTCCGTTCAATTTGAGTATCAATGGAAACCTCTCTTTTAAGACCGTATTCACTCCTCACTTGCCTGACTGTTAAATTTGGATTGCCTACTGAAACACACACAATTTTCCTTCATTTCCCTTTTCTAATTTTTGTGGTTTTCCGGTTTACTTTGCATTTAAAACACTTCAAGTAATAGAAACGTCTCTTAAATCATTTAACTACTGTTTCCGGAAAATCCCAGCTATTTCTCGATGAGTCATTTCCCCCTTCAATGTCACCATCTCCATCATTGTTTAAGCAGAAATTTTAACCATGATTTCTATATGTAAGGGTGTATCAAAAATATTTACAAAGTTTGAGGTCGGATTCCTCACAAAAGTAAAAAGCATTATAAAAGTGTTAAAATAGGTTTTAATAGCAGAAATACTTTGTTAAAAATTATTGCCAGAAATAATTTTTTTTGGAAAAAAAAAACTATTGCTAGCAATGTATTTTTGGAAAAAAAAAATTGTCAGCAATAAATTTTTGAAAAAAAAATATTACCGGCAATACATGTTTTAAAATAATATTACCAGCTATACATTTTTGAGGAAAAAATATTACCAGAAATAGATTTTTTGACAAAATAAAATATTACCAGGAAAAAACACATTAGGGAGAGTTTCGAATGAGAAGAGGATTTCAAGAGTAGTAGAAAGATTTTGAAAGGAAAAAAGTAAATTTTCTTAAAAAATATTGTTTATCTTATAAAATAACATTAAATTAATTATTAAGCCGAGAAGTTAGGTTTTTGTCCTTTTTCCCAAACTAATCAGCTTATTCAAATTTCATCGATTTGTTTGCGAAATTGAACGAGGCGTAGTCTTTTTAAATCTCAACAAAAATATTTGTCATAACTTCAACAATTGCAAAAATTCTAGCCGTACAAAAAACCAAGCTAATGTTCAACTCCAATGAATAAATAAGGCACTTTTACGCTTATGTTAATAAGATGGAACAATTCCGAATTAGTTTTTCCTATATTACCCTGACTTTATCATCGCAATAGTTTTTCATGACTTAACGCTGTGTATTTTCTGGTGCACGGCTCCTGATAAAACGCCATAACTTATTTTTTAATCTATAAGGTGTTCCGAAACTACTGATAAAAGCATATTACTAAACAATCTTAACTTTTAATAAAATAAAAATGTATAATCATTTCCTGTAGTTTACTCAAAACTTTTCCACGCCATTTTATTATTAATTCTCCTCATAGTCACACCAGAACGGTGAAGAAAGGAAAGTAAGGTGTCAGAAGGTCTTTTATGTCATTTATCAACGCCAGAAAATGTCTGCAAAAGTTATATAGTGGTCATTTATTTTTCTAATTATTTAACTTTCATTTGCCAATCTTAAAACAAAACTTGAAGAGAATTCTAATTTTTTTCATGCTGAAATGTCATATCCCTTCACGATTTAAAGAGTCATGGCTCTTGACTACGTTCTTTTAATTATCATTTTTTCTTCCGGACGAAGGCAATCGTGACTCTCGAAACATTATTTTTTCTTTATAATCTATGAATTTCTATAACCTCCTGGTGAATATAGTGCAGTGGTTTCCCGGCGCTTTCTCTAAATTTTGGAATTCAGTTTTTCTTTCCTTGGACAGATTGACACTGATCGGATAATCATGACCGCCTTCCCCTGAAGGAGCATGGCGTTTTTTTAAAAATCCCTTCAAGACGTCGATGATCACAGGATTTGACAGATTCCTTATTCTTTTTTAATTTTGTCTTGTTATAATTTTGGGGGAATTTGGAGTGTTTTTTTCGTTATCTTCGTCACGATTTTGAAATTAGTTTCCTTCTCCTAAAATAACTGCCACTCAAATCCAGAGAGTCCACTCTGTTCTGCCATGTGACGGAT
The DNA here is from genome assembly GCA_964036315.1 of Acanthosepion esculentum. Taxonomy (NCBI): domain Eukaryota; kingdom Metazoa; phylum Mollusca; class Cephalopoda; order Sepiida; family Sepiidae; genus Acanthosepion; species Acanthosepion esculentum. The sequence goes on along the minus strand of OZ038498.1, from coordinate 17,000,363 downwards.
GAAAACGAGACGGATTCATGCCTTCTCCAAGTGTATTTGTGCGAAAAAGGTGGCTACCCTGGAATTTGAACTCGACTCGATCGATTTCTCTCTCCTCGGTGATATCACCCCCTCACACTTACCATGCGAACAGGCTGCTTTTTTTTTTCTTTAATATCTTAGAATTTTGGTGTCTGGTTGTTGTAATGTTATCTTTGTTCAAAATAGCTGAGAATTAGAAAACTCAGAGATAGGATCGAAGGAACAATGAACTAGTCATAGGAAAAAGGAGAAGTTTATTAAATACTCGTATATAGAACGGAAAGACTTGAGTAAATCAAATACTCCTCAAATCCTACTCTAATGTGACTACTTGCTATATTTATAAGTAGGAGTAGCTCATCGTCGCAACATTAGTGAAGAGCGGATAGTCCGCTGTGTCTTACTCTTCAACGGAGAGTTAGTGGAGTTGTCTTGCTTTGCCTATTCGTCAGTTTTTAATTACTCCTTTTCTTAGCCTGAGCGCCTAAAGACGTCAGTCAGTTTCCAATTAGGGGTAGAAGTGGTATTCTCATGACTTTCCCAAGGGTATTGTCGTGAAATGAACACAGCAGCAACCAGAATTTTGAACGCGGTTCGCCAATTCCATTTTCGCCAACACTGAATGTAAACGAAATTTCCTAGATTAGTATGGCCATTAGTTAAATACGTGAAAGGAGAACTTATTTCACTAGTGAGGAATTCGGTTAGATGAGCATGCTAACAATCGCTCTAGAGTAGACAGACCTTTACATATATAGTCATTTGCTGACCTTCGTTTGCTCTGAAAGAAGGCTATGTTTGTATTGTTAATCGGTCGAGCTAGCTCGGAGATTAATGAGTTTATTATGTTAACCATTATCGCCCTGCATCTCGGTCGGAATGGCATTAGCGTGATATCCTGTTTCATCATATAGTCGGTCAATATAGGTGGTTGCTGCGCGTACAGCCCTTTCTGCGCCATGGCTATTTATCCAGAACAGTAGATCACTTGCTATGATGTTGTTTTTTTTTCGCCAGCATTGTCCTGAAAAGCGCATTTTCAAAGACAAAACCATTTAGTCTAGCACATATGTGTGGGTCGCGAAAAAGATCGAACACACTACAGAAGTAACTTTCTGATAGACTGACTTGTTAATCACGGCTTCGGAAATTCTTGGTTTAAACAAACCCCAGTAGTGGTGATGGAATTTACTTGCCTTAGAGACGAGCTTATGCCACGGCACATACTCCTATATTTTGGGTCGGAACAAAAGCAGCTTTTTTTAATGTGAATTCCAAATACAATATCTATATATCTGTACACAGATTTATAAAAAACCAACTACGGGCCATTTTGTTTCACTATATTTCTCCATCGTTGAAGCAACTTCATGTTCTATCCTTTCAGAACAAGATATCTTTCTTGGCGATGAACTGAAATTCTTTACATTATCAGACTTTTGTAGGAATCGAAATGACTATTACTCTGAACATGCAAGATCAGGTATGGGAAATGTCGTAATATATACCAGCCAAGTTTGTATCAATGTCTGTCATCTCGTCAAAAAGATCGACGAGGACACCGCTCCGAATGGCCAATTCCGGACGCATTTCGTTGCTTAATGTCTTTAATCGGTCAAACTGAGAAAAGTATATGTCAACATTCAATGTTCCATTTTATCGGAAGCAGATTTTAATGCACAGTGCCATTCCAATCCATCCGGGTACGCAGTACCAACTTCTTCGAATGCAGACCGACTTTTGGAATGGCGGACGGTAGCACATATCCTTTCCTCGTGATATTTTGTTTGCTCTTCGTTGTTGCAGACAATTCCTATTTCATTACCTGTGATCGCTCTTTAAAAATAAAAAGGGTTGTTTTTGTTGCATTTCAACAGAGAAACACTCCAATACGGCCCATTATTTTCCCCGTTAAGGAAGCGTATAGATGCTGAACACAACGTATTCAAGTGTTTTTAAAAGAGGGACGGTACAGTAATGGATGGCGGCCCGAATTAAGGAATCGGAGTTCGAATTCCAGTCGAGATCATTACCTTCACTTACATGGGAAATGTACGAATCCAACCATTCTCCCCGCAACTACGGGTAAATAATAGGATATACTTGGATCTATAGCCCTGGGTGGCAACCGGGCCAGGAAAAAAATTCTGAATTCAAAACTGTATGTAGCACTGGCGAAACACATACTATGCAGCTAAGGAAAGGATCGTTCGCATTGACTCGATGATGCTAACTACGGTCGATTCATTTTTAAAAAGGTTCAAACGAACTATGCAGAACATCTGTACGAAGCCCTGAGTCAACGTATCAATTCAATGATTGCTTAACTTTTTGATTTGCTCAGTATCAGCGACTGTATGTCTACTGGAACATTCCCAGAATTGCAGTTCAATACTGAGGATGACATACGAACAGTATTCGTAGCTATAGCACCATCTCCATAAAAGGCACATATGTTTTTTGCTGTTTCTAAAGCGTTGTCTTTTTGTTTCCTTTTATAAAACAACACCCAGGGAAGAAAATGTTTCATTTTCTTCCATATTTTACATTTAACGAAGGTAAGAATCGTTTAAAATTAACAATCTACACACGAATTATATGCAAAGGCGCGTAGAAATGTCACTTTTCAGAAAATGTTTATATGTCACGGGTGAAAGAAATTCACATGCTGAATCGCTGCCAGTATAACTTGCTATTTATTTAACACCGGCATATTGCAGCAATGTAAACAGGCATATTACAAGAATATTAATGACAAAAGAGAGGTGGACTTCGACGAGGTGAAATGGTTAGCAAGATTGTCTCGCGAGATCAATTACGACTGAATATTGACTTTAATCCTTCCTGCGTTACCCAATTTCTTGACCTTGTGCCACATCTAATCTATGCTTAAAAATCATTTGTGGGTACTTCGATGTGGTGTAAGGGTTAGCAAAGTTGTTTGATCAGATCAATTATGACTGAATTGTGTGTTAAATCCTCGATGCGTGCCCTACTATAATCGGCCGTGTGTTACGGTTAGAAAATCGTTTTTAGTCACTCTGAGGGGGGGGGTAATGATATGCAAGATTGTCTTGCTAGATCAATTACGACTGAATAGTGTGTTAGATTTACACGGCGCACCATCTCCATAAAAGTCACAAATCCTTTTTTTCTGTTTCTAAAGCGTTGTCTTGTTTTTTTCTTTACGGATATAAAACAACATCCAATGAAGAAAATGTTTCATTTTCGTCCATTTTTTTTTACTTTTAACGTAAAGAAACGTTAAAATTCACAATGTGCAAACGAATTATATGGAACTGCGTGTTGAAATGTCACTTTTCAGGATGTGTTTATATGTCACGGGTGAAACGTTGCCATATTTTGTTTCAACCCAGTATAATTTGCTATTTATTTAACATTGGCATATTATGGCAATGTAAACAGATATTACAAGAATATTGATGACAAAAAAGAGTTGGACTGCGACGTGGTGAAATGTTTAGCAAGGTTGTCTTGCTAGATCAATTAAGTCTGAATAATGAGTTAGATCCTCACTGAGAGCCACACTTTTTCAGCCTTGTGCTACATATAAGCTACACTTAGAAAATCATTTGAGCACCTCAACGGGAAGTAATGGTTAACAAGGTGGGCTCTCTATATCAATTACGGCTGACTAGTGAGTTAGATCCTCACTGCGTGCCCCACTCTTTTGGCCTTGTGCCACATATAAGCTACGCTTAGAAAATCCTTTTTGGGCACTGCGACAGAGTGTAATTCTTAGCAAGATTGTCTCCCGAGATCAATTACGATTGAATAGTGAGTTAGATCCTCACTGAGTACCCAAATCTTTTCTGCCTTGTGCCACATCTAAGCTACGCATAGAATAAAATTTTGGGGCACTCCGACTTGGTGTAATGCTTACAGAGGTTTTCTCGTTATATCAATTACGAGTGATTAGTGAGTTCGATCTTTATTGGTGCACCATACTTTCGGCTTTGTGCCACGTCTAAGCCTCGCTTTGAAAACCAGCATAAAAGGGGCGTGACAAAGCCATATTTGCAGAATAATTTGAGTTCAAATCTGTCACCATTGCTCAATGGCATGATATGATATAGGATGTGCTGTGATTCTTTTAAAAATACAATGATTTGGTTTTTGATATACGAAGTGAACTTTAACTAATAGTGTAAAAGCAAATGGAAAAAGAAGATGAGAAACGAAAGGCAGGTAGAAACCAGGAGAAAGGTGAAGAAAAGCTGAAAAAGAAGAAGAACAAGGAAATGAAAGGCAGGGAGATGAGAGAAGAAGAAAAGCCTAAAAAAAAAGGAAAAAATAAAGGGAGAGAAGGGGGAAAGAATAAAAGCGGAAAAAGAAGAGAAAAAAGGAAAAGAAAGAGAAGAAAAGAAAGAAGTAAAGCGGAAAAAGAAGAGAAGAAAATAAAGGCAAGGACAGAAGAGGAGAGAGGAGAAGAAATGCGGAAAAGGAAGTGGAGAAAGGGAAAGAAAGGTAAGAAGAGAAGAGGAGAGAAAAGAAAAGAAAAGCGGAAAAGGAAGAGGAAAAAGGAAAGGAAGGCAAGAAGAGAAGAGGTGAAAGAATAAGAAAAGCAAAAAAAGAAGAGGAGAAAAGAAAATAAAGGCAGGGAGAGAAGAGGAGAGAGGAGAAGAAAAGCGGAAAAAAGAAGAGGCGAAAGGAAAAGAAAGGTAAGAAGAGAAGAGGAGAGAGAAGAAAAGACAGGAAGAGAAGGGGAGAAAGAATAGGAAAAAATGAAGGGAGAGAATGGGAAAAAGAAGAAAAACGGGAACAATGAGAAAAAAGGAAAAGAAAGGCAGGAAGAGAAGAGGAGAAAGAATAGGAAAAGCGGGAAAAAGAGGAGAAAATAAAATAAAGATAGGGAGAGAAGAGGAGAGAGAAGAAAAGCGGAACAGCAAAAGGAGAAAGGAAAAGAAAGGTAAGAAGAGAAGAGGAGAGAGAAGAAAAGCGGAAAAAGAAGAGAAAAAGGAAAAGAAAGGCAGGAAGAGAAGAGGAGAAAGAATAGGAAAAGCAAAAAAAGAAGAGGAGAAAAGAAAATAAAGGCAGGGAGAGAAGAGGAGAGAGGAGAAGAAAAGCGGAAAAAAGAAGAGGCGAAAGGAAAAGAAAGGTAAGAAGAGAAGAGGAGAGAGAAGAAAAGACAGGAAGAGAAGGGGAGAAAGAATAGGAAAAGCGGGAAAAAGAGGAGAAAATAAAATAAAGATAGGGAGAGAAGAGGAGAGAGAAGAAAAGCGGAACAGCAAAAGGAGAAAGGAAAAGAAAGGTAAGAAGAGGAGAGAGAAGAAAAGCGGAAAAAGAAGAAGGAAAAGGGAAAGAAAAGCAGGGATATTTTTTAAAAAAATAAACACTGAATTTAGTTTTCAGGTTAGAGAAGCACGTTTTGCCAATATTTCCCGCTGTTTGATTGAACGTAATGCTTCAGTTATTGTCGCCTCGGAATAAAACAAAACTTCAGTCGAGAGTAGAACTCTTCTTCCGAATTGCATATTCCAATTTCCTTCCCCATTGCGCACTGCGTTGATGGGAAAGAGGAAACAATGCGTCGAGAAAGTTCTCCATTCGCCACTGTGATGGAAAAAATTCAAAAGGGGGTAAAAAAAATTATGTTAAATGTTATGAAAAAATTCAAATAAATTACAGAAGATGGAGAAGGTGAAATCCAGTGGATTGTTTAAATTATTCATTTCATCATTGGCATTTCGTTTGAGCCTTATTTAAAAAAAAAAAAAAGGAAAATTTCTGAGAAGACAACGGAGCTTGTGACAACAAAATCCGAAGGCTGAATCCAAATAGCGAAATATGCCTTCCAAAAGATAAGCAAAGTATTAACAAACAGACATATTTCGTTAGAAACATAGAAAAGATTTCTAAACTGTTATGTAATATCAGTACTCATCTATGGTAGTCTAAGATGAAGAGAATGTAAGCAACAGAAATGTAGTTCCAGAGAGGATGCTGCGCCTACAATGAACTTGATGAGCATTTAAGTGTAATCGAAAAAAGAGGACACTTCTACTTAGAATAAAAGAGGTGACAGGTGAAATTTCTAGGCCACATAATGAGGAAAGATAGTTTAGAGAATCTGACACTCATAGGACACACTGAAGATAAGAGGGACAGAGGAAATTAATTGGTAAACAAAGTCAAACACAATAGAATTTACACACAAAATAGAAAAAACAATATATAACCTTTCTTAGACATCATGTTACACCGAGTTGACAACAGCCTAAAATTCTGTTTACTGAAAATCAACCTATTTTTCTAAATACTGTTTGTTGTTATATAAAATTATATATCGTTGTATCATATATATATATATATATATATATATATATATATATATATATATATATATATATATATATATATATATATTGATAATATTAGTGGTCAATACATATATATATATACATAAATTCCCAAGAGGATATAATCCAGGTAGAGCTCAATGTCCAGGACAGAGTAGGAATATAATATAAAAGGCTCAAACACTAATATTCCATGGTTATAATTTATTACATTGGAATCGTAATCACGATCCAATTCATCAGACCTACAACTTCAAAAGGTTTTTTGAATTTGTAGGTCTGATGAATTGGATCGTGATTACGATTCCAATGTAACAAATTATAACCATGGAATATTAGTGTTTGAGCCTTTTATATTATATTATATATATATTTATATATATATATATATATATATATATATATATAAGTGGACATTAAGGCCAACACTATGACAGCCTGTTTCATACTTAAACATGTCAATCCATTGTGTTTAATCATGAAACAGACTATAAGCTGCTGAGTGTTGACGTCACCGAGCACTTTTATATCTTTATACGCTCTATCCCTGATATTAATCCCTTTAACCATATATATACCATACCTTACAACTAATTTTATCATATATATATATATATATATATATATTTTACTCACAACAATATATATATATATATATATATTTTACTCACAACAAAGATGCAACTTGGTTTCAGTGCATTTTAACTGCACATCTACGGGTGAGGGTCGAAAATGGTTATGAACGATCCTGTTTGTAGGCGAGCCCGGATGTAAAACGTCACTTCCTATTTTTCCATTTTTTTTAGAAGAAAAATGTACATACAAAATATACATAAAGTATCTGAGTGAAACAATAGTGGTTGTTCATAGCAGTTTGGTGGTGGTGGACCGGGTGGTTAATGTTGATTGGTGTGTGGACATTTTTTCGTTGATAAACATCGGTCAAAGTTTAGGCACGTCAACTCACAAGCGTCCTAAGTTTGAGATGTAGCGGAGGGAAGATAGCGATAGGGGATAATATTACATTTGAGCAGGTAAAAAGATTTTCGTGTTATCTTTTGTAATAATTGGGAGTGTTATTTTTTGGTTTTTCTATAAGATTTCTAAAGTTGGATTGCATTTCTTTATGTTGGGGTTATCACTATTTATTTTGTAATCAAAAGAACGTTTTTTGTGGATATATAATTATAAAAGGTTCATAGTTATGGAATTGGGAATTTAGCAAGATTGTAGTGTTAAAACCTTAGTATGTCTACAGAAAACGGTAGTCTCATATCTTTGGTTTAATCATATATATGTAAAATTTTTACACACTCATATGATATAAATATATATATATATAATATACCTGATATGATGTATTTATATATTATAAACAGTCAGGTTGTCAACATTACCACGAATGTTAACCACCATATGAGATGTCTAAATTAGACATCGAAACAAATATGGATTTTTGACGTGGTAACTTGCATATTCCATGGTAAAAGTTTATAATAAATATCTATTGCTCTATTGTTGTACTGGGCACTTTTTAAAAATTAATGTTATGAATGTTTGAATTTATATTCTTTTCGTTCTTTTACATTAATGTGTGTGTATAGGTGTATATATATATTTATATATGTATATATATACATTTGTATATATATATATATATATATATATATATATATATATATATATATATCCTGGCTTGAGGCATTCGGATGTCTAGTCGCACTGAGGAGCTGTGATACAGCGAAACAGTACTGTCTGTGAATGACATAATTCAGCTCTTGAAAATATATTTCAACTGAGCACTGTTGAGTGATAAGCTAATTCTATAAACAACAGCCATATGCTCTAATGCAAAGCTCTTCAGTAAAATTAATTGAGCACTTTGGTTGATTGGCATTTGTTTACATTTGTAAAAACAATATGGTAGATTTAGTTGTGTAAGTCTACCGAGTGAAATTAGCTCTGGCTGACACCTAATCAGTTGTGTTTCAATCCTGGCTTGAGGCATTCGGATGTCTAGTCGCACTGAGGAGCTGTGATACAGCGAAACAGTACTGTCTGTGAATGACATATATATATACATATATATATATATACACCAACAACGTTTCCTGGGTAAACATAAATATATTATTGTGGTCTTCTAAGCAGAAATACAGTTACAGGACAGCTGTTTGCGAGATGATTGATGTGTCTGTTATCTTCTTATTGGAATTGTTTTTGAGTTTCCCGGTTCTTTTATTTTAGCATTAATGATCCGTAGCATCACACAGTTCTTTACTGGTATTACACTTCCCAGTTGAGATGCTTTTTGACGCTGTCTCTTTCCATTTGTTTAAAGACCATTAATTCGCGCCGCTCGTTTCAAATATGAGAATCCACAGTTTTCGATAGTGTTTAAATATTAATGTGCAGATGTTTACTATGGATTCGGAGCCAAAAATATCTAGATGCGTGTGTGGTGACGCGATTATGGTGATTTGCTGTCTGTATATTCACGAAGATTCGTCTATGTTTGAGGAATTTAGAAACGCTCATGGAAACAAGGACAAAGGAAAATGTGTTGAACTACTGTGTGGTATCAATCCTCCTGTGTGGCACTTATTGGATAAATTAAATCAGTTTTCATCTAACCACCGCAGATAAACTTTTCTGTCTGCCATCTGGTAGTAGTATATGTATAACTCGGGTGAGTCCATTTGTGTAAAAAGGGGACACCCCTCAATAGTATGTATATATACTAATTCCTTATAATATGACAGTATGCATGTATGGAGAGGGAATATTCATATACATACACATACTAACAAAAACACACACAATACAAAAAAATGAAAATAGAGCTAAGAACGCACAGGGGTTATTAAAAGATAAGAATAAAAATATCTTTCCTCACATTTTCTTGGTCAAACTTAATTGTTTTTTTACCCTTCAAGCAGAATATTCTCACTGCCAGTTCAACAAAGACATTTGTGTCACTACCACAGAAAAAAGAGAATGTTTAAGATCGAAAAACATAAGAAAAATTAATTCATTTTAATAATATGGGAAATATGCACTCTTTGCCTGAAGAAGGTCGCGAGATCCGAAACACGTGTTTAAAAATTAGGAAAAATAAAGCATTATTTTTTTTTTTAAATCCATATTACAACCAAGAACGTTTGTGGTTTCTCTCTTCTTTTTAATATATACACTTTTCTCTCGTTGGAACAACTATAATCTCTTCCCTATATATATCTATTCATATATATATTTATATATATATGTATATATATATATATATAGAGAGAGAGAGAGATAGATAGATAGATAGATAGATAGATAGATAGATAGATAGATAGATAGATAGATAGATAGATAGATGTTGTTGTAACCTAGGAAAGGTTACTGAATGAGGAACAAACAAAACAGAGGTTGGAAATGAAATGGTAATCTCTATAACATCAACAAAATACAATACTCGCCAGCGGTGTGAAGTAGGTAAACCACTACTAGTGGTGAACTAATACCCCCACTTACAATAGTGACCAACGTATTTATGAGGATTGAGACATACCCATTAGTGTACATAGGTACGGAATAACACACACTCACACACACACACACACACACACACACACACATATACATACATATATATATATATATATATATATATATATATACATGCATATACATATTTGTGTATTCAGGCAACGATCCTTCATTTATACATTTTTCATTAAAGACAACAAACAAGGTACTGCTATTTAGCTTTTTATTTAATATTGTCTTGTGTTCGAACAAATGTTTTGTTTTCTGGATACAGAATGTGTAGAAACTGTTCAAATGTCCTATAACTCCAAATTGTTTTGGCCATTTGTTTTAGCCATTATCAAGGATGATTTTATTTATTATTTTTCTGTGTATGGGTGGTGTGTATGTTTGTAGAGTTATAGAAATTTTTTATTTTCAGCATATTGTAGTTAATATTGATTGTCGGCTTTTTTTTTATTATTAAGGCTTCCATTATTTTTAATCTTTTTTTCCAACAGGATGAGGTTGGTATGTTTGTATTTTCTACTAGTACGTTTTAGATGGAGTCTGGTAAGTTTTTTGTGTGTGTGTGTGTTTAAATAGGTTCTAATAGAGCTGTGGTCGAATAGCAATAACGTAAGGCGTCTGGATAGGCATGTAAATTTCTTAAAGCGATCTATCTATCTATCTATATATATATATATATATATATATATATATATATATATATATATATATATATATATATTTGTGAGGTGCGTTTGTGCAGAAAAGCCTACAGTTTTCTAGATACTGGAAGTCAAATGTTCGGATTTGATCGAAATATTGATTGGGTCAATAAAAGAAATTGAAATCAATAGACGAAAAATTATTACACCTGTAAAATAGTCATTGATTTTTGGGTTTATCAATACAGTTCGAACAAAGTCAAATACAAGATAACACCGGAAGGAGAATGAAAAAAGAAACATGTCGCATAGAAAATTTTTAAAGACATTCATTCATTGGAAACATTCTGAAAAGAATTTTATCTTCAGACTTAATGCCTGTTATCAAGAAATATAACATAATTTCTGACGAAAAAGGAAAAATGTTGACTCGTAATATATATATATATATATATATATATATATATATATATAAATCAAAAGGCCAAACACTTATCTTAAGTGCTTATTTAGTCTGAGTATTCTCCAGCAACTTTGCGACAGTAATAAATATTACGTGAGCTTTCAAAAACCTTTAAAACCTGTCGATGTTATTTTTTTTCAGATTTGAAATCTTTACATTCATGAACTAATGGAAATTCTTTATATTTCCTTGAATATAGTCTAAGTGCTAATTTATAAAATATTCGAAAAGGTTACTTAGTGATCTTGAACACTAACTGTTGCAAAATATAAGATATATATAAATAAAAAAATATATATATATATCTTGCAACGCACACCCGCACACACACACATATATATATGTCCTATATTTTGGCAATTATATATATATATATATATATATATATATATATATATATATATATATATATATATATATATATATATATATATATATATATATATATATATATATATGAGATATTTTAGCAACAAGAATTAATTCAAACAGGTTGTGTTAATTTCAAGGGACATCGTCTGTCTCTTTAATGTTTTTATTTTATTTTTCTAATTTGTGTATAAGATTTTCACGGTCTGAATCAAAATTGTATAGTAAAAAATGTTACCTAAGTATTAACAACATGAGAAAACTATTATATATATAATTCCCCATTTAAAAATGAAAATTCATATCTTATATTTATCGTTTAGTATTTTTTTAAAAAGTCAAAAGCATGACATCTAATTATTAGCCATAAAAAGGAATCTCAAAATTATCCCCAGTGTAAAAATGATGTTGCATATAAATTTTTACGTCCTTTGGAAAATTGCATCCCCAATATCTATTAAGTACGGAACAATATTAAATTCAAACTTTGGCCACATATACATTACATTCTCTCGTAGGTTGAATTGTCACTTGTGGAAACATAGTGCAATTTGTGTAGATATTAATCATCACATCACAAATAACAAACATACAACTGCTACCTTGCTTTCCTGCTCTCTTCTGCTGTTCTCGTTTTAAATACTCAGGAGAACTCTCTGTTCCTTCTAACCATCGAGGTATTAGTATTCTAGCTCTTTTGGCAGGGTCCAAGATACTAAAGTCAACTGGTTAAGGATCTCACCTTGCAGCGATATTTTCAGACAAACAATATGGCTTTCGCTTCTCTAGGTCAACTGCCGGTATTTTAACGGTTATTTCTGAAAAAGTAAAGTTTTAAAAAAGAATGTTGAAGTTCGAACTATTCTTTTAGATTATCTCGAGGGCCTTTGACATGATCTGGCATGCAGGTCGTCTTCAGAAGTTGGAAAGTTATGATATTTCTTGACAAAGTTTTCATTTTATTAAATCTTTCTTATCCAATCGCGCAGTTAATGTTGCCTTGAAAGCCCACTCCTCTAGATCACGTTACATGAAAAGCAGACGCTCTCCAGGACCCAATCCTTAGACCGATTTTGTTCCTAATTTTCATCAAGGTACTTCCCGATGTCACCAGCTCTCAATCAAATTCGCTATGTATGCTCACTATCTTCTACAGTCTTACTGGCAAGTCTGATAGGTTTGAATATGTCAAATTGGCAGCTGATCTCACAAAGGACTTACAATCTGTTATTAACTGAGGCAAGAAGTGACTTGTTAATTTTAACGCTCCAAAACGAAACTACACGCATTTTTAGACAACTTTTTTTTTTTTTTACTTTCCATCATCATGGCTTATGCTGACTTCCAGCTGATTAAATAATTGTGCCTTCTCGGGCTAACATTTTCCACTGACATGAAGGGAAAAGATTATATTGAATTAATTGCTAGGAAAGGTGTTTCACTGTCTTATGATAGACAATATTTCTTTTTACACATTTATAAGTTTACCATTCGCTCCTGAATTGAATATTGCTGCCACATCTGGTCTGGTGCTTTTGCTATGTATTCAGAGATTCTTCATAAAATCCAAAGAATCTGTAATGTTATTAGTCCTGACATGTCATCCCGGCATCAGCCACTTTCCCACACAGCTTGTATGTGCTTTTTACTATAAATATTTTCAATTGTTCTGATGTCCTTTCGTCCTTGCCACCTGTATTTTATGAATTTAACCGCTGTACTAGATTGGCGGCAAAATCCCATCATCTTGAAGTTAAAATGCCTAAACATTCTTCGACATTTTCTTCTCTCACACTTCTTGCTCGACTTTAAATTCAGTATTAATCATCGTCTTCCATCTTCTTAATTCCTGTTCTTTTATCGCCTTCTCTCTTTGATAAGTTTTTTTTTTTCTCGATTTTTTTCACACTCAATCAGTTACGTGCCATACGTGATACACGCTTAGGCGATCATGTATCTTCCAATACATGATTGATGAGGCAGTTTTTTTCCCCCACAGTAGGTTGCCATTTCTTTCTGCGGTAGAGCAGTTGCCATCCAAGGCTATAGAACCCGGTCTATTCTGCTATTTACCCATAGCTGGGGGAAGAAGAAGAGCATTCATACCTTTCCCAACGGTATTAGCAAGTAAGTGAATGTAATGGCTTCGACTCAGTTTCGCAATCCTAGCCGTTATTCATTACTCCCCCTTCTTTCCACACTCACTAACCCCTTTCGTCTTTGTTAATTGATCGCCTTGGTTGAAGTAATAAATTCCCAGTCGGTTGTTCAGATTCCAATTGTGAGCTCATACATTTGTTGAATGTTCATTTAGGAGACTATCACATTTAAAGCCGCTAATGTGTCTGCTATTGGTGGACTATAGATTCCTTGGTATTTATTGATGACTGTCTTTCTTTTTATTATTATTGCAGAGCCCGTAAGTGATAGGGGACGAGCGACTGCTTTATTAAAAAGACAAACGATAAACAGACTGTTATTCGTAAATTTTATTCATCCCTCCTTATTCTGCATAAACTTAAATCTTTCTTTATACACCTCGTCTCCTAAGGAGGTCGGTGATTATAGCTCTCCACAACTTCCTGTCTTTTGTAGCTCTTAACAAATCCTGTTCCGCCATCACTGTTACGCGTTGTTTTCCTCTGTTCCTCTTGCCTTCAATCTCTCCTGTGAGTATCAGATTTTCCAAGCCCTCTTTCCTAATTATGTGCCCTGGAAATTTCAGCTGTCTCCTCTTGACGTTGAATATAAGTTTCCTTTTTGTCTCTATTTCATCTAAAACTTTGTTTTTGCCCACATATTCGCTCCATGGTATCCTCAATATCCTTCTCTAGGACTACATTTCTGTTCATCTCTGAAATTGTCAAGACCGCATTATCTTTCAACATGGTGTCAAATCAAAGTATAATTTGAGCGGAAGATTGGACCTGTTTTCTAGCTATCAGTTTGCTGGGGGTTTTTTTACTATTTGTATTACAGTTTATAAAAAGCTAAAAAAATATAATAAATGACATCTTCATCGAACCATTTATCAAAAGAGATAATTAGCTAAAGGCATTGATAATACGCACGACAAATATTAACAAACATGACTTCCCAGAATTTGATATGCTAATTTTGACATTTCTTGAACCTGAGATTCTACTGAAGCAAAAGACATCGGAAATACGAATTCGGAATATCTCTTTCGGACAAACAGATTTCCATAAAAGGACGATTATTATTAAAGCCGTGGATAGTGAATTCTATATGTCGGTTTCAGCTGCCTCATAATTCTCTTTTGCAGATAAACTTGAAAAACGCATGCATATATCTTCTTCTACAGAAAGTTGGTTCACTGTGCCGTACTAGAATTTTTTTTTCTCTCCGGAATCTATCTTACATATGTATAAGTCTACCATTCGTCCATACTTAGAATATTGCGGTCCAGTGCCTCTGCTGTGTATTTAGAGATTCTCGATAAAATCCAAAGAAGAATCAGCAATATTAGTGGTCCTGCCCTAGCATCTCGGCTTTAGTCACTTTCCCGCGGCCGTAAACTTCCTCCCCTATAAATACTTGTTCGGATGGTTCTTCACTATGGTTCACTGTGCCGTACTAGAATTTTTTTTTCTCTCCAGAATCTATCTTACATATGTATAAGTCTACCATTCGTCCATACTTAGAATATTGCTGCCACATATGGTCCAGTGCCTCTGCTGTGTATTTAGAGATTCTCGATAAAATCCAAAGAAGAATCAGCAATATTAGTGGTCCTGCCCTAGCATCTCGGCTTCAGTCACTTTCCCGCGGCCGTAAACTTCCTCCCCTATAAATACTTGTTCGGATGGTTCTTCACTATGGTACTTTATAAATTTAAGCGCAGTACTTGATTGTCGGCAAGGTCTCATCAATATATTGGCTAGATGCAACGGTAACTTTCATGCTAACGGTTTCTTTTCTTGCGTTTGTGGAACACTCTTCCGGCTTCTTTCTTTTCAGCCAACTTTGATCTTCAAAAATTTAAATGCAATGTCAATCGTGAGTTACTGTCGTATTCTTTGTCTTATTTTTGCTTTCTGCAAAAAAGGCAGTATAAATTATTTTATTGTATGTAATCTTCTATGTCTCTAACGAAATTTCCCTGTTTCTTAATACCTTGCTTAGCTTTTAAAAGGTATATTACACTTAGATTACGTAATTTAGTTAATTTCTCAATGACTTGTTATTTCATTTACTACTTGATTATCTTGACTTTTGATAACTCAAAGAAATATGACGCGTTTTGACGAAGCTCCAAAATCTTCACGGATTTTAAGTTTAACTGAAAAACGTTGCTTTAAAGTATTTAATATAATTCGCAATAATTATTCATTTAATTTAATTTATTAAATATACTATCATTGTTATATTTATTTGAAATTATATATGTACTGTTTATTAATATTAATAATTTTTTTCAAAATATTTCCACAGTTACTAGGATTTTTGTGACTGTATTTATTTGTTTTTGTACAACTAACCTGAAGATACTTTTACTTTCTGTTTTTGCTTACCTAAATTTATATTTTTTAACTTTGCATTTTCTACTCTCGTTCATTTCTTATCAATTGATAGTTTAGGCGTTAGAACTAGTAAGAGGAGGGAGGGTGGAGTAATGGATACGGAATCGGAGAGGCGAGTTCGAATTCTAGTCGAATATATTACACATTCACTTACGTGCTAATGACCTTGGGAAAGGTATGCATCCTCTTCTTCTAGCCCGCCCTGCTATGGGTAGGCATACCGCGTTCTATATACTTGGATACCAATTAGTTAGGAAAAAAATCTCTCTGGCCAGTCATGTATCAAAATGTCGAGTATCACGCATGGCACATAAGGCATGATATAAGGTCATCCCATAAGTTCTGTCCGAATTTTGAATAAAGAAGACAAATGACCAAATGTTACATTTAATTACAGATTCAATCAACAATACATTTTCCCTGATTATCTATAACTTCCTTCCATCTATTAACAAGCTTACTAATTCCATTACTGTAAAATTCTTTTGGCTTCGATTCGAAGAACTCACAAATGTCAATGTAACCTCTTCCTGTGTTACAAAAGCTGTTTCTTTCAAATGATTCTGTAAGCAACAAAAAAATGGTAGTCTGAAGGAGCAAGATCGGGAGAATAAGGTGGATGAGGAATTTTCTCCCAACCAAGTTCTTCGATCTTTTGTAACGTGATTCTTGCTGTGTGTAGTCGCGCATTGTCCTGATGAAACATCACCCGTTTTCGATTCACTAGAGCAGGTCTTTTTTTCCTCAAAGCTTGGTTCAAACGCTCTAATTGCTGACAGTATATTTGAGCATTAATTGTTGAATTAGGTGGTAGGAATTCAAAGTGGATTATTCCTTGGCAATCCCACCAGATTGAAAGAAGAACATTTTGCCCATGAAGTTCCCTTCTCGGCTGTGGCTGGGGTCCTTCTCCTTTACCAAGCAACTGTCTACGACGCTTACCATTTCGATAAAAGATCCATTTTTCGTCGCCAGACACAAGTCTATCCAAAAAAGGTGAAACAATTTGGCGAGAATGGAGAGAAGAGCAGATGTCAACTCGGGATTTGAGGTTGTTTTCAGACAATTCATGAGGCACACATTTTCCAAGTTTAGGAACTTTTCCAAGTTGTTGAAGATGACGATTAACAGTTGTATGGTTTGAACTGAGAACCACTGCCAATTCATCAACTGATAAAGCAGGATTTTGTTCAAGGGCTGCTTCAAGAAGATTTTCATCAAACTGAACTGGGCGTCCAGTTAGATCTTCATCTTCAAGGGTGAAATCTCCACCTCTGAATTTTGCAGACCATCTTCTGCAAGTTCTTTCATTCACACATTCCTCTCCATAAACTGAGGGAATGTTCCTAGCCGCTTCGGCTGCTGAGTTTCCTTTCTTGAACTCATAAAGCATTATGTGCCTCAAATGATTCTTGGGTACTGACATGTTAGCAGGGTTTTAATCAAACAAAATTTAATTTTATTGTTCTCTGAAATAAAATTTGATCAGTATAAATGCATCTAAACATAAAAATAATGTTCAGCTCCATTAGACATTATAAAATATTCTTTAAATATGGTTCATTTAACGAAAAGTTAAAATACGGAGAGAACTTATGGGATGACCTAATAAATCATTCCATTGCATGTTAAACAATGACTTCATAATCTCCAATTATTATCGGCTTAAATCCCGATTTATATTATCTTTCTGTTATCTTTATCTAAAACGAGCAAATTTTTCAAAATCTCTGTTTATTGATGCACAATTATTACTTCATTTTTCTTACTTTCTAATGTTTTTATTTGCATAACGTTTTAATTATTTAAAAAAATAGTTAATTATGGCCGGGAGTGACAGTGGGGGCAAACAGCCACAGACTATAAAATGTTTCCGTGGCATGCATCTTAATTAGTCACTGACAACTAAGCCCGGTTCTAGGCCCGAGAATGAGCAAAGGTAGGAAACCGGTGCCTCATAACCTGCTGCTTCGGGTAGATGGAGTTCAACATCCCAGAAAGACAGCTCACCTAAGTGGAGGAAAACCCTAAATTTAAACCTCGGCTGCCATACGGTCATATTAAAAAACACCAGGACGACTATGAAAGTAAATCCAGGGAGTGACAGACGGGGCAAACACCCACAGACTATAAAACGTATCCGTGGCATGCATCTTAAATAGTCACTGACAACGAAGTCCAGTTCAAAACCGAAGAATGGGCAAAGGCGGAAAACCGGTGCCTCATAACCTGCTGCTTCGGGTAGATGGACTTCGACAGACCATGAAGACAGTTCACCTAGGGGGAGGAAAACTCTAAATTTAAACGTCAGCTGACATATGGTCATATTCAAAAGACGGTAAAAGGCTAAAATCCAGACAGAAACTATTCATTTGATGTTAGGTATATATTGTTTATCATTATTTCTTTCAAAATTTCAGTTACGGGTTGGGGAGAGTTGTGTCTGTATTTATTTGTTTTTGTGCAGATAACCTGAAGGTACTTTTACTTATATTTGCTTTCCGCTTTTCCTTACCTAAATTTATATTTGTCAACTTGGCATTTTCTACTTTCGTTCATTTTTATCAGTACACAGTTTAGATGTTAGTACCTTAGAAAAGTCTGTATAAATGATTTCATTGCATGTCAAATAATTGCTTCATAATCTCCGAGTATTTTAGGCTTAAACCCCGATATATATTTTCATTTTTGGTTTCTCTTATCTTTTTCAAAAATTTAAAAATATTTCTGTATTTGTGTTTGTTTATTTATAAACTGTTTCGTAATATATCTTTCTTTCTAGTGTTTTTGCTTACCTAAAGATCCATATAATATGTTAAACGTTACTTTTGGGGAGCTTCTAAAACACATAATGTCTATAAATATGTTTCGTACTTTGTCTTTCTTTCTAGTGGTTTTGCTTACCTAACGATCCATATAATATGTTAAACGTTACTTTTGGGGAGCTTCTAAAACACATAATGTCTATAAATATGTTTCGTACTTTGTCTTTCTTTCTAGTGTTTTTGCTTACCTAACGATCCATAAAATAAGAAAAACGTTAATTTTGGGGTGCTTCTAAAATACATAATGTTTATAAATATTTTTCGTACTTTGTATTTTTTCTACTTTTTTGCTTACCTAACGATCCATATAATAAGAAAAATGCTAATTTTTCGGAGCTTCTAAAACACATAATGTATATATATATATTTCCTACTTTGTCTTTCTTTCTAGTGTTTTTGCTTACCTAACGATCCATATAATTAAAAAAAACGTTAATTTTGGGAAGCTTCTAACACACATAATGTTTATAAACATGTGTACAGTAATGCCTTGAAATATGAGTTTAATTCATTTCAAGACCCAGCTCGTAACTCAAATTAAAGTCTTGTCTCTGAAATCAATTTTCCTCATTACAATTAATGAAAATATTTCCGGTCCGTTCCAGGCTCCTAAATAATCACCACTCCTCTTTACACTTACTTTCTTCGAACCCTGGTGTCACTAAACGTATTTTGCAAATGAACGGCAAAAAAAGACAACAACAGAGGTCGTTTCGGAGTATAGGTAAGCACGTGTACTGCAGAAGCTTAACTGAAACTCGCTCGCATCTACATATTCAACACGCATCTCCAGGCAAAAAATAGGTCATACACCAGCTTGTATCTCAAAAACTCGTATGTCGGTACTCTCGTATCTCAAGGTATTACTGTATACGTATAAATTATATTCCGAAGGTTATCATAGCCGGTAGTGATGGCCAGGACAAACTTTCACTGTCTATAAAAAGGCATGCGTCTAAAATAGCCTCTGACAATCCAACTCCAACCCGTGAATGGGCGAAGGCAGAAACCTGGGGCCTCATAACCACCAATTTCATGTAGATATAGCTCGACAGCCCAGGAAGGTAGTATATCTAGGGAAAGGACAACCCTGATTTTAAACTTCCGCTTCCTTTCGTTCATATACAAAACACGGAAAAGTCTATGAGAGTAAATCCAGACAGAAAACCTGGAGTAGAGTCCTGAATGCTTCAACACTGACAACTTTCCGGCAACTCCTGCAGCCAAGTTGTTCCCAAATGTAATGCCCTTGTATAACATTAGATCTTGTCGACACGGCCTCCATATACCACCGCCAGTCTATAAAGCAGTGAATGCTGGACAATCTTCTCACAGATGAGACTTGAAGTAAGAGAAATAAAGAAAAGAGTACTGAACTGTTACGTGCTATCTGTCTTCCTATAAAGCAGTGAATGCTGCACAATCTCCTCACAGAGGAGTCAGTCTTGTGTTTCGCCAGTCTTGCGAAAACTCATAAGTCATGTATAAATTCCTTGACAAAAAACAGGAATAGTTTATAAATTACAGAAGGCACTGTTTAGATAAAATATGGCCGACGGTCATATATCCGTTGATGACTAAATAATCACGCTCTGAATTCCTATGAATAAAAGATTTTATCAATTATACGTGAGAAACTTTTTGCGATAAATAAAAAGAAAAAAGACAGAAAAAATTAAGAAATTATTAATTAATTGAGAAGGAAAATACAAAAGAACAAATAGAAGAAATAAAAGAATGAAAAATTAAAACTTAAACAAGAAGAAAGAAAGAAAGAAACAAACAAACAAACAAACAAAGGAAGAAAGAAAAAGGAAAATAAATGCACGAGAAAGAAAGAGCAAAGGAATAATTAGGAAATAAAAAAGAAACAAACAAACAAAAAAAGAAAAATAAATGCTTGAAAAACAAAGAAAACGTATTAAACAGAAATAAAAGAAAGAAATTTAATGATTGAAAAAGAAACAAAGGAATAAGTGGAAATGAAAGAAACAAACAAAGAAAGAAACAAAGAAAGAAAGGAGAAAGAAAACAATTACTGCTTGAGAAAAAGGAGAAAGGAATAAATGGAAATAAAAGAAAGAAAGAATGAAAGAAAGAATGAAAGAAAACAATGCTTGAGAAAGAAAGAACAAAGAAATAAATGTAAATAAAAGAAAGATAAGAAAGAAAGAAATGAAAATAAATGCTTGATAAAGAAAGAAAGAATGAAAGAAAGAAAGAAAGAAAGAAAGAAAAAGAAATAAATAAAAATAAAAGAAAGAAGAAGAATGCTTGCAAAAGAAGAAACAAAGGAAAACATAGACATAAAAGAAAGAAAGAAAACAATTACTGCTTCAAAAAAAGATCAAAGGAACAAATGAAAATAAAAGAAAGAAAGAATGAAAGAAAGAAAGGAAACAATCCTTGAGAAAGAAAGAACAAAGAAATAAATGGAAATGAAAGAAAGAAAAGAAAGAAGGAAACGAAAATAAATGCTTGATAAAGAAAGAACAAAGAAAGAAAGAAAGGAAAATAAATGCTTGAGAAAGAAAGAAAAAAAGAAAGAAAGATAAAAGAAAAAAATTGATGCTTGAAAAAGAAGAAACAAAGGAATAAATGGAAATAAAAGAAAGAAAGAAAGAAAGAAAGAAAAAGGAAAATATATGCTCGAGGAAGAAAGAGCAAAGGAATAAATGGAAATAAAAAAGAAACAAACAAAGGAAAATAAATGCTTGAAAAAGAAAAAAAAAGAAATAATGGAAATAAAAAGAGAAAAGAATGACAATAAAAAGAAAAAAGAAAGAAAGCAAAATAAATGCTTGAGAAAGAAAAAAGGGAATAAAAGGAAATAAATGAAAGGAAAACCATTGACAAAATGTCATAGACATGTGTAATTTTTCCTGAGATTAATCCTTAAAAGAAAATGTAAATAGTGTACTTAAAAAATAATAATATATGTAGTTAGAGATACAAGGATAACTCGATAAAATGACAGCCTAATAAGCTTATCAGTTGGATGTTATTTTGTAAAGTATTATGTATATACGTATCTTAGCAAGCTAGGTGTAATAACAAAGAGAACAAGAATCGGCTTAAGGAAGCTTTATTTTGTGCTTAGATTAACTGACACC
Organism: Acanthosepion esculentum; assembly: GCA_964036315.1. Taxonomy (NCBI): domain Eukaryota; kingdom Metazoa; phylum Mollusca; class Cephalopoda; order Sepiida; family Sepiidae; genus Acanthosepion; species Acanthosepion esculentum. The sequence goes on along the minus strand of OZ038498.1, from coordinate 16,978,524 downwards.
CGCGTAGAGCCTATTTATAATCCTCTACAAACGAAAGGGAGGTAATCATTAAATTTTATTCAAAACATTACTTTATCACACTAGGTTTTAGTCTCAACATATTTGTTTTGTTTTATTGCTATCTATCTATCTATCTATCTATCTTATAGATAGATAGATAGATAGATAGATAGATAGATAGATAGATAGATAGATAGATAGATAGATAGATAAAATATGGCGGATGACCATGCCTATCTTTATGACTGAATAATGATAATGGTGAAACGAGGCGGTTCTATAAAGTATATATTCAACCTTCGTTGACTGAACAATTGGCGATTCCAGCTATTGAAATTTATAAAATCTTTTTCATGAAAGTTTTCTAGCAATTATACTTTTAAACTTCATTAACTGCTGTCCGGCATTCGAGTACTGATAAGAGTCGTCTTCCAAATCATTTGTTTTGCCTCATGTAAAAAATCAATCTTAATGATGAAAAGCACAATTTATCTAAAACTTGGCAGAACGTCAAACATGTTGACAATACTGTAATGATCCCCTGAATTCGTATAAATTAAAGTTTTATCTAAAACTAATGAGAAAAGATTTGCATTAATCTTACACAGATAGATTCTATCTATCTATGTAATCTATAGATAGATAGATAGATAGATAGATAGATAGATAGATAGATAGATAGATAGATAGATATAAACAAATACACGTGAAACAGACTGAGATAAATAGATAGATAGATAGATAGGTAGATAGATAGATAGATAGATAGATAGATAGATAGATAGATAGATAGACATGAACTTATAGATAGATAGATAAATAGTAACAAATACACGTGAAACAGACAGAGATAGATAGATAGATAGATAGATAGAAACAAATACACGTGAAACAGACAGAGATAGATAGATAGATAGATAGATAGAAACAAATACACGTGAAACAGACTGAGATAGATAGATAGATAGATAGATAGATAGATAGATAGATAGATAGATAGACAGACATGAACTTATAGATAGATAGATAGTAACAAATACACGGGAAACAGACTGAGATAGATAGATAGACAGACAGACATGAAATTATAGCTAGACAGATAGATAGATAGATAGATAGATAGATAGATAGATAGATAGATAGATAGAAACCAATACACGTGAAACAGACTGAGATAGATAGATAGATAGATAGATAGATAGATAGATAGATAGATAGATAGATAGGAACAAATGCACGTGAAACAGACTGAGATAGATAGATAGATAGATAGATAGATAGATAGATAGATAGATAGATAGATAGATAGATAGATAGGAACAAATGCACGTGAAACAGACTGAGATAGATAGATAGATAGATAGATAGATAGATAGATAGATAGATAGATAGATAGATAGATAGATAGATAGATAGATAGGAACAAATGCACGTGAAACAGACTGAGATAGATAGATAGATAGATAGATAGATAGATAGATAGATAGATAGATAGAAAGAAACAAATACACGTGAAACAGACTGAGATAGATAGATAGATAGACAGACAGACAGACAGACATAAAATTATAGATAGATAGATAGAAACAAATACACGTGAAACAGACTGATATAGATAGATAGATAGATAGATAGATAGATAGATAGACAGACAGACAGACATGAAATTATAGATAGATAGATAGATAGATAGATAGACAGACATGAACTTATAGATAGATAGATAGATACGTAACAATTTGCTGATTGTTGGTGTTGTGAACGTATTGAACCCGATCTATTCCATTAATATATTTACGTTGTGTCAAATCATCTATCTATCTATCTATCTATAATTTCATGTCTGTCTATCTATCTATCTATCTATCTCAGTCTGTTTCACGTGCATTTGTTCCTATCTATCTATCTATCTATCTATCTATCTATAAGTTCATGTCTATCTATCTATCTATCTATCTATCTATCTATCTATCTATCTATCTATAAGTTCATATCTATCTATCTATCTATCTATCTATCTCAGTCTGTTTCACGTGTATGACCGGATTATATAGAGAGAAATGCTTACTCTTCAGACAAGTAATTATTCATTTCTCTCTCTCTCTCTCTCTCTCTCTCTCTCTATCTATCTATCTATCTATCTATCTATCTATCTATCCTTTTTTATTTATTTCTTTCTCATACACACACTCTCTTTCTGTCTCTCACTGTCTTCATTTCTCTCTTCCTGACCTAAGCAATACTTGCTCTCTTCATCCCTCCATCTGATGTAGATCTTAGCAATACTTTCCTTTTTCTATCTCCCCGATTCACTGTTCTCATCTTCATCTTTTAGGAAATTGAACAGAATCCACTGTCATATAAGAGGCTTGCGACCATATCACGTTGAAACACAGGTTTCCGTACAATCACCAAATGTAAGTGTCGTCAAGCCTGGCCACTGGTGCTTAGATGGGTGCCCGCTTGCGAATTCCAGGTGTTTTAAGTTTAGATGTGCATGTCATGTAATGGGTAATGGCTCGGAATTGTTAATCGAAGAGCTGAGTTCAAATTCCAGTTGGGTTCGTTATATTCACGCGCAAATACCTTTCGGAAAATTATGAATTCCCCTGATCCCCACCCATGGGTTAATTAGTAAGATTTGTTTCACTAAACCATTATTATCTTTAAAAAAAAAAACATTTACAGTATAAAACAAATTTCTGTCTTTAACCCATAAACTGCCAAATTTTGTAATGCGCATTTTTGGCCCAGACAGTTAGGAGTTAAAAACAACATACAATATTAAAATTTTCTTCGAATAGCTGGTACTTTCAAAGTTCATAGAAACTAGAACATCAAATATATATATGTATAAAACATCAAAAAGTAATATTGATTAGAAATAATAAAAAAATACTTTTCAAAATAGTCATTATTTTTCTACTCTAGAAATGTAAAATTACGACAGAAAGAAAACAGCTAATAATAAAAACTTTAAAGGCTAAGTGTTGTAAAATATACCTCTGCAAATGCAATGTATGTAAGCAATTCAATGTAAATACAAGGAATAACATGTAGTGAGTTTAATTCTAACAGATCCCCCAAATGGGGTTCATGGCAGTTAATGGGTTAAATAACCTACAAAAAGTTGATAAACCGTAAAAAACGAAGTAATCAGTCAATCACGTCATATAGGACGACTGATATTACGTAAGAGTATCGCACTGTTTGTTTCTAATAAAATTTTCCTATTTCTTAATAAGTTGTTTAGTTTTTGGAAGGCATCTTTTCCTATTTCAACAGTCCTTCAAATTGTTTCTCCCGTTTCCCAGGCAGGTTAATTTCTTTACTTTCTTGAATTTGACATCTCTAAATCGTGGCCCACATCTTGGACTTTTACTGTTCCTGACTGACAAACAGTGTCTTCTTGCGTTTTATGGTTATTATCAGCTTGTAATAATAACAACAAATATGAGGATAATAGTCAGCATGTAAATAATAAATAAGTATTATTGATATGAGACGGAACAATAAAATAATAATAATTCTTTTTGAACAAATATTTTCGAATAATTTTCTCGATACGGAAAGATATATTGAATGCCGTAAGGGCAGATGGGAACAGTGATTGACGTTCATTTGTGAATGGGTGGCAGGACACGACAAAGATGGATGGCAAATAGTTACAGTTAAAAGTAAAGTTAGAACTTAGAGCTAGAAGGGAGGGGAAGACATAGAGAACCATGATCGCCACTTACGGAAGAGATACAAGTGGATATAAAAAGAATTCTTTGCTAAATAAGAGTATAGGATAAAAAATTCCGGGAAGGGAAAACTCAACACCACCGACTGATTACGGGGACAACTCAGGACTGAGACAACTATGAACAAATATGAACCATATGAAATATATTTAAAAGCAAAAAACTTGTTCATATTTACTTTTAACTGTATCTATTCGACTTGTAAACTGTTTGAATGAAAATTAATCGAAAAGACAATTATACTAAATTATACTAATTTATTTGAAATACCGATATTTGAAATACGTTTGTGGCTTTGCTTTGAGAGAGTGTTGATATATCTAGAACTAATAACACCCTTGAAGGATAACATAGGGCTTTTTTGCAGCAAGTGTCATCCCATCATTACACAGCGTGGACATTTTTAGACGCTCTTAAAAGAGAAAAGGTTTTATAAAAAATTCATAATTCAAAAGTAAGAGCAGGTTGCAAAAATATAAAGAACGCCAAGAAATACCGTGTCGTAAATGGAAAACTTAAAGAATTAGTGGCATAACGAGTACTCTTCAGTAGTTGACTACACTCCTAATCAAAAATTTAAGACCACTTGAAAATTTATTTAAAAAGACTATTTTTTCATGGAAAAATTTTAAACGTTTCTTACTTAAGGTTACTAATTTTATAATCTAAAAGGTTATGTAGACAAAAAGTTATAATCCTAACATTTTATTGGAAAATTGACATTTTTATATAATGAGGCGTCTTACACTTGATCAAAATTATAAGACCAGAGACAAAAATTCTACGAAATTGTACGAAAAGTGTACGAAAACATTCAACAACCAAATTTAATAATGAGTTCTACCTCCACTGGTTTTTATGACTTCAAAAATTCTTTGAGGCATGCTAGAAATTAGTGTTTCCATTAAGCTGCGAGGAATATTGCCACGGCTTCTGAAGATAGCTTCACGAAGTCCATTTTTTGTTGAATATTGTTTTCCATTTTGATAAACGTCTCTTGCTATCCATCCCCAAACATTTTCACTTGGGTTCAAGTCCGGTGAGCATGCAGAATGTTTCAAGAGATGGACCACATTTTATTGTAGAAAGGTCGAGGTCCGTCATGCAGCGTGGACTGCAGCATTATCCTGTTGGAATAACCATCCATCCCCACACAAACGATGGCCCTCCATCACCAACGATGATTTTTGTAGCATGCTAACATAACCAGCCGCTGTCTGACGACCCTGCACCACCTGGAGCTCCATCCTCCCTCTGTAAGAAAAGGCACCCCATATCATTAGGGATCCCCCACCACTATGAAGTGGGGAGAAAATTTCAGGAGGCATTTTTTTGTTGTGCAAATATCGTTGGAAACCATCAGGACCATCTAGATTGAATTTTTCTCATCAGAAAACAGGACTTTCTTCCACTTCCCAATGTCCCATGTTTGGTATTCACGACCAAACCTTAAACGGTTCACTTTGTGACGTGGGAGCAGCCGAGGAATTTGTTTGCGCTTTTTATTTACCATGCCTTTTTGTCGTAAGTGTCGTCTGATGGTTACTGGACTGCAATCAGCATCTGTGGCTGCCTTAATTAGACTAGAAGAATGTCCACTGTTTTTCACAACAACCCGTCTTATTCTCCTACTCAATGCCGGAGAAATTTTGGGGTGCTTAAAGAAGACTTTGTGGTTCCATAATTCGCACGTCCTTTAGAAAGTTTCAAATCAAAGTTTTACTGCAATTTACCTTAGCTGCGATAGCCCGCTGTGACAAAACTTGATTATGGAAATCTAGAATTCGAGCACGCTCAACTTCGGTAAGTTTGCTTGCTTTAGGCATGGTGACACCTTAAACGCAGTGATTGCTAATCTCTAATTGAATTAAAAACATTGGAATTACCCTAGATCTAACAATTTATACACCCTGGTCTTATAATTTTGATCAAGTGTAAAACGCCTCATTTTATAAAAATAATTGAATAAATTGATCGGATTATAACTTTTTGTCTACATAACCTTTATATTATAGAATTAGTAACCTTAAGTAAGAAAACGTTTATAATGTATCCATGAAAAACAATATAAAAATTTTTCAAGTGGTCTTAAATTTTTGATCAGGAGTGTATTTGCGTGTATTATCATATAGCTTAAGATTATAAGGATTTTTCTTACTAAATTGTTTCATTAACGAATTTGTATTTTGAATATTTATCAATTGTTTATTTCCTCTTTTAATTTTTACATTTTTATTGCAGGAAAGAAATTCACATTTCGAATAATTATCATTTAGTATAATTTTCCTTTCGAATAATTTACAAACAGTTTATAATTCGAACAAAGGTTTTTTCAGTATGTGTCTGTGAGTTCAATACCCGGTTAAGGCAGTAGAGGACTTGGAGGGGGAATTAACAGGAGATAACTGATAACTGACACCCATTAAAAACATGGCACGTGGAACTAGAACAGTCTACCCCAATGAGCGAAATAAAGGGTTCAGTTCGACATTCCAACCACCTGAAGAAGACTAGAGCGTACAACGACCGAAACGTTGTAATAAATATGGCGACAAAGATGAGGAAATAGTCCGAATAATGTAAAAGTTTTTTTCCAAATAACTGTTTTCAAACAATTATTTTCGAACAATGCTCACATAATTTATCTTTCTCTTTATCTTAAATTGAATCTTTCTCTGTCTGCTTTTATGTATAAATGTTCTTGTAGTTCTTATTTTCCGTAAATCTTCCAAGTTTCTCACATGATCAGTTCATGATATTCTCAGTCGTTTACTGCACAACCACATCTATTTTCTCAAGTTCTCTCTTCATCTTTTGTCCAGCAGCTACTTCCATAATTCATGGTTGATATTACACAGCAGTTCAACAGAACTTTATTTTGTAAAGACATTTTTCTCTCTCTTAATACTTTGTTTAGTTTCTAGAAAGCAGTTTCCGCACTTCTAAACGAAGTTTCGCTCCCTGACGAGAGGCACGTTTTCTTTCGACTGCTTAGGTTGGTCAGCGTCAGATTTCTTTTAATCCTTTTACAACAAACAAGGCAAAAAAGCCACTAAGATACAAGCGGGCTTACCGAGTGTGAAATAATAAAAAAAATAAAGCATATTAACGAGCGAGAAGAAGAGAAATCAAGAGGATAACAATTGGCATTGCATTTAAACTTTTCAAGATCAAAGTTGGCTTGAAAGCACAAAATAAAACGCTCGAAGAGAGTTTCAAAGTTGAGAAGCAGAGAAAAGAAACTGCTAACGAACTTACGGTTCTGTTGCATATCAGTTGAGAAAAGACCCTTGGCCTTACTTCCGCTACAGCAGTATGTAAGCAGAAATCGGAACTGATGATAGCATATACAGGAAATGCATCCGGTGACTAAAATAAACAGGGCGCACAAGTGTCCTGAGCGGAAGGAAAGACGTGCCTGCGTGGGCGTATAGCGGGAGAGGTGTGCCCACACGAAGCATCGTAAGTGATATATCGGAAGAAAGCGCAGCCACATAAAGATGCGTGGGTGTTCAAATGTTGTTTAATCGGCCCGATTCTTGTTCTGGAGAGAAGCTAGCTAGACTTTCACCAAAGATTTGTTTCCGTCAATTCATGTGTGCGCAATCCTAACCTCTATGATTCTCCCTCATTCTACACATTCGGAGAAACTCGAACAATGAAGATATATATATATATATATATATATATATATATATATATATATATATATATATATATATATATATATATATATTGTGTGTGTGTGTGTGTGTTCGCCGCCTCATTTGAACCCAGCAGCATTATATTACACTTGTTGCTAATCTAGTACTGCGCTTAAATTCATAGTCTAAGTAACATAGAGGAAACTCCATCAGAACAGTTACCATGAAATAATAAAAAAAGGGATGATAGAAGCTGAGTTATGACGGTAGGATGTGACGGGACACCAGGTGAGAACTGATAATATTGCAGATTTTTCTTTGGATTTTATCAATAATCTTAAAATATATAGCAAGAGCACCAAACAGTATGTGGCAGCAATATTCGATGTATAGGCGAATGGTAGATTTATATGTATTTAAGATAGAGTTTGGTGAGAAAAACTGTCTAGCACGATAAAGTGAACCAACTATCCTATCAGCATATCTAGCAATGGATTTACTATCATCTTTCCACTTCATGTCAGCGGAAAATGTTAGCCTGAAAAGGCGCAACGTGTCTCTCTCCTAAAGGTTAGCATTATCCATGATGGTGGAAGGCTGAAAGGGGACTTGTTACAATTTTTGTGTACCGCTGTTTACTAGTGAGCCAACCAAAATGAGCTGACTCATTTTATAGTTTACCAAGAGAAGGTTAACCAATCAGAAGACTTGAAATATCCGATCCGGTGTGTATAAAGGCGGCCATTTTGTTTTGTTTTTCTTGTCGGAATATCCACTGCTAACCTGTCAGATGAAAAGACCTGCAGAACTACGCTTTCCTACTCTCTCCGAATATCCACTGCCAACCTCTGATATGGAAGTCCTTAAGAATTCCTGAATAGCTGCTACTAGACATTGGTGCTGTTTCATTGAACAAATTAATTACTACGTCGGATTTCTACATTCAAACTACATTTCTTACAGGACTCTCAGACATTAATAAAGAACAGTTTTGCTTTGGAGGTGTTAAAATTAACAAGCCATTCCTTGCTCCAGTTAACATCTGATTATAGGTCATTTTTTAGATTTAATGCCGATTTGACCTTATCGAACTGATTAATACATGAGAGTTACAATGATTACAAAAAGGATGTCTACGCTAATAGGTTTATCCACTAAATATAACGTTTATTGCAATAAGAAAGATTGTATATTTTTTCATTTAAATACATAAAACTTTGCTCACGTTTCGAGGAGGAATACATATTTTGGTGACACAGGATTCAAACGTTTCCAAGGAGATATGGGCATTTCTTAAAATGGATAATTCAGCCCTGCCTTTTGGGAGATCATCCGTGGCTGAAAGGTCTAAAGCAAACCTAGTTGATAACTGTCTTTCTGAATGTAAGAGAAACAGAGTTTGCATCCCGAACAAGAGACATGTTTTCTTTATTAAGTCTTTCCATTACCTAGGCCATCAGAAAAAAATGTACTCAAAAAGCACAAAGAAATAATATTGTAATAAAATTGCTTAAATCATCTGACATCTATATATAGTCAACGACAGACAGACTGTTTCGCTGTATCACAGCTCATTAGTGTGGATAGACATTCGATTGTTTCTAGCTGTTATCGAAAGCCGACCGCTTCGGTATTAATCAGAGATTCTACCCACCAAGCTATCGTCTAATGGTCGTTAATTACAACCACTCATTTTTAATATGAATTTGCAAGTATCCTTCAGAGAGATCCAGCTTTGAAAATATCCTTCCACCGTTCAACTTCGAATAGATTTTTTTCTGGATTGATAATGGGTAGTTATGTGTTTCTAAATAACTGTTTAATTCTGTCGGGAAATCCGCGCAAACACAAATTGTATTATTTCTTTTCTTTGCATGCACCGCTGGTGCAATCAATTCCGAATGGTTAATTTTTTCTATTGTAGCATTTCTTTCTAGTCTGTCCAACTTTTCCTTAACTTGTTCTAATGCTGCGAACATACGCCCCGTTTCGACTTAAATACTGGCATCGAACCTTTTTTTACTTAAATACCCGCCTCCAATTTTGAACACTGACCCAGTTCATTTCACAGAGCATCTGGAAAACATTTTTTTATTTCTTCCTTAAGATTTTTGTTCTGACTTTTTTAAATTCGTCGATTGTTCACTTACGTTTTTGCAATAAACTTTTATTGGCTAATCCCAAAGTTCAAATAGTTCCATCCAGCCCGTTTAGAATAAATTCGTAGCACTTTTAATACACAAGAGCTAGTTTTTACATGATTATTACGAAATGAGACATTACAAATTATTTCTCCAATTAAAATCATTTCGCACCAGAAACTGAAATCTTCGACTTTGGAAGTCCTTTTTAATAAAGGCGTTCCAATTTCCATTCCATTTGGTTTCACTGATTATTGAAATATAACTACGAGTGTCCAGTAGCATTTTCACATCCATATTATTTATTTTCACATTTAAAAATTTTCTTTTGTTGCAGTAATTTCTTCCCCTGAGAAATTTTTCTTGGCTTGTTTTTGCAGTGTGATTCTATATATCCTCGTTTATCATACCTATAAAATTCTTCATTTTTGAATGGACAGTCTTTTCCGAGATGTAATTTACCATATCTGAGACAAGAATTCACATTTATATTTTGCTTGCACCAACGAACGTTCTTTTTTTCTGAATGTCTTCAGCATCATGTTTCAAACTTAGAAATGTCTGGCATTCGTCCACTATTGCTTGTAGTGTAATATTATTTTGTTTAATATTTGTTAAAGTTTTCGCCTGTATTTCAGCTGTTAAACTTTCCACAAAAATTAATCCTTTGAGCATATTTGGAGGCATTTCGTTTATTCGAAACATTTTGCATTATTTATTGACGATACCTGCATGCGTGGCAACGTCTTCGTCCTTCCTTTTTTGGCTAGATTCAAGCAGCTGCACTGAGCATTAAACAGATAGTTCTTGTCATTAAATATTTTCATTTGAATGTCTAATGTGTCTTCAAATCCGATTCCACCTGTTTTTCTCGTTAATATATGGTTGTAGTAGTCATACTCCATCAGAGCTATTTTCCTTAACAAAAATTTCGGTTTTGCTTTATCTTCCCACCAGCTGCATTCTAAGACTGAATAATTGTCCATAGCTAGAAAAATACGCAGGAAATGTCAGTCCCTCATTAGGATTGTAAACAAATTTTGATATGGTGTTTTTGACTGTCTGGCTTAAAGAAACGTTGAAGAATGTAATAATTTCTTCATAAATATATCCAAAATAAATGTTGTTATCTTTGTGGTTCTAGTAACTGTTGATTATATTGTTGCTGTTTCTGTTGTTGTTGTTGTTGTTGTTGTTGAATTTCAAAAATAAGGGCCGAAATTTCCACCATGTTCGCAAGAAAGTTTTTCTTTTTTAACCAACGTGGTTGAAATTATTGTAACCCCAATAACAACTAGAATGGATTGCCAAAATCATCGTTTACAACGGTTATAAGTCGTAAGACATCCGATTCCTCAATACTAAGCTTATAAATCGTGAGTTTCGAATCCATCATGGCCGCTATTGTAACTCCACAATTCTATGGCTACATTTCTAACAAACTCTTATATAATGTACTTCGTATAAGGATTCTCTATACATAATGCACCAGAAACTTGTCGTAACGTCTGTATTAGTTAGTATGAAGACTGACTCCAAACGGCTGGTTTTTACCAAACCTCACCACAAGGCAGGATGTGGCACAAGGCCGAATTATCTGTGAGGCGATTCCGAGCCCTTAGGCTCGGACAGAAATTGCCCTTAGACCGCCGCATACACGGGGTCGGGTTTGTCTACTTCCTCAGACGAGGCGCTGCCCTTTGGCATAGCCTCGGTTGGGTTCCCGAAGGCGGAGAGCTCAACATGTCTGTTTCGAGCGCGGCACCGAACTGCTTGGATCGAGGCGGCAACCAGTCTTACCCCAGACCTGGAGCTTTTATAGTAATGGACTAGAACATATACTATTCAATTCCTAACATTCAGGATCTTAAATAAACACAACATTATATAATATACAATGATTAGCGACTTTAAGATGTTAAATAAACATAAATATTTTAAGTATAAATACCTAAGCAACTTAAGTTTCTCTCTTTGTGGTTTTCTTTCTTCGTTTAATGATAATGTTATTAAGCTTATCGGACGATATGAAAAGAATTTACATAAAATAAATAGACAAAACTTATCTATATTATTTAATGAAACATGTATCAATATATATATATATATATATATATATATATATATATATATATATATATATATATATATATATATATATATATATATATATATGGGCGCGTGGCCGAGTATATGGGCGCGTGGCCGAGTATATGGGTGCGTGGTCGAGTTGTTATAACGTTCGCTTCCTGACGTCATCTGTCTGGAGGGGGAGGTTCCTAGCGTGCAGCACCTTTGGAAAGTGCTCGTTGACTACAAGCCTTGTGAGTAAAATTGAGTAGTCAGAACACTTAGGGGCCGTCGATAGCTGTGCTAGCATGAAGTCACAAGTCATCGTGACCGAGCGTGTGAGTCTGCTGGCGTTGTTCAGATTTTTGATCATGCTAGATAACACGCTCTCTCCCAGAAACTGTAACTAAGGTCTGCTAAGCATAGTTGGAATATAAACTACAGTTTGACTCTGTGGGTGTTAAACAAACACAAATGTGCCTGAGCAAAAGACATTGGCGGGTATCCTCGAATATGAATGGCCAGCTATTATTATTATTATTATTATCATATATATATATATATATATATATATATATATATATATATATATATACGGACCCGGATTTGAACCTTATCACAATGCCATATTTTCCTGGCATATACGCATCCCAATTTTGTTTCTGATCTCCCATTCAGCAACAGTGTACATGGAGGGTGACATTTCTGAAACACCACATGTGAAAAGAGGGCGTAGTGATATTAACACTCACTGGACATTGAAAGTAAGACATACAATGTAATCAGCGAATAAACTACTTAACGAGTCTGTGTGAAAGTACAACAGGACAAGTTTAATGGTGGATTTTAAAGGGTCAGACGTTACCGAAAGCATCAAATGATGGGGCTTTGTGGGGAACCAAGATCAACCATATCCTGAAAATCAGCTAAAACAGGATTTTAACGATAGCACACACTAGCAAATAATTTAAACCGACTTAACAGATTTAATTGTATTTCCAGAATTTAGTTGATGCATTGATTGCACCATTTTAATTTTTTTTTCGAAATCATCACGGTGTATACCTGTATGATATTGCTCTGGTACAGAAAAAAAAATCTTTCCGCATCAATATAAAACATGGTCAGGTATCTGCAAATTTTTTTAGTCAACTACTTTTGTTTAAAACACAGACCACAATTGCTACACATACTAAAAGTTCATAGATTTCATTTCTGGCCAATGTCAGGTCTTGCCAAATTTATTTCTAAGAAGTCTTCAAGTATTAATTTAATATCAGACAAAAAGGATTCGTTCATTCTTCATGACTTGACCTACATTTATAATCCAACAGAGACGGTTTGGTAGTAACACACAGTGTAGAACAGGAACTAAACATATGGTACGTATCTGTAACTGTTCCAAGAGAAAAAAGTATTGCTTCAAATATACATTCAGTAACGTATTCCAGCCATATTTTCCCCATTAAAAGAGACTTCAGCTCTAAAACTATTGAATTGTAATCATAGGGTGGGATTAATCGCTTCTTTGTAAGGAAACTTTTGGCTTGTTTTGTTTTATTTTGTTAGACGGCATATCAACCTCAGTGGGTTATATAATGCCGACAAGATTTTTAGAATAGATTCGTGCGAATAGAATATCTAATCTTTTTTTTTTTCAAAAATATATTGCTGGTAATATTTTTTTTACAAAAAAGTATTGTTATTTACCTATAAAAATCTCTCTTTATACTTTCATATCGATCAGGGTGGATAAGGGTGGACCTAGGAACAACAGCAATGAAAAGGTGGTTCTACTCTCCTAAAGATCTCCGATCAGAGGCCTTGCTGCCGGATGTATTTTATCGTCATACCCAGGACGTGGAAACATTCATTGTATCCATTGACTGAACTGTTAGCGTTACTCTCGTTTCAAATCTATAAACTCTTTTTCTTAAAACATTTTTCTCAGGGAAACAAGTTACTCATGTCAACTAATTGTTATCACTCTTGTCTGGTATTGTTGGGCCTTTTCTTCGTAACCTTTTGTTTAAGTTAGTATACAAAAGTCAACATGATATGTCCTTATTTTCTCTTCGAGTTAAAATGTGCTTGGAATTTTAGTTGTTAATGCTGTTGAAAGTCCTCAAATAACGTCGCTTCGGTATTTGGTAAAGTACTTCGTTTGTGATTCTGCAGCGCCAGTCTACTAAATCCGACGAAGAACAGGACTCTTCAAGGCTCACAAGATTCACTAGCTTTAAGCCATTTGTAGTCACTAATCGGAAGAAAAAAAACTGTTATATATAACTGCTAGTTTAGACATTTCTGGACAGGATGGATGCTATGTATGACATCCACATGAGAGTCGAGATCGGACAAGACGATGTAAGAACGTCGAGTTTTTAGGTTATTGTTTTGTCTTTATAGAACCTTGAGGTGTTGAACAAAATTAATCCTAGCACAGGCTATTCTATTTAATTTAATTGTCTCACGTACTAAATTGGTTATAAGTGATCCATTGAGCGAGATATTCTTTTAACAGCGTTTTCTAATATTACATTGTGAGTGTTTAAAATTTGGGGCTCCTTTTGTAGCGATATCAGTGTCAGCCAGTATCTTGTTAAATGAAAACATCTTCAAAATGGTACAAAATTTGTTTCGACAGTTATTGCCTTCAGTTTTATCAGCTAAATGAAATGGACCTCATAAGAAGCACGTCAAACGACCCTGACAAGGAAGTTCACTGAGTAGGACAAGGCTCTTGGTCATTGATAAACTACTTTTTTCGACAAAGATGACAAGACAAAGAATATTGTCCTCTATAAGACAGTGGTCACTAGCAGCGGAATAGAGAGATGCACAGAGAGCGAACAGAAAGGAACGAGAGACCGTTCATCGCGAAGTGAAAAGGAAGATACAGCCGTTTGACTGTTCGCCTCTTTACTTCCGCCTAACCGCTGTCTACAACAGAATGTTATAACCAAAATAAAATGTGTCTACGATTAAAATCGGCTCATGGTTTTATTACGTGGGTAACGATCTGACCAAAGAGATATTTTTAAAGCCACAAGCGTTAGACTGGAAGAAGCTGCATCCTGAGAAAGGATATGGTGTTTGGTCTAAGTTTCAACACTATACTTTAATCCCAATCTAAGATCGTAGTTTCGGTTTTAGACATTTTTTATAGTTTCTGTTTTAGCCATTTTATTTAGCTACCCCACGCAGCTTACGCCCATATCACGTCGAAACACCGGTTCCAATCAGTACACAGATGGGTGACCGCTCAGGAATAACAAGTGGTGCAAGCTTAGATGTGCGGGTGAGGTAATGGTTGAAGGCTCTGAATGAGAAATCGGAGAGCCTAGTTCGAATTCTAGTTGGGTCCGTTATATTCACTTACGGGCCAATTCTCTTGGTATAAATCCACCATTTCTCGCACATCCGTAGTTTAAATAGTAAGACTTGTATCAGAAAATCATTGCTATCTCTCAAAACATTCATACAATCCAAAAATACGTTTCGTCCTCAAGTAACCCCAAAAGGGTTGATAAACCGTAAAAAACAATTCAATAAATCCATCATGAGCAATTTCGTCTACTATTTTGTTATAATCTGCAAACTTGATTTATTTTCCCTATTTACATTATTCCGACTATTGTCCTCATGTTTGTCGCCATATTTATTACAACGTTTCGGCCGTTGTACGCGCCGGCCTTCTTCAGGTGGTTGGAATGTCGAACTGAACCCTTTATTTCGCTCACTGGGGTAGACTGTTCTAGTTCCACGTGCCAAGGACACATGGCACAGTGGATAAAGGCGTTGATTAGGTCCAGTGACAGGACCCAAAGATTTGTAAGTTCAATACCTGGTTAAGGCGGTGGAGAACATGCAGAGGGTAATTAACAGGAGATAACTGATAATTGACATCCATTAAACATGGCAAGTGGAACTAGAACAGTCTACTCCAGTGTGCGAAATAAAGGGTTCAGTTCTACATTACAACCACCTGAAGAAGGACGGGGCGTACAACGGCCGAAACGTTGTAATAAATATGGCGTAAAAGATGAGGACAATAGTCCGAATAATGTAAATAGTTAATTCTCACTTGACTCATTCAAGTTATTAAATAAAGGACTAAGCTTTTGCCCTAATCCCTCAAGGTTTGATAGAAGAATATGGCTAAAAGCCCACTACGAGTACAATAGTCCGAATAATGTAAATAGTGTACATAATACCTCATCTCAGAAATATACACAGATACTGAAATGCCGAAACGTTGTGATAAATGTGGCAAAAAAGATGAGGACAATAGTCAGAATAATGTAAATAGTGTACATAATACTTCATCTCAGAAATATAGACAGTTAATGAAAGGCCGAAACGTTGTTATAAATATGGCAACAAAGATGAGGACAATAGTCAGAATAATGTAAATAGTGTACATAATACTTCATCTCAGAAATATAGACAGATACTGAAAGGCCGAAACGTTGTCATATATATGGCGACAAAGATGAGGACAATAGTCCGAATAATGTAAATAGTGTACATAATATCTGATCTCAGAAATATAGACAGATACTGAAAGGCCGAAACGTTGTAATAAATATGGCAACAAAGATGAGGACAATAGTCCGAATAATGTAAATAGTGTACATAATACCTCATCTCAGAAATATAGACAGATACTGAAAGGCCGAAACGTTGTAATAAATATGGCGACAAAGATGAGGACAATAGTCCGAATAATGTAAATAGTGTACATAATACCTCATCTCAGAAATATAGACAGATACTGAAAGGCCGAAACGTTGTTATAAATATGGCAACAAACATGAGGACAATAGTCCGAATAATGTAAATAGTGTACATAATACCTCATCTCAGAAATATAGACAGATACTGAAAGGCCGAAACGTTGTTATAAATATGGCAACAAACATGAGGACAATAGTCCGAATAATGTAAATAGTGTACATAATACCTCATCTCAGAAATATAGACAGATACTGAAAGGCCGAAACGTTGTTATAAATATGGCAACAAAGATGAGGACAATAGTCTGAATAATGTAAATAGTGTACATAATACTTCATATCAGATATATAGACAGTTACTGAAAGGCCGAAACGTTGTTATAAATATGGCAACAAAGATGACGACAATAGTCCGAATAATGTAAATAGTGTACATAATACCTCATCTCAGAAATATAGACAGATACTGAAAGGCTGAAACGTTGTAATAAATATGGCGACAAAGATGAGGACAATAGTCCGAATAATGTAAATAGTGTACATAATACCTCATCTCAGAAATATAGACAGATACTGAAAGGCCGAAACGTTGTAATAAATATGGCAACAAAGATGACGACAATAGTCCGAATAATGTAAATAGTGTACATATTACCTCATCTCAGAAATATAGACAGATACTGAAAGGCCGAAACGTTGTAATAAATATGGCGACAAAGATGAGGACAATAGTCCGAATAATGTAAATAGTGTACATAATACCTCATCTCAGAAATATAGACAGATACTGAAAGGCCGAAACGTTGTTATAAATATGGCAACAAACATGAGGACAATAGTCCGAATAATGTAAATAGTGTACATAATACCTCATCTCAGAAATATAGACAGATACTGAAAGGCCGAAACGTTGTTATAAATATGGCAACAAACATGAGGACAATAGTCCGAATAATGTAAATAGTGTACATAATACCTCATCTCAGAAATATAGACAGATACTGAAAGGCCGAAACGTTGTTATAAATATGGCAACAAAGATGAGGACAATAGTCTGAATAATGTAAATAGTGTACATAATACTTCATATCAGATATATAGACAGTTACTGAAAGGCCGAAACGTTGTTATAAATATGGCAACAAAGATGACGACAATAGTCCGAATAATGTAAATAGTGTACATAATACCTCATCTCAGAAATATAGACAGATACTGAAAGGCTGAAACGTTGTAATAAATATGGCAACAAAGATGAGGACAATAGTCCGAATAATGTAAATAGTGTACATAATAACACATCTCAGAAATATAGACAGATACTGAAAAGACGATACGTTGTAATAAATATGGCAACAAAGATGAGGACAATAGTCTGAATAATGTAAATAGTGTACATATTACCTCATCTCAGAAATATAGACAGATATTGATTTATCTTGAATGAATCTCAGACTTCGTTTATTTTAAAAGAACATATCTTAAATGGAATGCTGTTTGTTCAATTCCTTGGCCCAAGTCGTGTCAGCCTGTGTGGAAATGTGCAAGGACTGAAGCTCGTAAGTCACGCGTCTATGCAGATGACACAATCATTTACGCCTTTCTTTGTAGCAAATCCGACAGACTCGATAAAGTAAACCTGGTAACTGCTGTTGAGAAGGACCTCCGATCAGTGGTTAACTGGGGCAAGAAATGGCTTGCAAATTTTAACGCTTCCAAAATAAAACTGCTTTCATTTAAACCATCACAAAGAAATTTTTCTGCCTGCCACCAGCGTGGCTGATGCTAAACTCCAGGAGAGCAACACTCTACGTCTTCTTCGTCTCACGTTTTACACTGACATGAAGTGGAGCTGCTATATCGAATCAATTGTTACGCCTACTGCAAGGAAATGTGGTTCATTGTGTCGTGCCAGAAATGTTTGTCGTCAGAATCCATGTTGCACATTTATACGTGACGTGGCTTCCCTTTGCCTTTTCTACAAATATTTTCATGGCAACTGCTCTCACGAGCTATTTTCGCTGGTGCGCCAACGGCATGAATTTAAGCGTGCTACTAGATTGGCAACTAGTTTTCATAGTTTTACTGTTCAACTAGATAAATGCAACCGCCAATTCTTCTCTAATAGTTTCTTTTCTCGCACTTCCTACCTGTGGAACGCCCTTCCGTTTACTTACTTCCCTGATAATCTTCAAACTTTTAAATGAAATGTCCGCGCCGTCTTCATTTTTTTTTTCTCTCCTTAATACTGCCTATTCTCAGTCTTGGCATTCCTTTACAATTTCACTCCTTGTAACTTCCAGCCTTCTAGGGGATTATCGACAGGCTTGCGGTGAAACGATTTAAAAAAATCACATTTATCGGCGGCGGAGACAGCGTCTTCACTTTGGGAACTATCCCAGAACCAAAATCCATTATTTTACAAGATTCGAGTATCCAGTGAAAAATTCATTGTGCGTCTAAGGGAACTGATAATGAACTTGGATTCGCGCACTAATTTTTATGGGACTCCTCTACACTCAGTAAATATTTGTGAAGAAGGAATTCAATAAATATTTTCTTTTCTTTGAATTCCCAATTCGATGAAATGAACAAGTGAATGCCAGATCACGTTCTCCTTAGAAAGGTCCATCATTGTTAATAGGCTTCAATGAATTAACACCAAAACAAAGGCGAAAGGTCAAAGGAGAAAGGTCATTATTTCACAACGATCTTTCGTAGATGCGATTTGCATAACGTCGTCCCTAATAAAGATGACAATGAAAAATTTATATTGACAATGAAAAGTTTGCTTTTAATTGTATTTTGTTAACCTTTATATTATTTGATTTTTAACTTAATTATTGTTGTGGTGGGATCCACCTAATCTGCATAGGTGACTACCAACTATATAAATAATGGTTGATACCGGAAGACGAGGGGGAGGATCACGAGATCCAACGAGAGACTTTGATCGACTGCGACTAGTCAACACATTCTCCAGGAACGTCTTCCCAGAAATATACAGAAATACTATATGTACTTATTGTGTACACTTTCTTGTTATAATACATTCTTGTTCTAAGTACATTTTGTGTTGCATTATTATTCAATGCAATAGGCGAGATTCAACATTGAGTCAAGACTCAACATTTATTAATACTTATTAATTAAAATACTTATTGATACATATATTTAATTATAATGTATATTAATTTTACATATTAATTATAAAGATTACTAATTAATAAATATTTTTAATTAAAATATTTATTAACGCTTATTCGCAATTATAATGGTTATAAAGTAAATACTTATTATTAATTAATTAATTATTAATTTAATACTTAATTTTAAGTACAATGTTCATTAATTATTACTAATTAATAATTGTAATGTTTATTGGTGGTCCTGATTATTAATTAGAACATATATTAATATTTATTTTTAGTAATAATGATTACAAATTAATACCTATTAATATTCATGAATTAATAATTACTAATCATAGTTCTCAGTAATTTATACTTATTAATTATAATGATTTTAACTGTTAATAAGTATCAATAATAATACGTATCAATCAAAATTATTTTAATTAATACTTATATTTAAATACAATAAGTAATTATTATTAAATAAAATATGTAGTAATACTTATTTTATATTATAATTCTTATTAATTCATACTTATTAATTAAAAAAATAATTATTAATTATAATTTATTCTTAATTATATTTAATTAAATAATTATTAATATATAACTACTTTTTACCATTCTTATTATTTCATACTTATGAATAATTAAAATACTTATTAATTAATGATTTTTCAAAAATTAAATTAGTAAAAAATATTCATGAATCTAATTAAATTTTTAAAATTAATGAAATAATTTAGGCGAATATTATTCACAGCCCCAAATATTTTCAATATATTTAAATAAATAAAGATTAAAAAAAAAAAAGCATTTTCGTCGTACTGGGATCTGCGGTAAATTGCATGACGTTATTTTTTACAGTAAAGTTCACGCTGTACGAGACCCAAGGTTACTTGTGGTAGATGGTTACGTTAATTGGAAGTTTCTATGGATAGGAGGGAAAGTCTGTTCCACGAAGCCTGTGGTTCGCGGGAAGAATCTATTTGAATGGAACTCACTTCACGCTGATAGAATATGGAGGCAATGTGGGTAGAATTTTACAATGTAAGTAACATGGTGGATGCTAGCTGTGAAGATTAGAACTGGCGGAACCAGGAAATGTATATCGTCTGAGCACTTTCCATGGTGGTATTGATAGAACAGTGAAAGACTCGCCATATTCAGTCTGTAAGAGAGAGGATGGAGAGGTGGAAAATACTGTTTTCTCTAACAAGTTCTTGGAGACTCTTTTGAATTTTATCAAGAATGGAAAGTGAGAACGGGGCAGCTCCCGCCCAAATTTGGCAATAGTACTCTATTTTCGGCTGATCTGGCTGTTATGAAGGTAGAGAATCGACGCCACATCGCGCAGGTGTCCAGTTGTTCCATGATGGTGTAGGTTGCATTCCTATGACATAGATTAAAATGTTTCAACCAAATGCCTCATTGATCTGTGGTCACGTTGAATCGTGTCAATTTGAACCTGTTCATAGATTACATGGACACCAGCATTGCACGGATTATTGCAGCTGGATACAACAGCGTACCCACGGGATCAAGTTGCCTAGAATATCTTTCAGCCATTTTTTAAATCATTTAACTCCAAGTAACGCAATAAAGCCACTAAAATGCAAAAGAAGATGCTGAGTATAAAAGAATATGAGAATAAGAGAAATTCCTTTAATAAGAGTGAACAATAAAAGACAGAAATTAACTGAACAGAAGATAATAGTTGACATTGTATTTACATCTTTGAATATCAAAGTTGACTGAAAAGTTAAAAATTGGAAGAGAAGAGTGAGACGAGAAACTGTTAGTATAGAACTTACATTTACATCTCACCATTTCAACTGTAAAATGATGAGACCTTACCACCAATGTAGTACTGCGCTTAAATTCATAAAGCCTACGTTCCTTAGAGAAAAGCAATATTTATTTTGAATAATACAAAACTGTGGCACAAGGCCAAAGGGGGGTAAGGAGAAGGGTATTCTTCAATCTGTCTTATCATAAACTGAGCTAGCCACGATTACTGACCCAAACATTACAGTATTCCTTACACCAAAACAACACCTTCTTACCATTCTTACCACAGTCACCACACTACCTCAAGTCTCTATGTAGTATAAAGTAATTCCCATACGTACAATTCTTTTCTGAGGTGGGGGGATAAAAATAAAGAAGAAAACTCATCAGAAAAATTATCATGAAAATGTTTATAGAAAACGTTACAGGGAATTCACATTACAGCGATGGGAAAGTGACTGAACCCGAAATGCCAGACCAGGACGAATGACATTGCAGAATCTTCTTGTATTGTATCAAGAATCCCTACATACGTAACAGGAGTACCAAACAAACCAGATATGACCAATTTTGTCTAAAAACTTATAAATGTGTAAGATAGAGTCTGACTTGAACAATTGTCTAGCACGACACAGGGAAACAAATTTCCTAGCATCAGACCTAGCAATGGATTCGATATAATCTTTCAACCTCATGTCAGCGAGAGATGTTGGCTCGAGAAAGCTCAATAAATAACTCTTTTGGTGTTCAAAGTTAGGATGCTTGTCTTCATTGGTAGTTGCATAATGAAAAGAAAAGGCTTTTAGTTACAACGAATGATTTATTTTTATGGAAATATTTCGACTAGCAGTTACCAATCTTGGTTACTCCTTAATTTGAGTAAAAACAGTGCAAACGGTTAAGAATTCAAATCAAGGAAAACAAACGCAGGTCCTCATAGCCTAACATATGCACTGATTCTTTCAGACGTCTTCCTCTCCAGTGTTCTTCTCTGTCCACTATTTTCCCTTCATTCTACATGACGGATGACCACTCCTTAACTTTTGCTAGAAAAGGCCTAGCTCGAAATAAATACATATTAAATAAGGACAGATGACATCAAATCTTCAACCGCAGCAGCAGCAGTAATCAAAAACTTGGACAGCAGAAGCAGTGGCAGCCTAATCAGCTGTGAAGTTTAGGCTTAAAGTTCTAAGTTTACTCCATGGACAATAGCCTAGTGGGTAAAAGCGTTGGTTTCTGAATTTAGTGGTATTGTGCGTTCAATTCTAGCTGTGTACTTGCGCTCAGTGTAAACGGGCGAGAGATATCTGAAAATTCAGTCAGTTAAATGCTATACGTGATATACGCTTAGGCGATTCTATATCCTTCGATATATGACTGACGAGGCAGATTTTTCCTGCAGTAGTTTGAAACCTTGTTCAACCCATAGCTGGGGGAGAAGAAATGGATTCATACCTTTCCCAAAGGTATTTGTGCATATGTGAATCTAACGGACTCGACCGGAATTCGAACTCTGCTCTCTAAGTTCTCACTCTGAACGGATAATCATTACACCACAGCGCAAATTGAACTGAAGAGCTCTTATTTTATTTAGAACTGATGAGAACTAAATAAAATGAGCACTAAACGATATCCCGAGAGATGAGCAATGGAATGACAACAGTCTACCCTCGTAGATTAAATAAAGTGTTCTGAGAAAAGCCGGAGGGTAGAACGGTGACAAAAAACAATAAAGATGAGTACAATAGTCCGAATATAAATAGTTTAAATAGTGATAGTGTAAATAACGATAATTCCACAAAAAATAAATATTCATTGATACGTTGTCTTTGGGACGTGGATCTGGCAAAACCCATCCCTCCCCAGGTCAAACTATAGTCGATGTCTTCCAACATGAATGTTTGTGTTGATCATGGACACGTGTCTGTTGATTTCATCAGCTCAACCCTTCACTCAAACGGTTGTCTTTTGCCCAGCGAGACTGTATCTTCGTTGTACTGGCTGCATATATATATATATATATATATATATATATATATATATATATATATATATATATATATATATATATATATATATATATATATATATATATATCAATGATGCGGTGCGGGTTCAATTTATATTACGCGAATCATTCATACGAAAAGCAGATAATATTTGGCTTATCTGCTTTTCGTATGAATGATTCGCGTAAAATATATATATATATATATATATATATATATATATATATATATATATATATATATATACGAGGGTCATTCAATAAATAAGGTGAATTTTTCGGTATAAGGACTTCTAATACAGATAGAAGATTATCTTTTTCTTATTTTTCAACGTAGTCTCCCAGCACTGTCACACACTTTTCTCATCTGTGCACAAGCTTCCGTATTCCCTCAGCGTAAAAATCTTTGGACTGATGTCTCAGCCAGTCGCTCACAACACTTTTGACTTTATCATCACTTTTAAACTTCGTGCCTCTCGTGAACGCTTTCAAGGGACCAAACAGGTGAAAGTATGAAGGGGCAAGGTCTGGGCTGTAAGGGGGATGAGGGAGCAGTTCCCAGCCCAGCTCGTTGATGGTCTGCACCGTTTGGGCTGCGTTGCTGTTTGTGCTCTGCAGTAAGCATCTTTGGCACCCACCGGCAGCTGACCTTGTGTGCTGTCCCAACAGATAAGCTCAAAGTCCTTCCACTGTCATCCTTCTGTCAGACTGAATGAGGTCATTGACTGATTCGATCACCTCAGGAAACCTTACTTCTGTAGGCCTCCCAGGCCTGTCTTCATCCTCAACACTGTTCCGTCTTTCTTTAAACAATTTAGCCCACTTGTAGACATTTTTTGGCTGAAACATGTGGCACCATACACAGTTGACATTCCCCTATGAATTCAACTGGTTTGCATCCTTCAGCAACCAAAAACTTGATAACTGACCGCTGTTCAATCGTGGAGCATGCTTCTTGGTCGGCCATCTTTGTTAATCGCCAAAACTCTGAAAGTTTTTTTAATCTGCAAAAGAAATTAAATCCATGTGAAAAAGAAGTAAAACAAAAAAAAATAAAAAAAAGTAAGCTTCTATCTATATTAGAAGTCCTTATACCGAAACATTCACCTTATTTATTGAATGACCCTCGTATATGAACCCGCATAAATTTACATTTGAATAATGATCTATATTCAAAAGTGCCGGCTTTGATAGATTTTATGAATTAAAGGATAAAATCTAAAAGGAATAGAATCAGGATTTATAAAGACATTTTTTCGAACGATTTTGTTTGACTTATTTTGTTTTACAGCATATCAATCACAATGACAATTTTTTTTATTGCTGCTAATATATTTTTTGTCAAAAATCTATTTCTGCTTATAAGTGTTTTTCCAAAATTTATTGTTGGTAATAATTTATTTCTGGTAATAATTTCTTAGAGAAAATTGTTTCTAATATTAAAACCTACTTTTTACACTTTCATAGTGTTTTGACTCTAATTTAGGGGTTAGCTATTTGCCCATAGCTGGGACCCTAATACGTGCTGCCACCCCGGGACAGCATGAACCTGGGAATACCAGAAATTAAGAGGTGGTTCCACGCTACTCAAAACCTCCTGATCAGAGGCCTTGCTGTTGTTACGTAATTCATCGTCTTACCCAAGACGCGGATGTAGTTTATCGTTTACCCAGGACGCGGATGAAGGTTATTGTCATACGTAGGATGGGTTTTCACACAGTTGAAAACCTGTATATGATGTATTTCTGACATCTATAATTTAGACAGAATATTCGAATGTAAAACCTCCAATTACGTTCAAGTTTTAGTTTAATTTTCTTTACTTTTTATTTTTGCTTGGGTTGTTAGCAGTATAATGAAGGAGATTCTCTCACCATTAGAATCTCATGATAGAAGCTTTGTAACACTTACACCCTTCTGCGAATTAATTGAAACATCTGCTTTAGTTTCCTTTCTTTCACCATATGATCAGTTTTAGATCCAGTGGAGTGACAGGGTTTAAACGATTTCTATTTTTCCTCAGATTAGGTCATTTGCTGTTTGTATGTAGTGTTGTGTAGCAATATGAATCTATTTTCGGGGTGTACAATAAAATTTGCTTGGCCTTGAAAAATTTTACCTCATCCGTGTTTGCATCATATTTTCATCACGCCCAGACACGATTGTCTCGACTGTCGATTAGTTGTCCTACGGCTATTGTCAGCAATGGACATTACTCGAAACGTATGAAAATTGTAACGCTGTACAAACACACTGGCAAGCCTTACCAGTGAGCAAATCAAAGTACTGACTTGGAAACTCTCCTGATTTAAATTCAATCAAGAATTTGTGGTCAATCTGCAAGGAACTGGACATACGAAGTACTAACATGTACATTGGGTTATGTTTCATTGGAAATATACGAAAAAAAGTAAATAACGGAATTATTCATTTTGATTCAATTAATGTGCACAAGGGTGTATCTTGTAACGGGAATGGCACAGTAGAGACTGCATAAAGTAGCTAACAAAGAACTGTTGCAATAGCAATGCGACCATAATGTATTTATTTAGAATATTATTAGAATGTTGAAATAATTCATACACTAACAGCAAACCACCTGCATAGAAACCGAATTCAATAAATATACAAAAATATAAAAAAGCGTAAGACAAGGATGTGTCTTCTCGCCGGACTTATTCAACTTATACAGTGAGACATTTCTGAGAGAATTAGTAGTCCTACCAGGATTTATTATTGGCAGCCACAATCTTAACAACATAACATATACAGATGACACAGATTTATTGGTTTGGTCGGTTGTTTTTGTCTTGCTGCATATCAACACCTCTATGAGTCATTTAATACCGAAATCTACATATTTTTTGTACACGATTTTATTTTATTTTTTGGAGACAATAATAGTTTACTGATACAAGTTTTACTAATTAACCCATAGCTAGGAGAGAAGATGGAAATCCATACCTATCCTACGAGTTTTTCCGTGTAAGTGAATATAACGAAGTCTAGTGGAATTGGAACTCTGTCCTCCGATTAACAATTCCGAGTCATTGTCCATTACATCACCCGCACATCTAAGCTCACAGCACCATATGTTCCCAAACGGTCACCCATCTAGTTACTGACCAGACTCGACGTTGTGGTGATTATACGGGAACTGGTATTTAAACATGATGTAGCCGTAACACAGTAAGTAGCAGACACGGTAAGAAAACCAGAAGAACTCGTACAGAATGAAAGCGAGACGAAAAGACTATGTATCAATTGCAAGACGACAGAATGCATGGTTATCAGCAAAAGGTTGTCAGCCCAACAGGCAAGTTACAAATCGGAGATACCAAAATCAAGCACGTACATCAATTTAAGTATCTAGGAAGCGTGACACTGAAATCCGAAAATTTCCTATCCCATCCTCACCGTATTTGCTCTTACGTAGCAACATAATTACACTTCTGTAATCTATGCCCGGAGTCTTGTCTCGCTCACCATTCTTTAACTCTTCCTAGATTTCCTCCCCTGTAATGGCCCCCTCACACCCAGCCGTTTCAACCGCCTCGAGACGGGGAACGTCAGCTAAATAAATTTGTCGAACTGAGCAGAACTCAGTCCGGGCGTCATATAAATATATTATGAAATATGAAAATATATTAAAATCATATTAAAATATATTACAATAATATGAAAATATATTAAAATAATTGTCGGACTTAGTTCATTTCATAATATATGTTTCCATTTGTTAAAGTTAAGATACGCTTCGAGCAGATATGATCATTCGAGAAAAGATCGTGGGGAATTTGTTGTTTAAAAACAGTAATTTGACTCTACTAACCAGACGCTTCCTCTGTAACTAAATGGCATAGCACGTTTATGCTAAATGAAGATCCCTGTAGGATACAGGTTCGATTCATGTTGGAGGACAAATATTTTCTACGAAATTTCTCGGATTTTCAAAGCGGTAAACGTTGTTTATACTATTTATTATAAACAGCATTTAAATAACTGTATATTTTTTTAAAATGACGTAGAAAAAGAATATATATATATGTGTGTGTGTGTGTGTATGTGTCCGTGTGTGTGTGTGTGTGTGAGTGTGTGCGTGTGTGTCTAAAAACATAATTTAATAATGCAAATTAAGAGCCACAAAAAGTTCTGGTCGGAGGGGGGCTGTGGTAAATTTGATAATTAATAAGCATGGGAGGGAAACAAAATACACACGACACAAGGAAGTATAGGTGAAAAATTAGAAACAAAAGCAACAAACTAACAAACAAAAACGAAAATATTCAATTAAAATTCAATGAATGGCCTGGTTTGTTGTGTTTTACGGTATATCAACTTCAATAGATTATTTAATACCGACAACTTTTTTCCTGATAATATTTTGTTTTGTCAAAATTCTATTTCTGGTAATATTTTTTCCTCAAAAATGTATAGCTCGTAATATCATTGTAAAAAAATGTATTGCTGGTAATATTTTTTTTCTTCAAAAATTTATTTCTGGTAATAATTTTTACAAAGTATTTCTGGTATTTTTACACTTTTATAATACTTTTTACCTCAGTTTCGTGGTTAACTATTCGCCCATATCTGGGACTCTAACAGGTGCTACCACCCTGGTTCAGGGTGGATCTGGGAACACCAGCAATTAAGAGGTGGTTTCACGCTCCTCAAAACGTCCTGATCAGAGGCCTTGCTTCTGGACGTAGTTTCTCGTCTTACCCTGGACGAGTATGTAGTTTATCATCATACCCAGGACGCGGACGTAGTTTATCGTCATACCCTGGACGCGGATGTAGTTTACCGCCATACCCGGGACGCAGACGTAGTTTATCGTCATACCCAGGAAGCGAATGTAGTTTATCGTCATACCCTGACGTGGACGTTGTTTCTCGTCTTACGCTGGACGCGGATGTAATTTATCGTCATACCCAGGACGCGGATGTAGTTTATCGTCATACCCTGGACGCGGACGTAGTTTCTCGTTTTACCCTGAACGCGGATGTAGTTTATCGTCATACCCAGGACGCGGATGTAGTTTATCGCCATACTCGGGACGCGGACGTAGTTTCACGTCATACCCAGAACGCGAATGTAGTTGATCGTCTTACCCTGGTCGCGGATGTAGTTTATTTTTATACCCTGGACGCCATACCCGGGAACCTTACGTAGTTTATCGTCATACCCTGGACACGGATGTAGTTTATCGTTATACCCAGGAGGCGGATGTAGTTTATCGCCATACCCGGGACGTGGACGTAGTTTATCGTCATACCCAGGACGCGAATGTAGTTTCTCGTCATACCCAGCACGTTTCAATGAATGACTCGGAGAGTTATACATCTACACCAAGAGAGCAAATTCTCTGTTTTGTGTAATTTATACGACAATTTATCCATCGCGCACAGGAGGTAAATAAATTAAGCGATATAATGTACATAGACGGAAATGACTCCAAGAATTACCACTAAAATAACAGCGAGTATCGGGTTACTACATTTTTCACTTTACTAAATCCCTGAGTTGCTAATTTTGTGAAGTATTTTTTGAAAATAATGTTGTTAGTAGAACGTGCTTTATTTCATACGTCTCTAAAAATAGAGAAACATTTGCGCGAATTTTTATTTGTATAATGTTCTGTATAACGATATATAACGCGCATATTTTCCTTTTGACTGATTCTCATAATATTTCGGTTATTCAACATCAAAAGCTTGACTTTTTCTGAAAATATTCCAATTTTAAAATTATTCTTTCTGTCTCTGCTTTGATGTTTTTCTCATTACACACATTCTGGTTTTCTTAATTATTTGGCTGAATTTAAATTGAAACTAGTTCTGGGATCAATATTCTTCCAAATATCAATTCAGAATCTGAATCCACAATTTCGCATGAAATAGAAAAGAATAAAAACAAAAAAAAACTTCCTTTTGCAATCACTTTCAGACGGAACATAATGCCCGAAGAGGCCACCATCTTGAATAAATTTTGCTCTCTCTGTTATTCTATTTTATTTATAATTGCAAATTTTAATCTTACTTTTTTCTTGATTTGTCAATGCCTCTAGATTTTCATCTTCTCGTAAATTTTCTGAATAAAAATTTCTTCATATTTTTTTTCTGCCGAGGGCTCGTTTTTATCGCCCATCAGTTCTGTTAGTTTTCAGAGAGAGATAATTAATTACAAATTTTTCCAATGGAGACAAAATGGAATAAAAACATCTCTTTCCAGTTGATGAGATATACAGATTTTGAAGAAGCAATTTCTGTTTTACTGAGTTGAAAAGCGCCTAGTCGTATCCTGTAGGTACAAGCACATATTGTATAAACAACTGGAAGGAAAAGCTTAACCAGCGTTGTTGTAAGACTGGTTCAGGATATAGAGGGGGCTCATAATTAGCAAGCGAAAATAATTGATCCGCAGTCAGATGCTATGTTCAAATTGCAGTATCTGTTCCGCTGCCATGACCAGCTAAGGACCCCACTTATCAAGCCCAAGCTTTGTGCTCGAGCACAAACCTTTGGCTTGATAAGCGGGGGATCGGTTAAAATTGACCAATGACTAGGGTTTCTGAGCTCGAATTTCCAACGTCAAATAACTGACCTTGTGTCCCAGTGGTGGGGGCATAGGTAAATACCTATGCATTACTTTGACCAGTGTACGCACTCGGGTTCACAACGTTAAATAGCTTGTGTCGCATCGCAAATCAAGGAAATGGTTAAATACTTAAACCTTCTGCGGTCCTGACTTGAGAGGATTATCATCTCTCAATTGCGTCTCTGTCTTTAAGCATAGTGAGACTCAGTTGTGAGGCCAGCGAAACCAGCGGTTGCGAAGTCTTAGGGAATTTTGTGCCTGGTCCGAGTGTACGCTCAAATGAATCTCCACGTTAAGTCTGTTTAAGCTCCAATCAGCTGACGGCTCCCACATTTAGTACGAAGGCCCTCACCATAAACATAGACATGCGACGTGATTTTACATGGCCTTTTACTCAAACCAATGCCAGAACACCCATACTTTCCGAGTATGCGTCGATAACAGGAAACGCAATCCATTAACCATCCCTGATAGATACCCATTCCCTCATATCCATGACTTTGCATCAGGTCTTCAGGATACCCGCATGTTCTCTAGATCGATCTAACCAATTCATACCACCACATCCCTGTGACTACAAACAACATTCCCAAAACAGCGGTTATCACGCCATATGGACTATACGAATTCGTAAAAATGCTATTCGGCCAGAGGAACGTTGTTCAGACATTTCAATGCCTAACCGACGAAGTGTTACGCGGTATTTCATTTGGATACGCGTATAATGACGATATCCTGGTAGCTAGCGATGACGTCAATGCACATACACAGCATCTCCAATTACAAAGATTGTCTCATTTTGGTCTTCGGATCAATTTAGAAAAATATTTCTTTGTCTCGCCAAGCATGAATTTCCTTGGATACAACATTGACGCCGATGGCATCTCGCACCTACCAGAGAAGATTAAAGCCATTCAGGACTTTCCTACACAACTTCCATCAGACAATTACGACGTTTTATCGGAATGCTCGATTTCTGCCGAATTGTTTCGAAATACTTCACCTCTTGACAAATGTTCAGAAGAACAAAAACATCACTTTGGAGGGCGATGTCATACATGGATTCAACACTGAAAAAGACACACTTGGCGACTTTACAAAAAATATCATTCATCGAGCAAGAACTAAAGTCCCTGGGTAAACCAATCGCCTTCTACTCGGCTAAACTCTCATCAGCTCAAACCAGATACAGTTCCATCTCCAGAGAACTATTTGCTATCTACTTAGCAATCAAACATTTCAGCCATCTTCTTGAGAAAAGAGATTTCGGCATCTACATCGAGCACAAACTGTTGATGACAGCTCTGAACACTAATCCGGACGAATACACATCTCGGGAAATGAGACATTTAGACAACATCTCGCAATTCTCTACTGTTATACGCCATATAAGAGGTAAAGATAGCTTCATTTGTTTGAAATATAAAAGAAAAATTAAGTTGGAGGGATATGGCTAATTCAATCATGACATAGCCGCGAAAGTGTTCGATTACCATATTAAAATAATATTATTTATTTTAGAAATTTTATTTTTCTGTAGTAAGGTTTAAATAACGGAAAATGTATGGAATCCAGTGACGGCATAATGAACGAATTCATTAATGAACGGAATAATAAAAGAATTCATTAATGAACGGAATAATGAAAGTATTCATTAACGAACGGAATAATGAAAGAATTCATTAATTAAAGATAATCTTTCTTTTATTTTGATACAGAAGATAATCTCTCTTTATCTCTCTAGATGCTTTTTGCTGTCGGGTTCTTGTCATTGATTCCGAGATTATGTACAGATTAAGGTTTCATGGATAAAAACTGTAATTTCCAAAATTTTATACATGTGGCCATTTTGCAAATGGTAATATTCAGAATCCATATCCAGAACCCCCCTCAGTGATCAAGTAAAAAAATATTTAGATCTTGAATCATAAAAACGATGGATTTGATATAACCGAAAACATTGTTAAACATTCACTCTTGTGTATTCTTTATTCCATTTTCACATATAAAATTGAGATTGAGAAACAGTAAGGAATTGGGAAGGCGTAAAAATTGGCATGCTTTAAAATTCTTTATGGAGACGTAGGGCAAAAGGCCGGTGTGACAATACAAAAATATGTGTGTATCCGACCCACCTCCAATCTTTGTTTGTGTAACATTTAGACAAAAGCAGGGTTAGGAAAATAATGAGAAGATACAGGCAAAGTGTGAGAGATGAGCATAATTGACATTTCTATGTGTCCAGCTCATCAAATATAATAATTTCTCTATAGCAGGTGTCTCAACCAGGGTGGGGAGAATTTCACCTGAGAAGGGGGAGAATTTCAGGGTTTCAATGGTGGTAGAGGGTATTTTGCTTTTTTTTATTTACAGAATTTTGTTTATTGAATAACAGTACCCCAGCATTCTATTGAAATTTTTGTTTATTGTATTCTGATTCAGTTTATTTATTTAATAATTAATTATGAATTTAAACAAATTACTGCACATTTATTCAAATTTAAAAATGCATCACCATTTTCTATTGTTATTAAATATATAAAATATATAAAATATATAAAATCCCTGTATAAAAAATAAGACATAGAAATGCATAATGTTCTAATATAGAAAAAGAATGATGATTTTCAATAAATATTTGTATATTATTTAGTATGCACATTTTGAGTCTGACATTCTTGGGAAGGGGGTGAATGACATTCTGACTTACGGTGAAAAGAGTATATCGGACAAAAAAAGGTTGAGAACAACTGGTCTATAGTGATGGTTAGCAAGATTGTTTTAAAATCACGTTGCTGTTTTATTATGTATTTGCTTCTTACTACTATGACCTTGTGTTAGTTTAATTTAGTCTTAATAAATTCTGACTACCCTATCGTGTAATTCAAGTAGAATTTGTTCTTCCCACACAAACCATAAAAGTGAAATCAGTTTCAAATACAATGTGTAAGAAGATTCTATGCTTGCTACCATTCGATTTATTGGTCCTTTTTCCATGATACTGACAATATCCCAGTATTGGCAAAAGACAATCATTCTTCTTCATGTGCCAGATATAGGCAATCATGGCTCTCCACAAATTCCTGTACTTTGCCGCTCTTAATAATTTATTTTCTCACGTAGAATGAGCAGAATGTCCAAATTGTGACAAAGCGGAAAACTTCTGTGTTACGCGTTTCATTCTCTAGAAAGGGCTTCTCAACAAAGGGGTGGGGGTTCGGGGTGCATTTCATTTTTGGAGGGGGATATTTTTACTTTTTCTTGTTTTTTATTTACAGAATTGTCTCCATTGAATGAAAATACCCTGGTATTCTATTGAACGTTTTTCTCTATTGGAGTCTGTTTCAGTTTATTTATTTAATAATTAGTTATGAATTCAAACAAATTTCCCTTCACTGTACTCAAGTTTAATGTATTCATTAAGTTTAAAAATCCATCAACATCTTTGTTGCTATTAAATCTGATAAAACTCCTCTATAAAAAACAATGTAAATTGTAAATATATATGTACGAATGTGGAAAAGCAATGCACCTTTTGAGTTTGACAATTTTAGAAAGGGCGTATGACATTCTGACTTATTGCGAAAAGGGTGCATTGGAAAAAAGGTTGTGAAGCATTACCATAGATGTAGACTGAGAGAAAGACGATTCTTAAGGGAATATTATAGACAAAGTATGTAAAAAATGAGGAAGTTCTAAGGAAGATACCGAACAGAGAGAGAGAGAGAGTGTGTGAGAAATGAGACAATCTTAACGAGAGCACTATAGGGAGAGCTCGTGAGGAATGGTAAACTTCTAAGGAGGGGGGTGCAATAGACAGAACATGTGGAAAATAAATAAAAGTTCTAAGAACTGCATAACCATAGCATTACACTTGCTTTTCTATAAAATTCGTAGTTCGTGACTTGTAGTGTTCCTCTCGCTGACAACGTTACATTCTGTCCTCATACAATCGATTGTTAGTCCCTTCTTTGCACTTTCTTTTACTGCTTTCTTTGGGAGTTCTTTCTGTTTATTTTCCTGTATTTGCTTTCAATATATGTTCTGCGTTATTTGCATATCTTTTGTTGTTAAGATTGAGTCCACCTTTAAAAAATCCTGCTTGGACTTCCAGTTCAATTATTTCAAATCGCCTCTACAGATGACATTTATTTTGAGATTTTATTTTTTGACGGAAATATTTTTTTAACATAGATTTTGATCGTCGAAATATCTCGCCTTCCTTTCTTTAGTCAAGAACAGAAAGATGACATGTTCAGTTAAATGTATCAATGAAACGTGTCTTTATTTACATGAGATATCTAGATAAATATAAGGATTCTCTTAATCTTATATCTTAATGTTTATTAGTTTTTCAGCTAATACATAGCTGAATGACCACTCGATATAGAGGTCTACTCGAGTAGATTGTTGTACGAGGAGGAGGTTATGTTGAAGAGACGACGGTTAACCAAAGATTGTAGTGATCGGGGAAAATCCCTTGATTTTTGCTTTTATATTTGATTTCTAGCAAACCGGATTATTTTAAAACAATTTCGCCCCTAGAAAGGCATTAAAGTCACTAAGACGCAAGCCGTTACTGAATGTTAGAAAACATGAGGAAAAACACTATTAAAGAAAGAGAAGAATAAAAGAGGAATTAGGAAGATAGAAGATAACGATTGAGATTGCTTTTAAATTTTTGAAGATCAAAGTTGACTAGCAAGCAAGAAGAGAGTTGCGGAAGCGAGTAGTGCAATAGAAGAAACTATTAGCATAGAACTTACAATTACATCTAACCATTTCAACTGCCAAATGACGAGACCTCACCGCCAGTCAAGTACTATGCTTACATTTATAAAGTCTAGCTTCTATAGATGAAAGTAATATTTATTTTGAAAATACAAAAATGTGGCACAAGGCCATAAGGAGAAGGCGGGTGTTCAATCTGTCTTATCTTAAACTTAGCTAGTCACAATTACTGAGCGAAACAGACCACAGTATTCCCAACACCAAAACAACACATTGTTACTTATCATTCTTACTACACCCACCATAATACCTCAGAGTCTTTATAAAGTCCTAACTAGTCCCCATAGATATAATTTCTTCCGTTGGAGATGAGGAATAAGAACAACAAGTTTAAAAAAAGAAAGCCCAATTGATAAACGTACCATAGAGGAAACATCAACAAAGTATCTATAGAAAAATCACAGGGGATTTAAGTTAATGTGGTGGGAAAATTAATGAAACCCAGATACCAGGTCAGGACCAATAACATTGCGGATGTTTCTTTAGATTTTAACAAGTATCACTAAATATATAGCAAGAAAACTAGACCAGATGTGACAAAAATATTCAAAGCAAGGGTGAATGATTTATATTTATTATTTTTATTAGAATAA
Organism: Acanthosepion esculentum; assembly: GCA_964036315.1. Lineage (NCBI taxonomy): Eukaryota > Metazoa > Mollusca > Cephalopoda > Sepiida > Sepiidae > Acanthosepion > Acanthosepion esculentum. Next base: position 16,943,267 of record OZ038498.1, on the reverse strand, counting down.
TAAATAAATTATCACTATTATTATTAAATATTTCCAAATTTATTATTAAATTTTAGGATGTTCAAAAGTAAATTATATTTAACTTTCATTTGTTTTAAGATGCTTTTTAGTAGAACATAATTACCATCCGAATATCCTAATATTATAGCTCAACAGAAAGAATTACTGTCTAATGCGCCTAAGGACTTGCCAAATTTTAATAACTCTATCAAAACTACAATTAGTATGGAGCAGTTAAAGCGTCATTCATATAATCGGATAATATGAAGTTTATAAACATCTATCTAAATAAATAAACATCTATCTAAATAAATAAACATCTATCTAAATAAATAAACAGTAAATGTTGTCTGTCCGTCAGTGTGTCTGAAATCCCTCTAACTCGGGCCACATTTGCTCTACATAGACATATTATCCCTTTTGGGAATCAGGATGATCCCGGAATTGAACACTTGTCCTTCAACTGGTTCTTGAACGTCTACAATAGGGATGTGTGGCCGGATGAAGAGGGAATAATTATAAATTCAAATTTTAAAATAACTGAAAAAAATTAATGATTTTAAAAAATTTTAATTTATTAGGTTGGTGCAAAAATAATGACGTTTTCTCACATGAAGTTGAACATCAAAAAACGACATTATTTTTGCACCAACCTAATATATTGAGTTTAAAGTGACACACGAATTTTGGGAACGTATTTTTTTTTTTAAGTTCAGTTTAAAAGATTTCCAAAACTTTGTGAATTGAGGAAATAATTTTATTTCTTCAAAATGACAAGGAATCAGAGTTAAAGTGAGACGTTTCGCGACGTGAAGTTTTGTGATTTGAACAACTCAACTCAATTAAATTTCCACTGAGTTCGTAATTTGAAGAACTCAATTTTCAGTCTGAATTGGAATTTCGACCCAAATGGGAGTTTCGGCCCAAATGGGAGTTTCGGCCCAAATCGGATGTTTGGCTCAAATCGGTCTTTTGGCCCGAATCAGAATTAAAGTGAGGTTTTGAAGTTCCATGGAATGAATTGAAGAATTCAAAGTTATTTCTCCAAAATTATCATTGCTGTTTTATAAGCTTAACCCTTTATTTGGGGGCCAAAATTCAAATTTGCCCTCCACAGGAGCTTGATTAAAAGTCCGCACAGAATGCAGCTTTTAAGCTAGTATAATATAATTTGAAAATGTTTTCAATGGAGTTCTCTGATATCGCAGTTTACAATTGATTTCAGGCTAATCCCTTCTATTCAATATATGGTACCATCGTTAGAAAATACTTCATTATTCAAGTATCATCACTGGTATACCACTTGGACTGACATAGATTACACCCTTGTACAAATGAATTGAAACAACCGCTTTCCTTTCTTTCAATATACAGTCAGTTTTAGACTCAGTGGAGTGAGAGTGTGTAATCTATTTCTGTTTTTTTTCTCCTCAGATTAAGTAATTTGCATGGGGGTGCAATAATATGAATCTATTTTCGGGGTGAATGATGAAATTTATTTGGCCCTGAAAATTTTGCGTCATCTGTGATTGCATCAGTTTTTTATGACGTCCAGACACTACTGTCTCGACTGTCGATTAGTTGTCCTACAACCATTGTCTGTGATGGACGTTACTCCAAGGAGGCGCACGAAATTTGTAACGTTGCACGAACATACTGATCAGCCATACCAATAAGCAAATCAAATTACTATAGAATGTCAGGAAAACACTCCTGATTTACATTCAATCGAGAATCTGTGGCCAATCTGCAAGAAACGACTTCGTGGAATGGGCATACGAAGTACTAACATGTGCACTGGTCATGTTTCATGATACGAAAAAAAGTAAATAACGGAATTATTCATTTTGTTTCAATTAATTTCCACAAGATTGCATTAGTTGTTCTGCTCTCTCGTGTCATGTCATGTGAATGTTAAATTCTCTAAAACCTCTGCCTTCATTATCTGTGCCAGGAATCTCAACTTTCTCTTTCTGTTTTCAAATGAGAGTGTCGTCTTGCTATCCATTTTTCTTAAAATCTCCTCGTTGTTCACATGACCCATCACTGTTACTCTCCACATCTTTCTTTAGAAGCATTTTCCGCTATCCCATGTCTCCGATTCTTCTGTGAATAAATTGTCCAGTATCCACATACGTGTAGGGGAATTGATATTACATACCCGTTCAGCAATCTTCGTTTCTAATGAAATTTACTATTTCTTAATACTTTGTAATCTAAAAATAAATTCTTACAGCCTAAAAATATTTTCGGTCATTAAATAACCTCCAAAGGGTCGATAAAACATTAAAGGAAATGAATCAATAAAAATAATTGAATAAAATAATTGAATAAATGATAACAAATAATCATGTTGTTATTATTATTGCTGCTTTTGTTATAATATTGTTTAGAAATGTAAACATTTAAGAAAATCAAGAAAACATTTAAGAATTGAAGTTAAAATAAAGCAAACTATATTAAATAAAATAAAATAAAACCAGTTACATTAACCCTTTGAGTTCTGTATTTCTGAACAATTTTAATCGTTCTGCTTAAGCGCCTGAGTCAAAATTCACAAATAATTACTATGTAATGTTTCACAGTAGATATAAAAATAGTAACAAGTGTTTACCCACCGTTCAACCGGTGGCTGAGCATTAAGTCGTTTTCTCTACCACCGTTCCACCGGTGGCTGAGCATTAAGTCATTTTTCTCTACCACCGTTCAACCGGTGGCTGAGCTTTACGTCATTTTCCTCTACCACCGGTAAAGCGGTGGTCAGAGCACAAAGTGTTAAAGATTAGAAATTAGGCGTGCGTTATAACTAAGAGCGCGTCTCTACTAAAAACAAAAACTTTGTCTTCCTTTACTTTCCTCGGCTTTACCTCGTATCCAAGAATTTAATTTATTCTTTGCTTTTCGCTTCCTTTATGATGATTGCGTTGATAAATAAACTCGCCGCCAACGTGCAGGTTCAGGACTAGAAGGTTCCAGATTCACTAAAACCTGCTCCCGTCATTCATTCCCTATCGCTAAGGGGCTTTGCAAGAGTTGGTTGAAGGTGAAAGAAAATCAGAGTAGAGAAAGTGCCAATGGCGTGAATTTGTTTAAGATGGACCTCAACTTTTCAGGAAGTGACCCACGCACTTTGCTCTATAATATAAGTTATAAGACGTTAAGTTATAAGAATGTAAATAAGTTTCCATTTACTTCTGTTTAATGTAAATTCAATTTAATTTATAATGTATTTAAAAGTTAAAATAAAATGAATCAATAAGTAAATAAATAAATCTTTAAGGTACATTCATGCAGTTCATGTTAATTAATACGGCAAGTAAACAATGTATAAGAAATTTAAGCGACATGAGCAAGCATCAAGCAAGATATAGACAGAAGCTTTAATGGGAACTTATTAAAGTTTTTCATTTTGAAATATTTATGCAAAATCTGATTAGTCGTAAAACAGCAGTGTTTGTTTGTGTTGTGGATTCCGAGATGAATTCGATATCAATGAATAACAAACGCCAGGAATGAATAAGGAAAATAAATGTATTAACGTAATAATACAAACTGGAAATACGGGTTAGTAGATCCAAGAATGCGGGTTAGTAGCAATAATATATATATACTGTCTTGGTATTGATGTATCACGGTATGACTCCTTACTGAGTCTAGGTGCTCGTGACGGTGACTCTTGTGCTACTCTCCTCTAATACTACTCTCCGGGTATTCACTGGCGGTAGTATATGTATACCTTGGGTGAGTCCATTTGTGTAAAAAGGGGAGACCCCATAGCACCCCCCTCATTAGATAGTGAGTTAGTATCTTTTCCTTTTATGGTTGATGATCAGAGGTTCAGTAAAATTTCTCTTCCTGTTTGACCTTCTAAATTCTGTATCTCAAAAGCTTCAAAGATTGGCTCCTCAACCCGTCTTTTTTGTATTTGGTCAATATGTCTTCAATGGGTAAACTTTTAGCCTTGTACTTTATACATCACATTTCCCAGCTTGTTAATTATTGTGCCAGGCTCCCAGTAAGCCATATTGTTTCTGAACATCCTAAAGTAAACTCGTTCTCCTGGTTTAAATGATCTCTTTGGTACAATAGGTGTATACTGGTTTTGTTCTTGTTTCGCAATAATTTATCAAACACAGACCATATTCTCCGGGCAAACATCAATTCCGCTGGTGAAAGACCAGATGGTGTCTTCATGTTAGGTGTTATTCTGTATACTTGGAGGAATTGCTGTATCGCTTTTTTCCGTCGGTACTTCTTCGGCATTTTTTAAAGCTCGTTTTAGTGTGTCTACGAATCTTTCGGCTTGTCCGTTCGACCTTGGGTGGTACGGAGCTATCTTGATATGCTTTATTTGAAGTCACTGGAGGTAAATTGTGTACCGTTATCAGTTACCAAGCAATCCACGACGCCGAAACTGGCGAATAATTCGTGTATACAGTTTATGGTATTTTCTGTCGTCGGGTGTTTGAATCTGGAAACCTCAGGCCATTTCATGAAACTATCTACTGTTATTAAGTAGTAGTAACCCTCTATGGGTCCTGCGTAATCCACATGGATTCTGGATGAAGAGGGAATAATTAAAAATTCAAATTTTAAAATAACTGAAAAAAAATTAATGATTTTAAAAGTTTTTAATTTATTAGGTTGGTGCAAAAATAAAGGCCGTTTTCTCACATGAAGTTCAACGTCAAAAAACGACATTATTTTTGCACCAACCTAATATATTGAGTTTAAAGTGACACACGAATTTTGGGAACGTATTTTTTTTTTTAAGTTCAGTTTAAAAGATTTCCAAAACTTTGTGAATTGAGGAAATAATTTTATTTCTTCAAAATGACAAGGAATCAGAGTTAAAGTGAGATGTTTCGTGACGTGAAGTTTTGTGATTTGAAGAACTCAACTCAATTAAATTTCCACTGTGTTCGTAATTTGAAGAACTCAATTTTCAGTCTGAATTGGAATTTCGACCCAAATGGGAGTTTCGGCCCAAATGGGAGTTTCGGCCCAAATCGGATGTTTGGCTCAAATCGGTCTTTTGGACCGAATCAGAATTAAAGTGAGGTTTTGAAGTTCCATGGAATGAATTGAAGAATTCAAAGTTATTTCTCCAAAATTATCATTGCTGTTTTATAAGCTTAACCCTTTATTTGGGGGCCAAAATTCAAATTTGCCCTCCACAGGAGCTTGATTAAAAGTCCGCACAGAATGCAGCTTTTAAGCTAGTATAATATAATTTGAAAATGTTTTCAATGGAGGTCTCTGATATCGCAGTTTACAATTGATTTCAGGCTAATCCCTTCTATTCAATATATGGTACCATCGTTAGAAAATACTTCATTATTCAAGTATCATCACTGGTATACCACTTGGACTGACATAGATTACACCCTTGTACAAATGAATTGAAACAACCGCTTTCCTTTCTTTCAATATACAGTCAGTTTTAGACTCAGTGGAGTGAGAGTGTGTAATCTATTTCTGTTTTTTTTTTCCTCAGATTAAGTAATTTGCATGGGGGTGCAGTAATATGAATCTATTTTCGGGGTGAATGATGAAATTTATTTGGCCCTGAAAATTTTGCGTCATCTGTGATTGCATCAGTTTTTTATGACGTCCAGACACTACTGTCTCGACTGTCGATTAGTTGTCCTACAACCATTGTCTGTGATGGACGTTACTCCAAGGAGGTGCACGAAATTTGTAACGTTGCACGAACATACTGATCAGCCATACCAATAAGCAAATCAAATTACTATAGAATGTCACGAAAACACTCCTGATTTACATTCAATCGAGAATCTGTGGCCAATCTGCAAGGAACGACTTCGTGGAATGGGCATACGAAGTACTAACATGTGCACTGGTCATGTTTCATGATACGAAAAAAAGTAAATAACGGAATTATTCATTTTGTTTCAATTAATTTCCACAAGATTGCATTAGTTGTTCTGCTCTCTCGTGTCATGTCATGTGAATGTTAAATTCTCTAAAACCTCTGCCTTCATTATCTGTGCCAGGAATCTCAACTTTCTCTTTCTGTTTTCAAGTGAGAGTGTCGTCTTTCTATCCATTTTTCTTAAAATCTCCTCGTTGTTCACATGACCCATCACTGTTACTCTCCACATCTTTCTTTAGAAGCATTTTCCGCTATCCCATGTCTCCGATACTTCTGTGAATAAATTGTCCAGTATCCACATACGTGTAGGGGAATTGATATTACATACCCGTTCAGCAATCTTCGTTTCTAATGAAATTTACTATTTCTTAATACTTTGTAATCTAAAAATAAATTCTTACAGCCTAAAAATATTTTCGGTCATTAAATAACCTCCAAAGGGTCGATAAAACATTAAAGGAAATGAATCAATAAAAATAATTGAATAAAATAATTGAATAAATGATAACAAATAATTATGTTGTTATTATTATTGCTGCTTTTGTTATAATATTGTTTAGAAATATAAACATTTAAGAAAATCAAGAAAACATTTAAGAATTGAAGTTAAAATAAAGCAAACTATATTAAATAAAATAAAATAAAACCAGTTACATTAACCCTTTGAGTTCTGTATTTCTGAACAATTTTAATCGTTCTGCTTAAGCGCCTGAGTCAAAATTCACAAATAATTACTATGTAATGTTTCACAGTAGATATAAAAATAGTAACAAGTGTTTACCCACCGTTCAACCGGTGGCTGAGCATTAAGTCGTTTTCTCTACCACCGTTCCACCGGTGGCTGAGCATTAAGTCATTTTTCTCTACCACCGTTCAACCGGTGGCTGAGCTTTACGTCATTTTCCTCTACCACCGGTAAAGCGGTGGTCAGAGCACAAAGTGTTAAAGATTAGAAATTAGGCGTGCGTTATAACTAAGAGCGCGTCTCTACTAAAAACAAAAACTTTGTCTTCCTTTACTTTCCTCGGCTTTACCTCGTATCCAAGAATTTAATTCATTCTTTGCTTTTCGCTTCCTTTATGATGATTGCGTTGATAAATAAACTCGCCGCCAACGTGCAGGTTCAGGACTAGAAGGTTCCAGATTCACTAAAACCTGCTCCCGTCATTCATTCCCTATCGCTAAGGGGCTTTGCAAGAGTTGGTTGAAGGTGAAAGAAAATCAGAGTAGAGAAAGTGCCAATGGCGTGAATTTGTTTAAGATGGACCTCAACTTTTCAGGAAGTGACCCACGCACTTTGCTCTATAATATAAGTTATAAGACGTTAAGTTATAAGAATGTAAATAAGTTTCCATTTACTTCTGTTTAATGTAAATTCAATTTAATTTATAATGTATTTAAAAGTTAAAATAAAATGAATCAATAAGTAAATAAATAAATCTTTAAGGTACATTCATGCAGTTCATGTCAATTAATACGGCAAGTAAACAATGTATAAGAAATTTAAGCGACATGAGCAAGCATCAAGCAAGATATAGACAGAAGCTTTAATGGGAACTTATTAAAGTTTTTCATTTTGAAATATTTATGCAAAATCTGATTAGTCGTAAAACTGCAGTGTTTGTTTGTGTTGTGGATTCCGAGATGAATTCGATATCAATGAATAACAAACGCCAGGAATGAATAAGGAAAATAAATGTATTAACGTAATAATACAAACTGGAAATACGGGTTAGTAGATCCAAGAATGCGGGTTAGTAGCAATAATATATATATACAGTCTTGGTATTGAAGTATCACGGTATGACTCCTTACTGAGTCTAGGTGCTCGTGACGGTGACTCTTGTGCTACTCTCCTCTAATACTACTCTCCGGGTATTCACTGGCGGTAGTATATGTATACCTTGGGTGAGTCCATTTGTGTAAAAAGGGGAGACCCCATAGCACCCCCCTCATTAGATAGTGAGTTAGTATCTTTTCCTTTTATGGTTGATGATCAGAGTTTCAGTAAATTTTCACTTCCTGTTTGACCTTCTAAATTCTGTATCTCAAAAGCTTCAAAGATTGGCTCCTCAACCCGTTTTTTTTGTATTTGGTCAATATGTCTTCTGTGGGTAAACTTTTCTCCTTGTACTGTGTACATCACATTTCCCAGCCTGTTAATTATTGTGCCAGGCTCCAAGTAAGCCATATTGTTTCTGAACATCCTAAAGTAAACTCGTTCTCCTGGTTTAAATGATCTCTTTTGTACAATAGGTGTATACTGGTTTTGTTCTTGTTTCGCAATAATTTATCAAACACAGACCATATTCTCCGGGCAAACATCAATTCCGCTGGTGAAAGACCAGATGGTGTCTTCATGTTAGGTGTTATTCTGTATACTTGGAGGAATTGCTGTATCGCTTTTTCCATCGGTACATCTTCGGCATTTTTTAAAGCTCGTTTTAGTGTGTCTACTAATCATTCGGCTTGTCCGTTCGACCTTGAGTGGTACGGAGCTATCTTGATATGCTTTATTTGAAGTCACTAGAGGTAAATTGTGTACAGTTATCAGTTACCAAGCAATCCACGACGCCAAAACTGGCGAATAATTCGTGTATACAGTTTATGGTGTTTTCTGTCGTCGGGTGTTTGAATCTGAAAACCTCAGGCCATTTGATGAAACTATCTACTGTTATTAAGTAGTAGTAACCCTCTATGGGTCCTGCGTAATCCACGTGGATTCTGGACCACGGTCTGTCAACTTTAGGCTATGGCTTTTGTATAGAGGGTGGTGCTTTCGTCGTAGCAGGACAGCCTTTACAGCTTTCCACCATTTGCGTAATATCATCGTCCATGTTAGGCCAGTAGACAAAACTTCTCATAAGTGCCTTCATCCGGTTTTTCCAGGGTGTCCTAAATGAAAATCTTTCAAGATTCGCCTTCGTAGCAACTTCGGTATTACCACTCTCTCGTTATACAATAATATGTAGTCACAGATTGAGAAGCTATCTGGTAAATTCCTTTCCTTCTCTTCTAGCGTGAACTCTCTCCCATAAATATATCTGTGAAAACGAGTTATTGCAAATATTATGCCTAATGCCTCCTTTTCGATCTGTGAATAGTTTCTCTCCGCCGGTAATAATGATCTAGATGCGTGCGCAACGTGTTTCTTTGTACCGTCCCGCATCTTGGTGTAGAATACACGCACCTACCCCATGTGAGCTCGCGTCACTTGCAATAATAATTTCTAATTCGGGATCGAAATGTGTCAGTGCTAACTCCGAAGTTAATTTTTGTATTATTTCCTTAAACGCTTTTTTACAGTCTTCTGTCCAATTCTAATTATTCTTCTTTTTTAGTAACTCATTTAGTGGGGACCTCAATTTATGCATATTATCAATAAATTCGCCATAGTAGTGAGCTAGGGCCAGAAAACCTTGTAATTCTGCAACGTTTTTTGGTTCAGGCATGTTTTTAATTGCCGATGCCCTCTCTGGGTCTGGTTTCCTGCTATTTTCATTAATTATCTGGCCTAAGTATTTAATTTCATTTAGGAAAAAATCACACTTTTTTCCTTTTACTTTAAACCCAAAGTCCTGAAGTCTTCTGAAAACCTCCTTTATGTGCGATGTGTGCTCTTCAACATTGTCGCTCTTAATTAGAATGTCATCCAGATAAGCGGTCGCAAAATTCTGGCCCGTGAGCATTATGTCCATCGTCTGCTGAAAAATTGCTGGTGCAACTTTTACCCTGAACGGTAGTCTGTTGAATTTGTACAACCCTTTGTGCGTATTAATACATAGAATTTTCGTACTCTCTTCTTGTACTGAGATTTGCAGTTAAGCCTCACTTAGATCTATTTTGGAAAATATCTTACCGCCGTACAGCTTTGTAAATATTTCCTCTGGGCTCGGTAATGGGTAATGATGGTCTTTTATAGCCTTATTTAGCCCCGTCGAAAAATCTGCGCATACACGGATTTCTCCTGATTTCTTTTTTACATAGACTACCGGTGCTGCCCATTCACTAAACTCTATTTTTGAAAGGACCCCAGTTTGTTCAAGTCTCTCTAATTCTTTGTCGATTTTTTCTATAGTAGCAAACGGTACGTTTCGCTTCTTTCTAAATACTGGTTGGACGTTTTCTTTTAATTCAATTCTAGCTGTAAATTTGTTGCATCGTCCCAACCCGCTCGCACATACCTCGGGAAATTGATTATGTAATTCTTCCTTTAACTTTGTCGCCTCTGATGGTGCACCGTCTAACATTTTGCACAATGAGCTGATAGGTAGGCCCCAAATATCGAATTTTTGCATCCTGTCTGTCCCCACTAGATTTTCTGTATCTTTCATTACGTATATCTTGAGTTTTTTTGTTTTCCCGTGTAATTTAACATTTACGATTATTTCTCCTTCGAATTTTATACGCTTTCCTGTCACCGACTTAGCAATTTTTTGTGTATGTAACATGGTTGGTCTGTTAAGCTTTTTCCATGTCTGTAGGTTAATTATCGTTAGATCAGAACCCGAGTCTAGTTGCAATTTTATCTTTTTATTTAAGATTTCAAGTTCCACATATTTCCTTATGTTGGTATTATCTTCGTCATGCATCCTAGTAGCTCTTATCCTACTAGTAGCTTTTCTGTTTCTACATTGGGATGCCTTGTTCCCCATTTTTACACACACAAAACAGTTTTTATATTTAAAACGGCAATCCTTATTCCTGTGAGTCGTCCACATCGATAACATGCAGATGTGGGGGGCTTATATTTGCTTCAATTTTCGTCATAATTTGTCCTATATGTTGTACTTTTTCCCTTATTATAGAATTTTTGTTTTCTTTCCGGGGAGGGTGAAGAACGTAAACTTTTGTTTAACTTGCGTATATGAGATACTCCTGACTCCTCAATGTTCTTCGAGTCTTTCTTTATACTCAGGTATTTTTGGCATTCTTCTGATAGTTATTATAGTGTTAGTCCAGGTTCATTTTGTAGTTTTGAAAGCATTCTTTTGCGCATTTCAGTATCTTTTGCTGAGACTAAACCTTGAACCTAAACCTTGAAGATGAGACACTTGAAATTGTCCGGTGTTAATTCTGACAAATTGAAGTCGTTGCAATGTTTATTCATGATTGCGGCAAACGTGGAATACTCCTAATTTTCGCTCTTTACCAGGTTAAGACATTTCCACCTCTTGTGAAAGAGTGACGTTTTCGGACTAAAAAGCTCTGTAAGACATGTAACTGCTTCGTCAAACGCTAATTCGTTCGTCTTTTTTGTTAAGGATGTCTTCGTGGCGTCTAAAATAATCCCCGCAATTTTTATCCTCTCCTAGAGAGTATACAGTCTTGGTATTGAAGTATCGCGGTATGAGTCCTTACTGAGTCTAGGTGTTCGTGACAGTGACTCTTGTGCTACCCTCCTCTAATACTACTCTCCTGGTATTCACTGGCGGTAGTATATGTATACCTTGGGTGAGTCCATTTGTGTAAAAAGGGGAGACCCCATAACAGTTTGCTACTACGGCCGGTCTGATAAAAAGGTTTCCTCCAAATTGCGAGGAACGGGTTTGGAGCCTATTTGTTTGATATATAAGGAGATGGGGCTTTCGAATTGTTATTCGGTATCAATAACATGCTGCTACAGGAATTCAGTTCACCCTGGTTCAGAAGGAAAATAACGCAGAAGAATTTAGACCACCCACTAGACGATAATTGACAAGAACAACCCGGTTGCTCAGACCACAACGAAAAGTCTTCAGCCGATTAAGTTAATCTGACTAAATCTATAGTGGCCTAGGAATTCGGGGTTAAAATGCACAGATGGCTTACCCACGCCAAGAAGGGTAATGATGAATGGTAATGACGAGGAAAGACGGGTTATGTTTAACAAAACAAGATAAGGAATTTATTTACAAATGTATACGCTTGAAATTGTGTCAGTAGCTCGTCTCAGAAAAATAAATCGCAATTTTAGTTTCAACAAAATGTCATAAAGAGAAAATGTTCATTTAACAAATTAAATCATCTGACACAAAATAATATTCATAAATCTTAAAACAAAGGGAAATACAGTTTGATATGTTCAAAAGTGGAGATGGTTTGAAATACTTAACTTTCTTGGACTGTTTAAGTTAAGTTCTTTGAAGCGGCAAGTGCTTCGTTAAGGCCAATAATATAATTAGCGAGAAATTTGACACTGGCGAAAATATGAACAATGCGTAAACAGAAATAAAACTTTTCATATGACTTCAAACTCTCTTCTGTTGATGTAATTTTATTCTTTATTTCATATGAAATATGATTTCGCATAGAATCACGATTTTCCTAGATTTCTTTTTCTAGCCTTAACGGCTAATTCCTGTGAAAACGAGGTTTTCATTGAACCAAAGAAACTTTCATATAGGCTCGCGAATTTCTTTTCGTTTTTTTTTTCAGCCAAAACTGTGAAGTAAAATATAGCATTGGTTCAAATGCTTATACCAGGCCTGGCAACCATGCGACTGGGGTCCACGACTTAGAGCGGACATGTGGAGGCCTAAATTACTGCTAAATAAACAATTACTGAGAACATTTTTCGCAAGGAACTTGTTAGTAATGTCCAGCAATTAGTTAATTAAAAACTATATATAATATTAGGAAGCATATTACAATGATTGACTTATTTCCGTAAATGCAAATGAACAAAGAAAAAACAAAAATAACCTACTCGGCCATAAAATAACTAAATGAACAAAACTCATTTTATTCACCATAAATGAGACATTTTTAGATAATATTGCAATATAATGAGTTAATTTGTTTATACCAATTGATTAGAGAAAATATAATTTTTAATGCAATCAGAAAACAATTTCAACATTTTACAAAATCACGTATCAACAAAGTCTGAAAATACTTTACAAAAAATTGAATTTCACAGAAACAATAATGTTGATAATCTTTACAAAATTCATTGTGATTTTTGTTATATGTACAATTTGTTTCACAAAGATGAATACAATAATTATTTTGATATGATACAATAATTAATTTTTCCAATACAAATAGTTTTAAAAATTAAAATCAATCTACATTAACAAGAACATAAAATAATCAACAGTATAATTTGGGGAGTTAACCAATTAAATATATTTAAATAGAGGGAAAGTTGAAAATAAAAAATATCAGATATCGATGTGGAATGAGTGGAATTTGTAAATTATCAAAATTTTTTTCTTTCAAAAATGTTTATATTCTTGATAATAAAAAAAAACAAATATTAAATATTTCCTCTTGTATGGGATAATCTTTTCTTGTAAGAGAGCTTGCTATATACAAAAGTTACATTTTAATATCTTTAGAGGTCCTAGTTTCAAGGTCTGTTATGTTTTCAAATGTTTGGTATCCGATTTCATCCTGCAAATCTCTACATTTTGAGCAATTATGGCCAGGTTCAAAGTTATATTCTTTGACTTCGAAATGTAATTTAATTGGCTGTATGGTTGTTTGGGGTTTTATGGCATATCAACCACTATGAGTCATTTAATGCCAGATCCAGTATTTACTAAATATATCAAAAACGTATAGCTGGCAACATCATTGTTTCAAAAACGTATAGCTGGAAACATCATTGTTTCAAAAAAGTATAGTTGGCAACATCATTGTTTCAAAAAACGTATAGCTGGCAACATCATTGTTTCAATAACTGGCAACATCATTGTTTCAAAATCTGGCAACATCATTGTTTCAAAATAGCTGGCAACATCATTGTTTCAAAAAAGTATAATTGGCAACATCATTGTTTCAAAAAAGTATAGTTGGCAACATCATTGTTTCAAAAAAGTATAGTTGGCAACATCATTGTTTCAAAAAAGTATAGTTGGCAACATCATTGTTTCAATGTGCTGGAAAAGACCTGGAAGTTCACTATTTTCCCATAGCTGGGACCCCAACAGGTGCTACCACCCCGGGTCAGGGTGGACCTGGGAACACCAGCAATTAAGAGTTGGTTCCATGCTTCCTCAAAACCTCCTGATCAGAGGTCTTGCTGTTGGATGCAGTTTAACGTCGTACCCAGGACGATGTAATTTAAGGAGTAGTTTTAGTTTTTGTTTTTCAGTATTTAAATTTTTCAATAACATTTTGAACTGTTATAAAATATGCACCTCCTGAACCTTGTCATAATTTTCCAAATTCATTTTCTTGTTTGTGGTAAATTCACCAATTATTTTTTTTTAATACCAGCAATACATTTTTGGAAAAGATATTACCAGAAATACATTTTTGGAAAAATATTGCAAGCAATAATACATTTTTGGAAAAAATATTACCAGAAATACATTTTTTAAACAAAAATACTACCAGCAATACATTTTTGGAAAAATATTATCAGCAATACATTTTTTAAACAAAAATATTACCATGTGTGTTGGATACTCACTGCGTGTCACACACTTTCGGCCTTGCGGCAGATCTAAGCTACACTTAGAAAATATTTTAGGGAACCAGACGTGGTGTAATGGTTAGCATGTTTGTCTCGCTTGATCAATTATGTGTGATTAGTGAGTTCGAAATTCACTAGGTGTCCCATACTTTTAGCTTTACGCCAAATCTAAGCTGCGCTTAGAAAGTGAACTTCAGAGGACAGATACATACATATATATTGTGTGTGACCAGTCAGTTCGATCCTCTCTAAGTGCTTAATACTTTCGGCCTTGTGTCACATCTAAGTTATGCTTAGAAGATCGCTTAGTGTGTGTGTATTATATTATTTACAATTATTATATAACGATACTTCTGATATATTTCAATGGTTCCTTCCCTAGATTTTCCATGCAAATAATTTTACCGCCAGAGTTTTGTGATAGTGAAGGATCAAAAACGAAAGAGAAACCAATTTTTGTTCTCTTTTGAAAGAAAATGACAAAGGACGGAAGAAATGCGAACGTATGCAAAAATGACAACTGTTAACTCCACTTCTTTTTCAAAATGTCGAGGTTTGTGCGTACGATTTCGGGGTGCGTTTTCTAATTCGACATAAAACGAAGGAAATAAATCGTACATCGAGACATATAACGGATTATTAGTCAACAAACTGGGAATTAGATGTAGATGTTGAAAATAATTTCTTCTCGGTAGTATAATTCTTGTTTTAAACCGCTATTCTTGAGAGCCAGGTTGTATGTAAACTTATTTTCATTAAAGATTCTCTGGCTAGAAGATAGTCTAGTTCTTTCATACGATTTCGGGTATGTTTTCTAATTCAACATGAAAAGGAGGAACTAAATCGTACATCGAGATATATATAAGAGATTATTACTCAACAAACCGGGAATTAGAAGTAGATGCTGAAAATAATTTTACTATTTCTTTAATACTTGATTTGCAGTGAAATATATCACAGATTTTTCCCGTGTAGCTGACTCAAACATATACTGAAAACGTTCGCGAAATTACCACATTACCTGTTATTACTACGGGCTTTGAAAATGACATCAAAAGGATCCAACAAATCTGTTGATCAAATTCCTGGCAGCCTCCAAATATGTGAGTGGAAAAAAATCATAATCATACATATTTTTAACATCTTCCGTAGATTTCTCACCGTGCAATGAGCAAAATCTTATTTTTTTAATCATTTTGCCCCAAGAAAAGCAATAAAGCCACTAGGGGGATACTGTGTGTTACAAAATATGACAGAACCTATTATTATTAAGGAGAGATGATAATAAATAACCAGAATTAATAAAACAGAAGATAACGATTGATATTGCATTTCAATGTTTGAAGATCAAAGTTGACTGGGAAGCAAGAAGCTGGAAGAGATCTTCACAAGCGAGACGTTTGACAGAAGAAACTGTTAACATAGAACTTACGGTTACATCTAGCCCTTTCAACTGTAAAATGATGAGTCCATGCTACTAATATAATAGTGCGCTTAAATTAATAAAGTCTAAATAACATTGTGGAAAGTTCATCAGAACAATTACCATGAAACAATTACCAATATTCATAGAAAAGGCAGAGGGAAGCTACGTTAGAGAGGGGGGTGGGAAAGGAGTGAAGCCGAAATTCCAAATGAAGATCAATAATTTCAAAATATATATCAGAAGCACCAGCCCATGTGTGAGAGCAAAATTCAAAGCAAGGACGAATGGCAGATATATAAATATGTAAAATAGACTCCGACGTGAAAAATTGTTGAGAACGTCGTAGTGAACCAACTTTCTTAGATACAAACTTAGCAGTTGATTGAATATACTATTTACACTTCACGTCAACTGAAAACATTACTCCGAGAAGGTCACGCTTCTGGAGGTTAGCATCAGCCATGATGATGTAAGGTAAAACGGGTTCTCTCAGATGATGAAAAGAGAGCAGTTTCGTTTTGGAAGTGTTAACGTTAACATACCACATCTTTTAAATCAGCTTCCACTTTGACCCTATCAAACCATTCGACTTACTGTCAATACAGGAGTAAATGATTCTGTCACCAGCATTGATACCGAATTGAGAACTGATGTCATCAAGAGGGTTGTTTATGGAAATTAGAAACAACATAGTTCCGAGGGTAAAAACTGTCGCGAACAGCTGCATTTAAGGAGCCATTCAAGACATCTTTCATTTCGCGATTTGATAAGAACAACTGAATCATTTAAAGAATTCCCCCAAACATAACATAAACTTTCAGCTTGTGAAGAAGACCAATATGCCAAACTCTGTCAAATGCCTTCGAGATATGCAAAGCAACAGTCCAAGCTTCACAATTCCCATATACAGTTTCTCTTTCAATAATAATCGTTAACACATCAGCAGTTGATCTAGAAAAAAGAAAACCATAATGCTTATTTTTATAGTAATATTCATCTTATTTTAAATTACATTTTTATTTCTAATTGCTATGCATTTCATCTATTTTAAATCAACTGATGCAAAAAGATTGTTGTCTCTTGAAGACTCTTGAAAGCAAAGACAAAAAATAATAAGCAGAATACCGGTGATAACGCTTCCGTAGATTTCTCACCAGAAAATAATTTTATTATTTCCTTAATACAGTGTAACCCGGATATAAGAGAGTTGTCGGGACCGGAGAAGAAGTCTCTTATATCCAGGTTTCTCTTATATCCGGGTTTGGTCTATTATATATACATTAACACAGGCTCTAATTTGGGACCAGATAACATCTATCTTATATCCGGGTTTCTCTTATATCCGGGTCTCGTATATCCGGGTTACACTGTACTTGTTTTTCAGTGAAATATATCACAGATATTTCCCATATAATCGACACAAACATATACTTGTTTGCAAAACTATCACTAGGTAAAAGCATTATCTGTTGTTACTGGGTTTTTGAAAAAAGATATCAAAAGGACCCAACAAATATGTTGATCAAATTCCTGCCAGCCCCAAAATATATGAATGGAAAAAAATCATCATAATCTTAGCTATTCCTTACTTTTATACAGTTGGCCTTGTGACACACCTAAGTTACACTTAGAAAATCCTCATACTTAGTGGGTGTTTGAATGTGTATTATATTATATACAATTATTATATAACGATACTTCTGATATATTTCAATGGTTCCTTCTCTAGATTTCCCATGCAAATTATTTTCTTGTCAGATTTGTGACGACGAAAAATCGAAAGTGAAACAGAAACCAATTTGAATGATTTTCCGTATTGATTTTTATCGGACAGTTTTTATATTGTATCAGTTTAGTACAAGTCTTGTGAAAGGTTAATCTCTTCTAAATACCATTATTGGTGAGGGTGCCAAACAGTTTCCAACTAAGAACTCATTCAAGTATGTCTTCAGTCTCTTAGTTATTTATTCATATTATGGGAAATGGATCGAGCCAAGAATTAACTTACTCTTCCATTATATAGTTTAATTTACATTTTCTTCTTGTTTAGGGCTGATTTTGATTTTTTTTTATTTAAAATTACGAAAATCAGATTTTTTTTTGATTTTTTTAACGTAAATTGCAATGTAAAATTCGACCTGGTGTACAAGTCGACCTAAAGAGTTTTAGCTCAAAGTTCTGATTTAAGCGTATACCTACTCTATAGGTCAGCCCTCGAACATACGATAGACTACCAGTGGGCGAAAACATAGACCTACCGGTAAATGAAAGTTAAGCTACTGTATACGATAACCTGCGTCGAAACTAGATATGGTCGCACCTCTTACATGTATATGGAGATATTAATCGTAATATCTTTCTATATGCGTTGTATAGCAAACACCCTACAACACACACAGGTAGGTACCGCATATTGCAGGTACTTTATATTGTAGGTACCAGATATTGTAGGTACCAGATATTGTAGGTACCGTATATTGTAGCTTAACAGAATATTGACTTTGTCTTACTAATTTATTATTTTTATATTATTTCCTGGGTCAATATCACCAAACACAGGTTTTAGTGAAATATATTCATGTCAAAAGGTCCTTTCTTTTTATGGGCCATATCCTTTCCGGACGTAGGCGATCATGACTCTCCACCTCCCTCGATCTCTTGCAGCTCTCATCAAGTTCCTTCCATATTCTGTCATCCACCTACTCAATCTCCCCAGGTATGTCACGCGCTGCTTTCCCTTGTCTCTCTTTCTCTCTATTTTACCCGTGAGTATCCGATTCTCCAGGCCCTCCTTCCTCATTATATGTTCCAGAAACTTCAGATGCCTCTTCCTGATGTTAAGTATATGCCTTCTCCTTGTTTGCAACTTCTCTATGACCTCATCGTTGCTCACATCTTCAGTCCATGATATCCTTAGTATCCTTCTGTAGAACAACATCTCCGTCGCCTCGAGTCTCTTCTCCATCTTTGAGGAAATCCTCAAAGATTTGTCATGTAATAGTTCAGTATCCTCTTGTCTCGCAATACTCTGCTTAGCTTTTGCGATGTCTTTGGCCGTCCCAATACGTCTACGGATCTCAGTGTCACACCTACTGTCTTCTGTCAAGACGCTTCTCAGATATTTTAAAGTTTAGTGAGATATATTTGTGGTTAAGTTTTGCATTTTATACCCGCCGTATAAATCGATCGCTAGTTTTTTTAAAATATTTTTTAAGCTTAAAAGCTCGACTTGTACGCCGCAGTTTATGGTATTTAAACAATATGAAAATCAGCTGCAATTTTTTTTAGCGTTTTCATTTTTTATATACAAACATGGCAAATTAGAAGCATTCGGCGCAGATGTTACTTTTTCCCATTTAGAAAAATCAAAATGATATCATTTTCCCCAGACTGTTACACGTTTTATATATATTAAGAAAACAGGAAATCAGCAAGAACTTCCTAGTTTAATTTTTTTATACATATATATATATATATATATATATATATATATATATATATATATATATATATATATATATATATATGATGAAAATGTGGAAAAGACAAAGCAAAATCCGAATATATGAGTTTACTGTTTTTATTATGTTTTTGTTTTTGTTATTCTGTCGACGTCAGACGTTTCGGTCAAATAGACCTTCTTCGGGACATGGTTAATGGAGACATAATTATATTGGATTTAAGTTTGATGGAGAGACGATATATACAGGACTGGTCAGAAACAGAAAAACTGAAATTCAGAATAACAAAAACAAAAACATAATAAAAACAGTAAACTCATATATTCGGATTTTGCTTTGTCTTTTCCACATTTTCATCATACCGTCGGATCTACATCCACACATTTGCTTACATATATATATATATAGATATATATAGATATATGTATCAAAAATAGGTTTACGAATTTGGGAGAGAGTTCCACACACCAAAACGAGAAAAAATGTCCGTATAAACATATCATGTGTAGTAGTGATATAACTGAGAAGCGGTCCGTTTAACAATGGCAGGCTATTCATATCGTGAGCAGGCAGATATGATTTCGTTCATACAGTCACCCAGTTTATGGAATACTCGCCGTAAATATTTTTGCTTGTAGGAAAACTCGCCCCAGGAATTTTCGCCGTAGAAAACTTTACCGTATAGGATTTTTACAGTAAGACAATTTCACCTGATATTTTTAATATACGAAGTACCTTGTTATCAAGTATATCTGGCTCAAAATATTGTTACTTCGAGTTAAATATTAATAAGCGAAGTTATACTAACATGCACCCAAATTTGTGGAAACTAACTGCGTATTTGAAAAATGAAGAGACAGTAGCAAAAAAGAAAAAGTGTTATTAAGATTGAGGAGATTCAGTACAAACGAAGAAAATATTTAATGATATATTCAAGACTTCAGTGGAAATGATTTATAACAGTCCAACGCAAAAAACACAATGTTTTGCTGTTGTGGGGCAAGATGGACTAGTCCAAAGTATACTTATACTGATAGAGAGAATACCTGCAGGTGGAGATACGTTGAGTCAGGGTGGGAGATACGGAGACAGTACACAGGGTGTTCACAGAGAGTTATACGAGAGTCCAGCGAATGAGATAATTACGGCTTCACTTACAAAGACTTGTACATATACTTTCTACTAACCTGCATTCCTGGACTGCTAATCTTCACTTCAAGTCTGTATTGTTACGTTTAATACACTTACTTTTCTATCTCAATTACTGGCGTTGTTTATTTATTTGTGCAGGATTCCATTCCCGGAATCCACAACATTTAAGGAGCATTGCTTGGAATTTACACACCTTTTAAATTATTTCCTTCTTAATTTGATATATTTTTAGTCTTTTTTTATAAATAAATGTTTATTTTTTAATTTCTTTTATGATTTTTGGCCCTGTAAAAAAGACATCCATATATATACTTGATAACAAGGTACTTCGCATATTAAATAGAACATTACTCCAAAAGGTACGTTCACGATAAGGGTATCGGGAAAAAAATGCGGCGAAATTGTCTGACGGCAAGAATCCTATACGGCGATGTTTCCTTCGACCAAAATTCCTGAAGAGAGTTTTCGTATGGCAAAAATGTTTACGACGAATGTTCCGGATATGTAGTCGCGCGAATTGTAATGGCCGCGAAGCTGCACGGTTGTATCAGATTTCATTCCCAACCCGAAGGTAGCCGAGTCATCCAACCGTTGTGGCCGTTTCTCGTCGCATTGCTGAGACAGGATCTGTGTCACTACAAAGTATGGATCGAGCAAGACCGTATCCGCTCGTAAGCCTGACCACGAAGAACACTTTCCAGAGGCTGTCGAAGACAATGCAGGTGTCAGCACAGGTCAAGCAGCATCTCGCACATATAATAGAATCGCACGAAGGGTACTTCAAGATCAGCTCTTGTATCCGTATCATTTGCACTGTTTGCAGGGTATTTCGATCACCTCGGGAAAACTTTTGCCGATGCTTTATTGCACAGACTCCCGATCCATTGTTTGTCTCTTCTGTCGTGTTTACGGATGAGGCAATATTTGGAAGAAATGGCATAACAAATATACACAACCAATATTTTTGGGTGCATCAGAATCCCCATGGTTCAATACAGGCTAGACACCATCATCAGTTTACGATATGTGGGCTGAAATCCTAGTTGACTGTTTGTTAGGTCCATGTGTTTTCCCAGCACGTCTTACAGGAGCTGTTTATGAGGACTTTATTTCGAACACACTTCCAGACCTGCTAGAGGATGTACCCTTGCTAATACGAAGACACATGTGGTTCGTGCATGATGGTGAACCCGATTATTTTATCCGCGATTCACTGGCTGACTTCTACCAAGAAATGTAGGGGGTGACCGGTCCCATGGCCAGAAAGTTCCCCCGACCTCAATCCTTTGTATTTTTATCTGTGGGAACACCTAGAGCAACTGCTTTATGCAGCAGACATTAATCATGCAGAGACGCTTCATCAACGTGTCATGGGGGGCTGCGAAACCATTCGACACAGTGTATATTTGAAAGGGTTCACCATCCAATGATCCGACGGGTGAATGCGCGTGTAGAAGCAAGCGGTGGATATTTTGAACATTTGTTACAAGTTGCTATATTAAGGTACAACGATGGACTTTGGAACATATATTTATATGGACATTTTACAGTGTTTTGATGTCAGGAATCCGCCCCCAAATTTTGTAATAGTATTTTTAGGCTTGTATCTTAGATTGTACATTTAACAACGTCTAACATAAATATTAAACTTTATAGCAAGGGATTTGCTAACAGAGATTTATATGGAATTTTGTCCTTATTTTGGTTTGTGGAATCCGAAACCAAATTTTGTAAAAAAATTTTTGCTATACCCTGTATAAATGTTGTAATTCAGATCCATTTCCTGTCGACTTTTCATATTTGTATTTAGAAAATTGAACAAGGAATTACATTTTATTTAGAAATTATTTTATTTAGAAATATGGAAATCAGATCCATTTTCTGCAGATCGTGAATTGTCTCTATCTATCTATTGTATCTATAACTACAACCCTCCCCGATTCTCTCACGTGCATTCATATCTGCTCATTGCGTATCCAAATGTAAACAAATGACGTTACACATTATGAAATGGACAAAGTCATAATGTGTGACGTCATTTCTTTACATTTGGATACGCAATGAGCAGATATGAATGTACATGAGAAAATCATGGAGATTGTAGTATAAAAACGCTAAAATCGACCTTGCTAACCGAACGATCCTCTGTGGCTCAATCGGATAGGATACAGGTTCAATTCCAGTCGAATATTTTCTATGAAAATTTCTCGGACATTCAGGCCGGTAAATGTTATTAATACTGTTTATTATAAACAGAGCATTTACTTAAATATTTGTATCTATAAAAAGAATGTATAAACATAAAAATGACTTAAAAATAATTGTCGGACTTTGTCCATGTCATAATTTGCGACGTCATTGGTTTACATCTGGATACACTTTGAGTAGATATGAATGTACGTAAGAGAATCATGGAAGATTGAAGTTTAAAAACAGTAAAATCGAACTTGCTAACCGAACGCTCATCTGTGGCCCAATCTGTTAAGGCACATCAGGCTATATGACAGTTCCGTCATTTGTTTACATTTGGATACGCATTGAGCAGCTATGAATGTACGTGAGAAAATCATGGAAGATTGTAGTTTAAATGCAGTAAAATCGACCTTGCTAATTGTCTCTATATAAGTTTAAAAACTTAATCCATTTGTTTCAGATTTTATACTTTTTTTGTTTCGAAATAAGAGAATTATCACCATTTACAGGAGATTTTTTACTTTTTTTTTTTCAAATCAATTTTAAATATTCTCTCGGATCAAATTTGCTATTATTTTATTTCTTATTCCGCTGCAAATTGTCGCTTGTGTGTATTGAAATTAAATTGCAACTAAATACCGTCCTATCGACATACATAAACAAGTAACAAAAGTCGAATCGATCAGAGTCAGTTTACCGACATAATCGGTGAGGATAGTGTGAGGAAACTGAACGCTTTATTTGCAGTATTTTCATTTCAATTTTCTTCCAGAAGTACATGTCCATTCATTTGTCAGCTATCGTCACCGCGGGGAAAGAAGACACCTCAAATTAACAGCTTCATTCATCTGGTTAATGAGTTTCGAATAAACGACGAGAAAGCAGCCACTGCTGGTTCAGAGATATCGAAAAATCCATTCAAGCCTGTCTTCCCCAATCCGAGAGCAGTATAATAGATATCTAGAACGATTTATCAAGCGTTAACACGTGAAAAACAAACAAAAAATCATGAACATCATCGAAAACATTTATTTTAATCAACAAACAAGACTTAACTATTTCTGGTGTTACACTGGCAGCAAAAGCTGGTAGATTGTCAGTGTACTTATATCTTATGTAGCGAATTAATCTTTTGAGCTCTACGTTCCTGAATAATTTTAACCCTTCTGCCTGATCTCCTGAGTCAAAATTTGCAAATAATTGGTATATAATGTTTCACGGTAGATATAAAAATAGTTACAAGTGTTTACTCACCATTCAACCAGTAGTTGGGCATTAAGTGATTTTTCTCTTCTACTGTTAAAGCGGTGGTGAAGGCTCAAAGGGTTAATGAAATAATTTTTGTTTAAAACTATAATCTTGAATGTTCATTATAATGTTTCTAATATTGCAATAATGAATCATCACTGATGTCTTTGTTTTTGAACAGTTGCTGTATTAATGTGCTGAACATGTTTGGAAAATCAAAAAAGCATTCCCCTCACTCTAGAAACATAAAAAATTCTATATAATATGTTAATCATTTGAGCCCTGCTTTCCTGAACAATTGTAACCCTTCTGCCTGAGCTCCTGAGTCAAAATTCGTATATAATGTTTCACGGTAGATATAAAAATAGTTACGGGTGTTTACCCACTGTTCAACCAGTGGCAGGGCATTAAGTCATTTTCTCTTCCACTGTTCAATCGCTGGCTGGGCATTATCTCATTTTTCTCTACCACCGTCTAACCGGCATTATATCATTTTTCTCTACCACCAGTCAACCGGTGGCTGCGCATTATATCATTATTCTCTACCACCGTTTAACCGGAGCCTGGACATTAAGTAATTTTTCTCTGCCACCGTTCAACCAGTGGCTGGGCATTATATCGTTTTTCTCTACCACCAGTCAACCGGTGGCTGCGCATTATATCATTTTTCTCTACCACCAGTCAACCGGTGGCTGCGCATTATATCATTTTTCTCTAGCACCGGTAAAGCGGTGGTCAAAGCTCAAAGGGTTAAGAATAAACAGATAAAAAGATACAACATTGTAATTTCTATTGATATTCTTCCTTGCAAATGATTTTCTGAAAAATTAAAATTCCCTTTGCTACGGAAATGCAAATACTTCTTTTAGATTCTTTATATTTTGAGACATTTTTTATGTTTTATACATTCTTTTTATAGATACAAATATGTTATTAAATGCTCTGTTTTATAATAAACAGTATTAATAACATTTACTGGCCGAATGTCCGAGAAATTTTCATAGAAACAAAGCATTTACTTAAATATTTATATCTATAAAAAGAATGTATAAACATAAAAATGTCTTAAAATAATTGTCGGACTTTGTCCATTTCATAATGCGTGACGCAATTAGCTTACATTTGGATACGCATTGAGCAGATATGAATGTACGTGAGAGATTCATGGAAGATTGAAGTTTAAAAGCAGTAAAAATCAACGTTGTCAATCGAACTATTCTCCGTGGCTCAATCGGTTAAGGCACCTCAGGCTATATGACGGTTCCGTATAGGATACAGTTTCGAATCCTTTCGGAGGACTAATATTTTCTATGAAAATTTCTCGGACATTCGGGCAGGTAAATGTTATTAATACTGTTTATTATAAACAGAGCATTTACTTAAATATGTGTATCTATAAAAAGAATGTATTCTTTACACTGTCTACCTTCGACCATTATATACTAAATGAGTGTTTGAGCGCTCACTTGAAATGCGGACTATTTATTGAATAACAGATTTTACCTTTTATTGAATAAATTTTTTCTATTTTATTCTTTTTACATAGAGGTTCACCCTGTACAAGGCTCGGGAGCGACTAGATGTAAAGGTTTACAGATTTAGGGGCACAGTTTATGCGGATAAGTGATGAAGATAACGGTTAACCCTAGACTTGAACAGGTTAAGATCGTAGTGATCGGGAAAACGTTCTCTTGGGAGTCGGTTCCACATAGCAGTGGTTCTCGAGAAGAAGCTTCTAGAGCGGAACTTCTCGCCAATTGAATACAAGTGGTTTGTTATAATGTGCGTAACAGGGCAGGTCCAGGCCCACAAAGGTGAGAACGGGTGGAACTAAGGAATGGATTTCGTCTGCGCATATTCCAGGGAAGTAGCGATAGAGCAGTGAGAGGCTTGCGACATCTCGTCTGCGAGAAAGGAGCTTCAAGCTAGAAGATAATTTGTCACCCACAATGACGCGGAGACGCTTTTGGACTCTATTGAGAAAGTGAGGACCGAACAGCACCAGAGTGAGCACTTTCCCCCAGAGACTCTAAGGTTTACTCAGTAGAGTTACAGTAAAAATGACACATTCATTTTATGAGTGCTGAAAATACATAAAATGCGACTGAGCAGGATTTTGCATCATATTCTTTCCACACCCACAGACTCTCTCTCTCTCTCTCTCTCTCTCTCTCTATATATATATATATATATATATATATATATATATATATATATATATATATAAGGCTCAAACACTAATATTTCATGGTTATAATTTATTAGATTGGAATCGTCATCACGACCCAATTCATCCGACCTACATACTCAAAAAGAAAACAGAAAATATATCTCCGGGATTATAAAAAAAAAAATTTCAGTGATAGTGTATATGTAGGTGTGAGAGGAAGGAAGGAAGGAAGGAAGGAAAGAAAGAAAGAGAAAAGTCCAAACGAAAACAGAGAGAAAAAATGTGTAATCAAGAACAATTTGAAAAAGCATGTAATTTTCCCTTACAGATTACAAATTTAACATAAACATATAGAAATGTTTAATCCAGTAAAAACCCTACTGTTTATTTCCACATACACCTATATACACATATACATATACACCCACATACACACACACATATATATATATATATATATATATATATATATATATATATATATATATATATATATGTGTGAAGAAATATAGTCTTAAAGTGTGCTATATTTATGGGATAAAGTGCTCAATATCAGAGATAGAGCGTGTGTAAATATAAAAGTGGATTTGGAAGTCAGCACTTAAAGGCGACAGTCTGTTTCATGCTAGTGCAATCGTCATATATATATATATATATACACACACATATACACACATACATATATATACATATATATATATACATACCTGTCAATATCTGCACTGGAAAATTTGCAACTTCTACGGGAAGGAAACTGAAAGAAATTGTTACGAACACCACGCAGACTCGGTTACGGAGATAGGACCTGTTACAATTCTATGGAACTACACAATACACACTGACAGAACAACCAAAGCCAACAACCCAGACATTGTTATTAAAGATCACAAAAAAAATATGCTTCCTTATTGATATGGCAGTCCCTGCAGACTGCAATGTATCTTTGAAGATATTCGAAAAACTGTCAAAATACAAGGACCTTGAAATAGAAATCTCAAAAATATATCACATGGGAACATCTACAATCCCTGTTGTAGTTGGAGCCCTTGGACTGGTTGGAAAAGATTCCAGTAGACTAATTGAAGGGATTCATGGAAGTCCATGACTCAAAGAGATACAAAAAATTGTTCTGACAAGTACAGCCCACATTTTACGAAGGGCTTTATCTATGTAATAATTTTTTTTTTCAGTGGAAAGTGTCATGATGCCATTTCTAACCGTAGGTACCTGGGCGGGACCCGGAAAGAAATGTGTAAACGCCAGATATCAAAGAAAATAATAATAATAATAATAATAATAATAATAATAATAATAATAATAATAATAGACGGTAATAATATCAGTAATAAAGTAAAAAAATACAGATATTAAAAACATGAAAATTAAAACGGAAAATATTTTATTGTCAATATAAAAGAAAATAAAGAGACTCGGAGAGATTAATGATTGTACGTCTATTAAGTCTACAAATTAAACTAAATTCTAAATTCATATAAACCTCCGTATACAAAAGTATCTGGAAAACTATCCGATATTATATATCCGTTATCCAGAAAAATTTTGACATATACATACCCACATACATATATACGAACACAGATTAAGACCGCTAAAACAAATTAAAAAATATAGATCATCACATCAACACAGATAATAATATACAGGTAATAACAAGTGTCAATCCATTTAAATGTCATATCCGATGCTAGGAATCCAAGACTGAAATTCTATAAGGAACAATATGTTATAAAACCATATTTATGTTTTAAAGCGTTGTTTATGTCAACATTTGGATTAAATCTCACTTCAAAGATTCAGCAACTCTTCTGGATTTTTGTCTTTAATTATTTTTTTTTCCGCAATGCATAGATCACACCGATCATGGAAGTTAACTGGAGTTCTAGCGGGCTTAGTCCCTTGTCCATCAGGTCCCAACAATGTTTGGATAAGGAAATTTGGTTTTTAGGGATCGATATTTGAAACAGTGTATGTGGTTGTACCGATGCCGCTTCCAATTGCCAGCGGATATACCTATGTATCTTTTGTTTCAAGCTGATAATTTCTTTGGGGAGGATTCTAGCTTCGTATATTACATTCTCATGCATACTTTTGCCCCGGATTTGGCATTCAGCTCTACTCCTGCAATAACAGGTGAGGTTATTAGCTAGAGCTTCACTATCATAAAAGTTCCTAAGTAGTTTACAATTTATCTAGTGGATATCTACTATCAAAGTGCTCGTCTATTAACTTTAGGAAGAAACTTCATATATTAATGTTGGAAAGCCTGCAATATGGTATGTTAAATCATATAAATTTCCTCTTTCTGTTTTTGGATCTCTTAACGCTATGGTTTTTCAGGTCTTCTCAATAGTATAATTCTTGTTTTAAACCACTATTCTTGAGAGCCAGGTTGTATGTAAACTTATTTTCATTAAAGATTCTCTGGCTAGAAGATAGTCTAGTTCTTTCATACGATTTCGGGTATGTTTTCTAATTCAACATGAAAAGGAGGAACTAAATCATACATCGAGATATATATAAGAGATTATTACTCAACAAATCGGGAATTAGAAGTAGATGCTGAAAATAATTTTACTATTTCTTTAATACTTGTTTTTCAGTGAAATATATCACAGATTTTTCCCGTGTAGCTGACTCAAACATAAAGGTTCGCGAAATTACCACATTACCTGTTGTTACTATGGGCTTTGAAAATGACATCAAAAGGAGCCAACAAATCTGTTGATCAAATTCCTGGCAGCCTCAAAATATGTGAATAGAAAAAAAAATCATAACCATCCATATTTTTAACATCTTCCGTAGATTTCTCACCGTGCAATGAGCAAAATCTTATTTTTTTAATCATTTTGCCCCAAGAAAAGCAATAAAGCCACTAGGGGGATACTGAGTGTTACAAAATATGACAGAACCTATTATTATTAAGGAGAGATGATAATAAATAACCAGAATTAATAAGACAGAAGATAACGATTGATATTGCATTTCAATGTTTGAAGATCAAAGTTGACTGGGAAGCAAGAAGCTGGAAGAAATCTTCACAAGCGAGACGTTTGACAGAAGAAACGTTAACATAGAACTTACGGTTACATCTAGCCATTTCAACTGTAAAATGATGAGTCCATGCTACTAATATAGTAGTGTGCTTAAATTAATAAAGTCTAAATACCATTGTGGAAAGTTCATCAAAACAAGTACCATGAAACAATTACCAATATTCATAGAAAAGGCAGAGGGAAGCTACCTTAGAGAGGGGGGTGGGAAAGGAGTGAAGCCGAAATTCCAAATGAAGATCAATAATTTCAAAATATATAGCAGAAGCACCAGCCCATGTGTGAGAGCAAAATTCAAAGCAAGGACGAATGGCAGATATATAAATATGTAAAATAGACTCCGACGTGAAAAATTGTTGAGAACGTCGTAGTGAACCAACTTTCTTAGATACAAACTTAGCAGTTGATTGAATATACTATTTACACTTCACGTCAACTGAAAACATTACTCCGAGAAGGTCACGCTTCTGGAGGTTAGCATCAGCCATGATGATGGAAGGTAAAACGAGTTCTCTCAGATGATGAAAAGAGAGCAGTTTCGTTTTGGAAGTGTTAACGTTAACATGCCACATCTTTTAAATCAGCTTCCACTTTGACCTTATCAAACCGATTCGACTTACTGTTAATACAGGAGTAAATGGTTCTGTCACCAGCATTGATACTGAATTGAGAACTGATGTCATCAAGAGGGTTGTTTATGGAAATTAGAAACAACATAGGTCCGAGGGTAAAAACTGTCGTGAACAGCTGCTTTTAAGGAGCCATTCAAGACATCTTTCATTTCGCGATTTGATAAGAACAACTGAATCATTTAAAGAATTCCCCCAGATATAACATAAACTTTCAGCTTGTGAAGATGACCAATATGCCAAACTCTTTCAAATGCCTTCGAGATATGCAAAGCAACAGTCCAAGCTTCACAATTCCCATATACAGTTTCTCTTTCAATAATAATCGTTATCACATCAGC
Source organism: Acanthosepion esculentum (assembly GCA_964036315.1). NCBI lineage: Eukaryota > Metazoa > Mollusca > Cephalopoda > Sepiida > Sepiidae > Acanthosepion > Acanthosepion esculentum. The sequence continues at coordinate 16,913,276 of OZ038498.1, read as the reverse complement.
GGTTGATCTAGAAAAAAGAAAGCCATAATGCTTATTTTTATAGTAATATTCATCTTATTTTAAATTACATTTTTATTGCTAATTGCTATGCATTTCATCTATTTTAAATCAACTGATGCAAAAAGATTGTTGTCTCTTGAAGACTCTTGAAAGCAAAGACAAAAAGTAATAAGCAGAATACCGGTGATAACGCTCTCATATGTTTAATGACTACTTCAATAGAATTAAAAAAATCAATTTGTAGTCTTTTCATTTGTATCTCCTTACTTCTTTAAATAATGACTTCACATTTATGAGAGTTATAAAAATATTTTGTTAAAGTTGTTAGACTCAAATATTTAACTATGCAATAGGGGAATTTTTTTGTTTAAATGTCATTTTCTTAATGAAGTAAACAATGTCGTTTGTTTAAAAGAAACAATCTCATTTGTTTAAATGTCATTGTTTCCTTAATAAAATAAACAATGCATTTTAATTATATGTTATTATTCACTTAATGAAGTAAATAATTTCATTTGTTTAAATGCTATTGTTTTCTTAATAAAATAAACAATGACTTTCATTTAAATGTCATTGTTCACTTAATAAGGGTAAACAATTTCCATTTTTAAATGTTATTGTTCTCTTAATAAAGTAAATAATTTCCTATGTTTAAATGCCATTGTTTTCTTAATAAAAATAATATCTTTTATTTAAATGTCATTGTTCACTTAACGAAGCAAACAATTTGCTTTTTTAAAATGTTATTGTTCTCTTAATAAAGTAAATAATTTCCTTTATTTAAATGCCATTGTTCTCTTAATAAAATAAATAATTTCCTTTATTTAATTGCTATTGTTTCCTTAATAAAATAAACAATGTCCTTTTTAATCATTCAACTGAAAGGGTTAGGCTTAGACCTTTTTGTCTAATGAATCATTATCCATTTTAAAAATCACGAAAACTTTACATATGGTTGAATTACTTCCATTGCTCGCTCAGTTATATCAATTCGTCTAAGTTGTGACCAGTTTTATAATTTTGGTGTCCGGCATATCATTAGTGGCTGCTGTCTCCAAGGTTTGTGAACGAATAGTAATTGAAACTATTTAATTTGTAATTATAATGAGTTCTATGATTACACACAAACTTGAGAGGCATTTATCCTGTTAGCAAGTGTTTGTGTGACTATAATCAGGAAACACGAACACAGGCAAATACACACACACACACACACATACATATATATATATATATATATATATATATATATATATATATATATATATATATATATATATATATGTATATATATACAGCTACATCTCTGCAATTTTTGAAGCTCAAAGTTGACCACAATAACTGACCGAGCGATCATACGACGGATCAAACGGTGAATTCCTTTACAAGTTTTTGTACAACATCCCAGTGCTCCAGTGATCACTGGTGGTCTAATTACTTTATTTGCTAGTCCTTCTCAGACATTAAGAGTTCCACCCTTTAAATAATTTTAGTTGTCGATCTCACGTTCTTTCAATTCAAAGGGAGAGATGACCTTTATCAGGTCAGAACATATTTTCTCTCTATTCAGTAGGATTGGATCTTGCTTATTATTGTCAATGTCCGTATCGCATTAGCTCCCATGATTATCCTTTTTCTAATCTCTCGCACTTTCTTCTCTTTTATGAACCTGTTGAATAGAATAATCAAACGAAGGTTGGTAGTGAGCGATAATACTTAGGAGACGAGCAACACATAATATTCGCCAGCTACAAGTGAGTTATGTGAATTCCAAAGTGAAACTCCAACAGCAGTATACCTACCCACTGTCTGACGCGGTCAGATGTGACACAAGGCCGAATTTAATGTGGAGTATCCGAGCCCGTAGGCTCGGCCCAAAATTCCCCGTAGACCCCGTATAAAACGAAGTCGGGTAGCTGTTCTCCGAGACGAGACTCTGCCTTTCGTCTGGGAATCCTCTCTTCCCGGAAGTAGAGAATTTGACCAACAATGCTGGAGACGAATCTCCGACTGCAGACCAACATACAGTATTTACTACTGTATTTATGCTAGTGGGGACATATCCATTATCGTCCGTAGGTCCGCAACAACAGACCTAGAGCTCATAATAGTTGTGACTATTTTACAATTGAGTAAATGTGCGGGTTTGAATATAGAGACCAGAATTATGATTAATATTATTTACTTTGATTTCTGCTGTATTCACATTTCCTTCCGGGTCCCAAACTAAAATCGGAAATGGCTTCATTTTCAATTGATCAGTTTGTAAATAAAAATTAAAAAAAACTTAAGCTCGCACGTATTTTGCGTAGATAAAGCTATTCGTAACGTGTGGGCTGTACTTGAAACGAAATTGTTTGTATTTCTTTAATGAGTATATCGGAGTCTTTTTTCAAGTCAATCCGAGTGCTCCAAGTACAACTGGAATTATTAATGTCCTCAGGTTCCAGATGTTTTGAGATTTCGATTTCAAGATCACTGTATTTTGATAGTTTTCTGAAGATATTCAAAAATACATTGGAGTCTGCACGAACCAACATGTCAATAAGAAACGACATAGTGTTTTTGTGGTTTTCGATCACTATGTGTTGGCGATAAGCTTTGATTGTTCTGTCTTGTAAAGTCCCAAAGAATTGTTAGAGGTCCTATCTCTGTAACCGGGCCTGGGTAGCGTTCATACTAATTTCTAGCAGTTTTCTTCGCGTAGAATTTGCAGATTTTCCAGTGCAAATATTGGCCCACTCTCTCTTGTCAAATATTATATTCGGTAGATGCTAATACCGTGCAACCTGATACAAGATGTATTATTCGGTTCTGATGAGGTGAAAAAACAGAAATGACATATCAGTGACGCTACTTGGATCCAGTTAGAAAATGAAATAAAGAAAATGAAAGAAAGAAAGAAAAACGAAAGGAAAAAAGAAAGAAAGATAGAAATGGTTATGGACTGTTTCAGTGAAATAGAAAAAGTTGTCAATTTCAAATATATTCATTTGTACCTATATATATATATATATATATATATATATATATATATATATATATATATATATATATATATATATATATATATACAGTGACTATTAAAGCTAATATAGCAAGACGCTTCGGCAGAATTGAGACACTGTCAGTCACTGTGTGTTTATCTAAATCTAAAAATAAATACGCTAAAATTCACCTTCATCCCTGCTGTGCGCCGACGGCTTAGTGATAGAATTTCCCCACTAACGCCAATTCAGTCGGGTTTCGATTCTAGCTAGAGGCAACCGGACGTCTAGCCACACTGATGAGCTGTGATACAGAGAAACAGTCTGTCTGTGGATGACAATAATATATATATATATATATATATATATATATATATATATATATATATATATAAAAGTGAATATAGAAATCAACACTTAGAGGCGACAGTCTGTTTCATGCTAGATACAATCGTCAGGCCACGAGTGCTGTTATTTTTCTCGTCTATTTATATATACCGGTCAGTGGTGCATTGTGGGTAGTCTATTTTGGCGGATATTTTACCGGAAGTCGTTTATTTGTTTATTTATTTATTTGTGTCAAATTATTTTGCTTGTTTTATTTAATTTTATTTTTATTTTTACCAAATTTTTTTATCAAATCAATAAACAAATAAACGACTTCCGGTAAAATAACCGCCATAATAGACTACCCACAATAAGGTATATAAACAAATTTTTACTACGTTAATAAAAACACCGATCAAAATAAAAAAAAATAAATAAATAAATATATAAGATAAAAAAGACTTTTCGGGGAAAAGATTATTTTTTATATTTCACGTTATTTGTGCGTGAGTGAATATAATTAGGCCAACTTGAAATTGAACTCTGCTCTCCGATTAACAATTCCGATTCGTCATCAATTACAGCACCCGCACATCCAAGCTAACAGGACATGGTATTTCCAAACGGTCTCACATCCAGGTATGACCAGGCTCGACGTTGCTTAATTTTGGCGATCTTATGGGAATCGGTGTTTCAACGTGATGTGGCCGTAAATAATACGACCCGCATATCCAAGCTTACAGTACATGGTATTCCCAAGCGGTCACCGGTCTAGGTACTGACCAGGCTCTAACTTCGGTAATCGTATTGGAATCGGTGTTTCAACGTGATGTGGCCGTAAATAATACGACCCGCATATCCAAGCTTACAGTACATGGTATTCCCAAGCGGTCACCGGTCTAGGTACTGACCAGGCTCTAACTTCGGTGATCGTATTGGAATCGGTGTTTCAACGTGATGTGGCCGTAAATAATACGACCCGCATATCCAAGCTTACAGTACATGGTATTCCCAAGCGGTCACCGGTCTAGGTACTGACCAGGCTCTAACTTCGGTGATCGTATTGGAATTGGTGTTTCAACGTGATGTGGCCGTAAATAATACGACCCGCATATCCAAGCTTACAGTACATGGTATTCCCAAGCGGTCACCGGTCTAGGTACTGACCAGGCTCTAACATCGGTAATCGTATTGTAATCGGTGTTTCAACGTGATGTGGCCGTAAATAATACGACCCGCATATCCAAGCTTACAGTACATGGTATTCCCAAGCGGTCACCGGTCTAGGTACTGACCAGGCTCTAACTTCGGTGATCGTATGGGAATCGGTGTTTCAACGTGATGTGACCGTAAGCTTGTCCTGAGGTAATACAGCTCATAAAAGATGTTTTCTCTAACCGTCGACTTGTATGGAAAATTCTAATATTATTCAGTTATAAATAATTATTTTCTCTTTTTCTTTTTTATTTTATTGAAAATGTAATTTTTAAATCGATATTGACGTTCAGAAATGAGCTGCTGTTCTTTCTAAATTCTGATTTCCATCGTTTCAATTATTTTAACCTTTACACAATTCCTAAACTGAAAATGAATTTTACAAAATATATTAAGTGTCAAGACAGGTCAGAATCTGCGATTTCTTGTAACTACTTTGGAAAATCCGCAGTTTACGTGTTTTACAGTATAATTATTTTTAAATATATAAACAGAGTGACAATTTGATTTAGAACTTTTAATCGAAACTGACCTGTCAATTAACATTATTAGTATTAGCTTCTAAAATTTCCTGATTTTTCTATTTTAATATTATATAATCATAATTCTTAATTTAATGATCGAATTTTTTTAAAGAAGCAGTGCGTTTCACTCTGTACAAGACCCTGCAGTCACTCGATGTAGACGATGACAGAGTAAGAAGCACATTTGTCCTCCAATAATGTATTGCTGATAATATTTTTCTTTCAGTAATGCATTGGTGATAATATTTGTCCTTCAATAATGAATAGCTGATAATTATTTTTCGTCAATAATGAGCTGATTGGTGAGGAAGATAACTATGAATCTTAGACTTTAACAAGAACAATATTTTAATCCCCGGGAAAATATCGTCTTGCTGTTCGGTTCCAGTAATTGTTCCCGGGAAGAAGCTGCTCGAGTTGGTTCTTTTCGCAGATGAAATTCGGAGGGAATAAGGATGGCTCGCTACAATCTGCGTAGCATTTCAGCTTCTAGCCGTGAATGTTCGGGATTGGCGGAACTAAAGAATGTAGTTCGTCTGAAGACGTTCAATGGAAATAGTCATACAGCATTATTGAGCTTGCTACATCTCGTTCGTGATAGTGGGATTACAGGATGGAAAGTAATTTGTCACCCACAGGGACACAGAGATGCTTTTGGACTCTATCGAAACTGGAAAGTGAGGGTTAGGCAGATACTTTTCAAATATAACGGCAGTTAGCAGTCGATTTTAGGCCTGATCTGTTTTTGTAAAGATGGAGGAAAGTACAAGGAGCCAAGTATTTGCTAGAGCCCTACAGGGAACCGACTATTTTTCGAACATCTTTAGCGATGGATCGTATGTACGAGTTCCACTTGAGGTCTGGGTTCGGTCTGAGGCTCAATAGTCGCTCAAGGTACGAATAATTCCTGTGGGAACATCGATTCAGCGTGACTGGCGGCAGCTCAGAACCCGATCTGTGATGATCGAATGAATCTGGTTTGGTTTTCAAATAGGCTACTTTTGCGTTCTACGATTACAAAATATTCGGCGCTACTTAAGTCTGAAGTCTACCTTCCGATCATTACCACCAGATAAACGCATCACTAATGTATGTGGAACTACGAAATGAGGAAACAAGATTGTATTTGCTTCTTATTTCTCTCCGTTTTTGCAGACATTTCCCCTACATATTTGTGGCAAGGAGTAATATCTTCCGGTTGATCCAAGAATTGATAGCGACGAAGGCATACTCATCAATGACCAAATAGAATTCTTGAATCTCAGCCCAAATTGCCATCTCCAACCTAGATACGATCCCTTTCAAAAGAAAATCGGAATTCTCTACCAATCAATCCAACAGCTGATAATGGAAAAATTAATTAAACTGCACCCAAATCTGAGATATCTTCTCAAAACGGATCGTGTCAAAAACTGTTCGCCACAGAGCAAGCATAATAATATCACCAGAAACAAAATCAAATCAGTTGTAAATGTTTTTGTTTTACACCATATCAACCTCAATGGGTTATTTAACGCTGACAAGTATTTCATTCTGATATTTTTTCTTCAATAATGTATTCCTGATAATATTTTTCCTTCAATAATGCATTGCTGATAATATTTGTTCTTCAATGATGAATTGCTGATAATATTTTTCTGTCAATAATGTATTGCTGATAATATTTTTCCTTCAATAATGCATTGCTGATAATATTTTTCTGTCAATAATGTATTCCTGATAATATTTTTCCTTCAATAATGCATTGCTGATAATATTTGTGCTTCGATAATGTATTGCTGATATTTTTTCTTCAATAATGTATTCCTGATAATATTTTTCCTTCAATAATGCATTGCTGATAATATTTGTTCTTCAATGATGAATTGCTGATAATATTTGTCCTTCAATAATGAATTGCTGATAATATTTGTCCTTCAATAATGTATTGCTGATAATATTTGTTCTTCAATAATGTATTGCTGATAATATTTGTCCTTCAATAATGCATTGCTGATAGTATTTTTCTTCAATAATGCATTGCTGATCATTTGTGCTTCAATAATGTATTGCTGATATTCTTCCTTCAATAATGCATTGCTGATAATATTTTTTCTTCAATAATGTATAGCTGTAATATTTTTTCTTCAAAGATTCATTGCTGATAATATTTTTCTTCAATAATGTATCTGGACACCCAACCATGGAGAAAGACGTGTTGGCCGTCCAGTATTGAGCTACATTGACCAGCTATGTTATGACAGAGAATGCCACTTTAATGAAGTTTCGTCTTTGATATATTGATATATATTGTGACATATGGGGATACATATATATATAAAATTTGATCTACCAGGCAACTTGAAGCTAAGATTATTTCGAGACACTGAAGAGATGGTTTTAATGTATGGTGCCACTGTTTGGATATTAACTAAAACCCTAGAGTCTAATCTTGATGGAACCTACACTCAGATGCTGAGAGGTATACTTCGCATCTCCTCTAGACAACATCCAACTAAGTCACAGCTCTGTGGAAGCATCGTTCATATTTCTACAATCTTATGTGAACGCAGAATACGCATTGCAGGACATTGCACTCGAGCAAAACAGGAAACTGAGGAGTGATGAAGTACAGCTCTAGACACCCAACCATAGAGAAAGACATGTTGGCCGTTCAATATGGAGCTACATTTACCAGTTATGTTTTGACAGAGAATGCCACTTTAATGACCTTCTGACCTTGATGCAGGACCCTGGTGGTTGGCCGTTTTAGAGTCATTAATGTCGAAGAAAACTCGACTCAATGAATAATATACAATTAATACATCCGACATTTGCCACAAAAATAATATTTGAAAAAAATGATTAAATTATTAAAAACAAGCGCAATAAAATTTTCAAAATAGCGGGGATGTAGACCAATTTAAGATATAAAATATTTAGAAAACTAACCATACTGCTTTTTCCCCAAATGTCCACAGGCAATATATATATATACTCCCATAATCCTAGAAAAAATGTAAGGATACTGGAAAAGATTTAATAAAAAATTAATTCTTCCTTGTCTGCCGTATTTAATGAAAGATGCTATTCTCAGTATATCTCTATGACTCAGAGTCTCCTTTTGAATTGTGAGGAAATCGGCCAGCATACACTGTCATAAAATGTGGATTAAATCCGATAAATCTAGAAACATTTCCAAAATGGAATCCTCGAACTATCACAAACTCCTCCTCAATAAAATCGCTAATACTTATAAAAAAAAAGACAATTACAATAGCACTATTTCTTTAATTAACAAAAATGCTGCTGATTTTGCTAATAAATTTGATATGACAGACAGAATGAGGAAAACGCATATAAAGAATGCATATTTATTTTTTAAAGACCACAAACCTAATTTCGACAATAATCTAGGACCACGATTAATTAATTGAGGCTTTATTTTTTTTTTTAAATATACTTAAAAAAAATAATACAGACTATACAAGAAACCTATTATAATAATTTTTTCAGATACTATAAAATGGTTCCAGAATATTAAAAATAAAAATAAGACTGAATAAATAATATACAATTAAAATATCGAACATTTGCCACAAAAATAATAAATTTTCAAAAAATGAGAGGATATAGACCAATGTAAGAGATTATTGAGAAAATCAACCTTACTGTGGTTTCTACAAATATCGTCATTGAATATATATATATATATATATATATACTTAATAAAAATTTAATTAAATCTTTCTTGTCCGCCGTATTTAATGAAAGATGGTATTCTCAGTATATCTCTGTAGAAACATATCTCTATGTCTCTGAGACTCCATTGATCTGTGAGAAAATTGGCCAGCATACACTGTCATAAGATTGCTATTAACCAGTAACTCAACACCTTTTTCCTTGATTCCTATGACACATGATTCATCGAAATTAAAAATTCAATTAACATATGTAGAACCATACTCCTGAACCATATCTATGGCTTCAAATGTCCTCTTCACGTGTGAGGAAATTGGCCAGCATACACTGTCATAAGATTGCAATTAAAATAGCAGTTAAGCACTCTTTTCTTTGATTCTGACGAATCTTATTCTCACTAAGATTAATCTCGACAAGATATTGCTGTTTTTCATTAGATTTATTTTATTTTAATTCTATTTATCGAGTGATGCTTTCAGTTATATGTCTCTGGTTTAACTGCGATATTTATGCATTTTTAAATACCAATTGCTATCCATTTGCGTGGTGAGGTGATGTAGACACCTGGTCATCAGAGCGGAAGACGATATTAGCAATAACAGTTGACACTTGATGCGTATATTCATTTTGTGAATGTCAAGGACATACTTTTCCCTGATCTCTGATACATCACAAACCATCACGTCTCTGGTGTGCTGCGTTGTTTGACAAAATATGGGTACCTTTGCTTTGAATAAATTATATTATCTCGAAACACCAGAACTCTATAGTCTTATTCTTGTACGTGTCTTGATGATTCAGGCCGTGGGCCCTCCAAAATTTCCTGTCTTGAAACTCTTAGTAAATGTTGTCTTTTCGCTATGTCACCTAAACCCTTTCCTGCCAACCATTTATACAAGCTCGTTATTTTTCTATATGCTGCATCTGCTTAGAATGTCGGTAATCATGTCTATCCATAATTTCCTGTCCTTTCTAGCTCTTAGTTAATTTTGAACTTTTATTATATCTCCTAAACCATATTCTACAAAACCCTTTATACAAGTTCGTTGTTCTTCTATGACGCGGGCATGCCTTTCCATAATTTTCTCTTCCTTGCAGCTCTTACTAAATTTTGTCATTTCGCTCTGTCTCCTGCCAACGATTTACATAAGCTAATTATGTGGTTTATATGCTGCTTTCCTCTGTCCATCTCGCTTTTAATATATCCTGCAAGTGTCAAATTTTCTAAGCCCCCTTTCCTCATTATCTGCTCTAGATATTTCAGATGTCTTTTTCTGAGGTTAAACATAAGTGTTTGTTTTGTTTGTCATTTCACGAAAACTTCGTCATTTCTCATATGTTCAGTCCGTGGTCTTCAACACATCATTGTGTACAACGACATTTGTTGCATCGTCTCCAACTTATAAGTAAGGAGCTTGCCCAGCATTCACTACCATATAGGAGGACCGATATTATATAACACTTAAGTGATATTTTCTTCGTTTCTAACGAGATTTTCCGGTGTCTTAATACTTTGCTTAGCTTCGGATTTTTTCATTTGAAATTCCCATGTAGGGTTCTTATTTTTGCTGAAAACCATTCTGTCTTCTTACAACTTATGCGTAATCCTTTCTTCTCAATTACTTATACTGCCTTCTGTAGAAATTACTGTATAGTTCACTGTCATCTACACGTCTTTTCTGACATTTTTACTATAAAACATATTTTTATATTTTCCTAGTGTCTTCATTTGAGGGGATCACTATTTTCCCATAACTGGGACCCTAATTGCTGCTACCTCGGGTCAGTGTGGACCTGGGAACAACAGTAATTAAAAGGCGGTTCTACAGTCCTCAAAACCTCTATCCTCTCTATCAGTACCATGCTGCCGGATGCAGTTTATCGTCATACCCAGGACTAAGAAAGCAAAGAACTATTTTAATATTCGCCATAGCTAGTACGTTCCCGCGCTTAGAAAATCACCATACATTCACTAGTGGTTTTATAAATTATATCAATATAAAATATACTACAGACAAAAAGTATCTTTAAAAAAAAACTAGTGTATATACGATATATATAGCATATATATATATATATATATATATATATATATATATATATATATATATATATATATATATATATATATATATAGTGTATATGCATCTATAGACACTTCGGGATGAATAATTCACAACAGATTCGAGAGCGTTAAGGTAAATGAATTCGTCTGTGTTTCTGGATAAGTCATGGGCAAACTACGACCCACGGGCCACATTCGGCCCTTTTGGTCTTTCTGAATGGAACGCTTAATTTCATAAGGGAAATAATGTTTCTTAAAATTTTATTTTGTTTCCTTCTCACTTGTTCACTCACACACTCTCTCATATATAACCACATACATAAAAACGGATTAAGTACAATGTTTCTTTAATTTTTTTAAACTTTGGGGAAACTAACGTTGGCGATTTTATCCAAGGAAGATCATACATAGAAACATCTTTGCTTTTAAAGCAGGAAAAATTCATGAGATTTTTTTCTCTCGAAGGAAGAAATGTTTTCATTTACAAATGAATAAATTAGAAATAAACCCCATGCAGTGACATGTGATAGGGACACTCTCATCAGTGATAATTTTATAGCAAGACTTCAATTTTTTAATTATAGAAAATTATTTTCTGCCACTTCTAAGGTATATGCTTACGTATATGGTCTTCTGTAGTGAAAGTAGCTGAGGTACCTACTATGAAAAATTACCTTGCATTTTTTAATAGTGCAGCTCACCTTGTGATGAGTCATAGATCATGCAGGCCCACTGCTCAAAAAAGGTTGTCCATGGCTGTCGTAAAGGGACACAGCACATAAAAACAGAAATATTTTATGTATGAGATGTATGGGTGCCTTAATAGTTAATGGTATATAGAACGGAATTGGAAAACAGAGTTCAAGATCAGCTGAGTTTACATTCACTATGTATTCGTCGTCGTCGTCATCCGTCCGTCTCGAGAGACGATGGAGTAGCGCAGTGCGCTACGAGCCAGGGCGGTGTATATGGAGAACTAGTGCTGCCCAGACGTCTAGTTCCCCATCTCGGCCTTGCTAGCAGAGTCCAAAGGAGAGGATAAACTAATACAGTTTGGTATCAACGTAGCAGCAAGAGTTGTCGGAAGGTAGCACAAAATACCGTCCATCTGAAATATGAAAATATGATAAAACAGGGGGTTTGGTTGACACCCACTTGAAGGATTGGTGTGAGGTATCAATGTGAGAAAGGCTAAACTTATGAGGATAATTCTGCTCCGACTTTCCCTCACAGAAGATGACGATATGAGTAGTAGGGAGATTTTTGTTGACACCCGTCGAAGGGATTGGTATGAGGTGCTGGTATGAGAAGGAAGATGGCTCTCCTCCGACCTTTCCTCGCAGAAGGGGTGGAGCCCCTCTAGAAAAAGAGCGGTAGATTTCCAAAAATGGAAAATGATAAATATTCCTGACCGAAAACAAAGAAAATCCTTATTGGGGATTTGAAATCAAACCACGTCCGACCCCACACCGGGTTTTGATCGGCGTCCATATAAACAAACGTCTTCGGGCGTTTTGGCAGAGTTGAAGACAGTTCCAGTTGGGAGTTCGAGTTCAGTTCCCACAGTTCCCGGACAGTTCGAAACCGTTACAGCCGGAGAGAGTTAGAAGATAGCGCCTCGCAGAGGTGGCCGTACGAATCCATGCCTTCCGACTTAGACTTCTAACCAAGAACAAATTATAGAAGTCTGACTTATATTTTCCACCAGGGCCGACTTTATTGAAAAACAACCCAGATATCCAGAGCTAGCTAAGAACGCAAAAGTGTTAGAATCCACATTGGGGGGGGGCTGGGAGAGAAAGAGAGGGACGCACCCCTGTAACTCAACAAACTGACAAAATTAATCACTATTCCTAACCAGTCGCTCGCCTTGAAGTTGTTCTTTGTGTTTTTGTTTTTCTACATTTATTGTGCAGTATCACCTTGACCCGGATTCGGCTGGCACTACGGCCCGACGTTTGATTGATCTCGTCAACCTAAGATCAAATCACAACGTGGGTAGGTTGAAACGAGATCAAAGCAGTTGCTTCGGTGACCAGGCGTTGGAGGCGAGCCGAGTTCGACAAGTTGGTATTAGAACCTAACAAGACTTCAACCGATGTCCCAGGGTTAGCCCGTCACAGGTGGTGTCGAGACTGCAGGACTGCGCCAGAGAGAGTCAGGGGTCGTGAGTGGTGTCGTGACTGCAGGGTCTCGCCGACGAGGGGTCGGGCGTCACATATTGGTGCCGAGACTGCAGGATCGCGCCGCCAGGGGTCGGGCGTCACAGAGTCAAGGCACATGAAAATAGAAGAATATGCCCTGTAAGTGTTCATTTTTACGAACTATCCTCCCTCATTATGTGTCCAAGAGATTTTAACCGAATCTTTCTGATTCTTAATGTAAACGTTCTTTGTGGTTACCATTTTCGTTTAAGACTTTTTCCTTGCTTATTAGATATGTCCATGGAATTTTCAGTATCTTCTCTAGAATCAATTTTCTTTAGTCCTGGATTTATTGTCGTACTGAGTGATGCTACTCCATTTTTTTAGACTGAATTATATGTATTTTATTTGCGATATCAGTGATGTATTATCATCTTATGTAACCGTTGCTTAAATATATAACAGGTGATAAAAAGTGCATTGCATACGATAATGTTCAACGCAAAACTCAGTAGACAATGTACCTCGGTGAACGAAATAAGGGGCTTCGTCCGAAATTCCAGTCACCAGAAGGCCGGAGCGTACATCGACCGAAACGTCGCGAATATGACAATAAAGATGAGTATTACAGGGTGTACAATGTAAATAGTTGCAATACCCCATCTCAGAAATATAGACAAATAATGCAAATGTTGCTTTCCTGATGGTCAAACTCTTTTCAAAAGACGCAAGCGAACATTACGTATTATTGAAAAGAATATATAAAAAGGAGAAGCATTCGAATGCTTATCAAACGGCAAATAAAAGCTCCCACAAAAGAATCAGCTCACCACAGTAAAAAGTTGGGTGACATTTCATCAATTGCTGTTTCAAAATGTTTAAGTACTTAGCAATGATTCGGGATCAAATACAGATCAAACATGGATCAGAAAACGACAGAATGATAGGATAAAGAATAAATAGGAAATGTTTATCATTCTAACAAGTCTGAATTTTATTAAAGCTTCCGGGAATGAGATATGGAGAAAAAGAAAAACATTCTGTTATTTTTACGTCTATGCTGTTTGATTTTCATTGGTCATTACACTTGCATTCGACTTGTTAAACAAACGTTAGTATAATTTGTGGAGTTTCGAATTCAAGGAGACGACAACGCGTTCTTTCGAAGTTCCAAGAAATGAACAAATTTCAAGCCTAACTGAAACACAAGTAAATTATAATGTTTTCATTAATAATCTACACCAATATATATATATATATATATATATATATATATATATATATATATATATATATATATATATATATATATATAGACAATATTAGTGGTAAATATACACATACATATGCAATTATATATACACATACATATATGTATAAAAATAATTCCAAGAGGATATGATCCAGGTATAACTCAATGTCCAGGACAGAGTAAGGATATAATAATAAGATTTGAACACTAATATTCCGTGGTCATAATTTATTCCATTGCAATCCTAAAAACGATCCACCTACAAATTCAAAAAGCCTTTTTGAATTTGTAGGTCTGATGAATTGGATCGTTTTTACGATTTCAATAAGAATAAATTATGACCATGGAATATTAGTGTTCAAATCTTTTTATTATATATATATATAGTTCGATTTTAATCATTCACTTCTCTTGAATTATTGAATTTTTTAGTTAGATATCTATTTTAATTGCTTGTTGTGTGACCAGTATATTCGTTTGTTACTTCATACTTATTAAAAAGCTTAGATATATATCTCTCTTCCTTCATTATGTGTCCAAGAAATTTTAACCGAATCTTCCTGATTCTTAATGTTCTTTGTGGTTACCATATTCGTCTAAGACTTTTTCATTGCTTATTAGATCTATACATGGAATTTTCAGTAGAAAACATTCTGTAGAAACACGATTCTGTAGTCCAGAATTTATTACCATAAATGAAGATTGATGCTTCTCAATGTTATTAGACTGAATGATAAGTATTTTATTTGCGATATCAATGATGAATTATCATCCTAGGTGACCGTTGCTTAAATATATCATAACAGGGGATGAAAAGTGCGTTGCATACGATAAGGTTCAAAGCAAAAGGCAGTAGGCTGACAAGGATAAATCCTCACAATCGATCCCAAAAGAAAGTTAATATTGCGCGTGATGGTATCTCAGAAATATTATTCCTTCAGTAATCTTTAAAAATAAGCAACGAACCACGAAATGCACCATTATATTTTCAGTAGCTGCAACGTGTCTATATAATTTGGTTAGAAATGCGTTCGTCAATAGGACAAATATTGTTCCCCTACATGACTACATAAGGCCGTATACATAAAATAACGAAATAAACCGTTCGGAGCTCGGTTGGTCTGTTCTTTTTCACCCGAATGTTCACTAATATTGGCCTTTTTCGATCGTTGCAAAAACCTTTTTTGGGGATTGATTTGTTTTTTGAGAACTTACCAAATCAATGCGTTTTATTTAAAGACTAAACATGATCCAGATTTAGGGGTTGGTTGGTTGTTTTTGTTTAATGGCATATCAACACCTCCATGGGTTATTTGATGTCGAAATCTAAATATTTTGTACGCAATATTATTTATTTAATTAATATTTGGCGGGTGGAGAAATAATGTTTTTAGTGTTACAAGTCTTACTAATTAACTCATAGCTAGGTGGGGGAGAAGAGGTAAATTCTCACCTTTCACAAGGATATTTGTGCGTAACGAACCTAACTAGAATTGGACTCGGTTCTACGATTAAGAATTCCGAATCATTATCTATTACATCACCCGCACAGCACCTGGTATTCCCAAGTGGTCAGCCATGACAAGGCTCGAAGTTGCTTAACTTCGGTGATCGTACGGGAACAGGTATTTCAACGTGGCTTGCCTGTAGTGCTTCCAGGTGTTTTTGACAGCGAAAACATTCTCTAGTTTTGAATGGCTGTTGAAAATGTAACTGAGTTCAGGACACGAAGCAAACGAAAAGACTTTCAGAACTTGTTGTCTGGAAGGGAAATAAACTAAAACGCGCTATCTAGTCACAACGACATTTGACCAACGCTATGATCTTTGAAAATACTGGAGTTGAAGCATGGACATGGGACAAAATCTGTAGAATATTTCGCAAATTGGGATCTGTCAAGAAATCTCCTAGCAAAGCAAATCTTTTAAAGCATCAAATTTGACCCAAGATATACAGTTGCGGCCAAAATGTTCAAAACGGCATTGTTTTTGTCTGAAAAGTAGGTATAAGATTTTTTTTTTTTGCTGACGAATTGGTAACGGAGTAAGTGGCATTATATTAACAAAGTACACTGCAGATATACTGACTAATGTTTAGTTAAAGAACCGTCACGTAAACAAATTTAAAAAAATAGAGTTCGCCGGTTATATATACTAAAACACGGAGTAAAAGCAACCGTTCTGATCATTTTGGCCGCCATGGGTTTTGCAGTAAATCACTAAATCATCCATAACTTTTGTATTATCCTCTCAAATTACACCAAAACCTCAGTCAATGTCGTATTTATTGTCTGTGTAAATTATAGAATATCAAACAACTTTGATAAAAACTTATACCTACTTTTCTGACGAAAACAATGTTGTTCTGAACATTTTGGCCGCAACTATACATGAAAATTGACATTTCATAAAGAAATGTTCATGGATAAATCTCTGGCGACGTTCAATGGAACTGATGGATGTATGAAAGGATGTTCTACGAGATCTCCCCTTTTGAGATTTCACTTCCTTGGGGGTCATACTTTTTACGTTTAGGGTTTATCTTCTTTTTGTTCGGTCGTTTTGTTTCTGGACCTGTTTGGAGAATCTGTACATCGAACAGGTTGAAGAGATTAAATATTGCTACTTTCTTCGTTGATAAATCTTTTCTTTATTTGGTTTAAACGCATTCATACAGCATATTCGCACCTTTGATTAGGTATATTAAATTTCCGATGCGGGTGTCAATGACACCGCTTTCCTAATATTCTTTCCAATTTATATATATATATGCGGAGATAAACTTTTTCTCTAATTCTGAAGAATTTATTATAATTACCCGATCTGGTTTCATTTTATTAAATTGTTTTGTATTTGGCAGCAATTTGTCAAAAATATTTATTTTCCTTGCGAACATAAAATCTGCCGGTGACGGATAATTGACTAAGCCTCGAAAAGCTTGCAGAAAACTTTTATTTTCTGGAGCTGGCATATTTTTAATAGTACTTACTCTGGATGGGTCTGGCTTAAAACTATTTTCTTCTATGATCTGACACAAATATTTTATTTTTATCAAAACATTTGCATTTCCGTTTAAATCCGTAATCAGTTAATCGTTTGAATACTTCCAATACTTGTCGTTCCTGTTCCTTATTTTTACTTTTTATTAAGATGTCGTTCAAGTAAGCAGTAACGAATTCAAGTCCAGACAACATGGTGAAAGTTTTCGGGGACAATTTTAATCTCAAAATTTTTCTATTAAATCTGCAGAGACCCCTGTGTGCATTAATTTTTAGTAGTTTCAAACACACATCATCCACCAGAATCTGCAGATACGCATCGCTTAAATCAAGCTTTGAGAACATTTTTCCGTTACTGAGCCTTGCAAAAAAATCTCTTCTTGATAGGTAGAGGATAATGATACGTCTTTGGGTTTGGAGTTACCTGATATACTTGAAAAAAATGGGGTATTTCTGCTTCCATTGTACCACCGTCCACCTTTTTTAAAGACCCTTTGAAAGTATCTACAGAATGTTTTCCGCCATTCCGTTACCTCTTGGGTTTTAGGGAGCAACTTTTACAAGCTCTACCCCGGAAAGTTTGCAAAATTTCTGGGACTCTTTCGATGTGAACTGGTTTCCATTATCTGATACAATGCAATCGACTACACCAAATCTGGGGAAAGGTTCGTGCAAAAACATTATAACTGTATCAATGGTCGGTATCTTGCATTTTAAGATTTCTGGCCACGACAATAGGGTTATATGCCACATTCATTAGTCCAGCAAATTCAACGTGTATACGCGACTACGGTGTGTCAGTTTTTGACCATGGATTAAATTCAAGAGGAGTTGATTTTTCTGTTGCCATTTTTACAATGTCATTATCCATGTTAATCCAATATCCGTAACTATGAAATGTACAATGTCCGACAATTATTTAAAGTTATTTTTATGTTTATAGATTCTTTTTATAGATACAAATATTTAAGAAATGCTCTGTTTATAATAAATGTTCGATAAATTTTCATAGACAATATTCGTCCTCCGACAGGAATACGGAACTGTCATATAGCCTGGCGTGCCTTAACCGATCGAACCACAGAGGATCGGTCGATTAGCAAGGTCGATTTTACTGCTTTTAAACTACAACCTTCCATGATTCTCTCACGTACATTCATATCTGCTCAATGTATATCCAAATGTAAACAAATGACGTTACACATTATTAAATGGACAAAGTCCGACAATTATTTTAAGACATTTTTATGTTTATTGATTCCATTTATAGATAACCATGACCATGTTCACCGTAATCTTTGAATATAGAATCCAGTGCAGTACGTAATGTGTTCAATGGAACAACGCCAATATCACTAGTAGCAGCTGTTCAGTAATTCTTCAGGTCTTCAATATCAGAGGTTGGCAGTGAATATTTTGAGCTTTCTGATTGGTTAACTTGGTGGACTATAAAATGAGTCAGCTCATTTTGGTTGCCTCACTATTTCCCCAAAAATTGTAACACCCCTTCATTTTTGGGTACATTATGGAATCTTCTTTCACAATATTAGTAAAGTCAATACTCATATGGAACAAATACTTTAGTATTCATAAAAATTTTTTTTTTTTAAGAAAATTAACTGTTAAGTACTTCAGGTTAATAAACATTAACAACAATATTATAAATTTGAGTTGTGATCACAACAAAAAACTGGGAAAAGTTGTTATTTTACCCATAGCTGGGACCCATTAAAACAGGCACAATCACTCAGGTTCAGAGTGATTCTGAGAGTCATTCAGGAGGACTGGGCTCATAACCAAGGTTGACCATATTCATCGTAGTCTTTGAATATAGAATCCAGGGCAGTACGTAATCTGTTCAATGGAACAACGCCAATATCACTAGTAGCAGCTGTACAGTAATTCTTCAGGTCTTCAATATCAGAGGTTGGCAGTGAAGATATTCGGAGAAAAAACGAAATGGCTGCATTTATACACGTCGGATTGAATATTTTGAGCTGTCTGATTGGTTAACTTCTCTTGGTAGACTATAAAATGAGCTGGCTCATTTTGGTTGGTTCACTAGCACCCAAAAATTGTAACAGGGACAACCTTAATCCTAAAATCTATCTATTAAATCTGTAGAGTCCCCTGTGTGTATTAATGTTTAGTAGTTTCGGACATCCATCATCCGCCTGAATTTGCAGATATGCATCGCTTAACCGAATCTTTGAGAACATTTTTCCGTTATTGAGCCTTTCAAAAAATCTCTTCTGGGCTAAGTAGAGGATAATGATACGTTTTAAGAGCATCATGCGCGTATCTCTTTTGACTTCTTTTTAATATAAACTGCAGGGGAGGCTCAGTCGCTGTATCCAACTTTCGATATGACACCCATATTTTCCAGAGGATCTAATTCATTATCTATCTGGCGCAATCCTTCAAAAGGCACATTTATTTTGTGTTTACATACAGGAAAGATGTCGCCTTTTAATTCATACTTGGCAAACATTTTGTACATCTTCCTAAACCTCCAGAAAACTGGAAAATTATTATTTTTCTTTTTTTAGTTCTTTAAGTTTTCCTGCATCATCAGAAAAGCACTCCACTATTCTTTTAACAAAGAGAATTTGACACATGAATAAATAAATGTCTGCAGCCAGTCAGTACCAAATAAATTATTTGCATTATTGATAACGAATGTCTTAACTTTTTCTGTTTTGCTATTGAAACTTAGGTTGGAAAAAATTCAAAATTTAATTTTGTTTAGTCACGCCATAAAATGGTTTTGCCGATTTTTTAGCCACGTTTAATGCTCATTATATTCACGTCAGTTCCATTGTCAAGTTGAAGTTTAATATTTTTGTTATGCATTTTTACTTGCACGTATTTTCTTACTTGTCCATTTTATTTTTTTCTGGTGCTATTCACTGATATTTTTTGCTTTTTTAATTTTTCTTTGCAATGTGAACCTTTTTTGACCAATTTTATCACGTTTGAAATATTTTTGTAGGGACAATCCCTCTAAATTGTAACTCTCCACATTCGAAGCAGGGATCGAGAAATATTTTTTCTATCATGGTTTTCAAAGATGTTGAATGTGCGATACGCCATTTTTGTTCGATATTTTTCGAATCCTGTCGAACATTAATAATTCGTTGACATTCCGCTGTTGAAAGGTTAAACTAGCTTAGTATTCTAGTTTATTCAATGTTCGTCTTATTTCAACGTCTTTTGCTGATTTCAAACACCGAGTGAAAATAAATCTACTGATAATTCGGACAATTTAAAATTCTCGCACTCGTGGTTCACGATGCTTGCAAAAGTAGTAATTTTTTTTTAATACAAAATTCATACATTTCCACCTTTTGTGGAACAAAGATGTCTTTGCGTTGAATATTTCTGACAACAGCGGCACAATATAATCAAGAGACAACACGCCAGGTTTCTTTGGTAATATATAATTTACGAATTTCGTATATTCTACTGGACCCAATTACTATGCAGCAAACGAACCCTTTTTTTTCGTCTCTCCAACCAGGAAATTATTTTCGAATATATCCGCGTATCTCCGAAAATATGCCGAAAATGTTAATTCTTCTCCCGGGTCATATACAAACTCAGATAGTGCATTCACTACGGCGTCCTGTGAAAATGAAAACGCATTTCTCTCATTCCCACTTGAGTGGCTCCAACATTTGTAGTAGTTCTTCCAGTAAGAGTCAAAGAATTTCCTTCTCCAACATGGCTAATTTGAAGTCTTCCATTGTGGAATTTTTTTAAAGAATTTAACTTTGTTATTTTTACCAACTCAGCTTATTTAGATTTATTTCGTACGAGTGCAAAATTGTGGAAAAAGGCCGAAAAAGGGTTGAGGCTGATCTTCACTGACTATCTTATTCCTATCCAATCCGATTCACGACCCATTCATCCATTACAATTTGCCCATTCACCACAAGAACTCATCTGTCACCCTCCATATACCATAACGCTGCATATTCTCAGGTAACCTAAAAAACGCAACCGTGACATAAATATTAAATAATTATAATATTTCTACATAAAAATCTATGGATGATTTCCAATGAGACGGGAGGGGATGAACCAAAAAACAAAGTAAATATCAAAACAAACTAAGAAAAACTGATGTTATTAGGGTCCGTCCAACCCTCAAAAAAGAGGGGCCGTTGTATTCTGATCTAAGACAGAATCAAGTGGCGCTCCCGCAAATGGAGAGAGGAAGGTGAAAATATATTTAACAACTCAGCTTATTATAGTGATTTTCCAAGCGTAGCTTAGATGTGGCACAAGCCCGAAAGTATGGGACACTCAGTGAGGATCGAACTCAAAACTCAGCTTATTATAAATTGCTTGAAGTCCACGCGTCCTTGAATCGTTCTACGCCATCTGTTTTATATCTCATCCTCGTCGCCAACTGCTATATCCCGTGTTTTCGAGATACCAGAGGGAAATAAATAAGATAAACTCGTAGGTAAGTACTAAAATAGAAGGTTTACAGCACGAAGGTGCAATTTACCTTATGCTAACCATCCTCGACTCCCCTTAATTATATAAAAAGACGATTCTATTCATTTATATCATATATGACAATTAGTGATTTCAAGTACGTCCCGGAAGAAAATATCACACTTATATCGTACTTCAGAAGGTACGAATTCTTTTTTAGAGCGGAACTATTCAGCAACTATTATAACAAATGCAATGGGGCAGATAGGAATATCGAGAACAGCTGAAGGCAATCCTGGAAAAGCAAGAAACAGGCAATGCATCAATTTCGTTTTTGCCAGACTCAGCCGCTAACTCAGTGAATTTAATTACATCCCAGAAGAAAATATGACATTCTATCATAATTCAAAAGTTAGAAGACCATTTTTCAGAGAACAATGTCAAGGATGGTCGAAAGAAAAAGAAAATCTTCTGATACAAAAATTGTGCCCCACTGAACATGGAAAATATCTCAATTTCATTTTGCCGAATACTCCTGAAAACGTGTCATTTTAAAAAAATGGGGAAAAAAGTGTTGTTATTAACAATTTTTGTTGCAATGAATTTACTTTTTTATACAACGTTGGTAGTGCATGAACCTTACTAAGAACGAAGATGAAGATTTTGTCACATAAGTCGGTAAAGTCAAGCGTGGGTGTGAGAAATTTGACCTGGATGAACTATCCCAAGATAGATTTAAATGTCTAACCTTCATTAAAGGTCTATCATCAAGCAAACGATGCGGAAATACACTCTCTAATCTTTAGAAAACTTTAACAGGATTCCATTAGAAATGCTATGTGGACCACCTGTGTTCCACCTGGACCACCTGTTTTCCACCTGGACCCCATTGAGAAACACTGGTCTAAATTAATCGTTTAAAACTTGACAAAATTAAAAGTAAATTCGAGTTATTTTGGTTTATGTGATTTGCATATCTTCCGAGGGTCTGTAGTAGGAAAATTCATTATCTATGTTGTACGTCTTCATTGAACAGAAGCAACGAACACATTATTAAATAGATGAAAAATTCCATAATTCTATCTTTAATAATAGATTAGGAAATGTTGTTGGGTTTTCTAATCATTGAGAAAGAATTCAACAACAAAGAAATTACGTTTGTTTTCAAGTGATTTTCACTAATAAACTTGGCCTTTTATTTTGGATCCTTCTGTGTGTGCGTGTGAGCAACACTGAATATGTGAGATGCGCATGCGTAAGATCTGTGGGTAGAGATCATGGATTCTTCTGTATATAAATTCAGTCCTTTTCTTCCCGTTATTATGGAGAAAAGAATGAAGAAAAATAAGAGTGAAAAAAAGAAGGAATTCATTTATTTTTACTCCTCCGTAATATTAGCGTTGTTTCTTGTGAAGCTTTATATTTGCAATATTTTGAAATGACATCGACATCCGGAAACAAAATAATTACAAAATTATTCGATTTTAATGTCAATTTAAGAAGGAATTTTTATTTTTCATATTTTAGCTGCTTTAGCCCTGGGCGCTAAATGCCAATGCGTAAGATTGATGGTAGAATTTAATAACGAATTAAGTATATTACTGCTGTTGCTGCTGATGATGAAAATTCAAATAATAATAACAATAATAAACTAAGTATATTACTGATGTTACAGCTGATGATGAAAATTCGAATAATAATAATAATAATAATAACAAATTAAGTGAATTACTGCTGTTGCTGCTGCTGATGAAAATTCAAATAATAATAATAATAATAACAATAATAAACTAAGTATATTACTGATGTTACAGCTGATGATGAAAATTCGAATAATAATAATAATAATAATAATAATAATAATAATAATAACAAATTAAGTGAATTACTGCTGTTGCTGCTGATGATAAAATTCGAATAAAAATAATAATAACAAATTAAGTATATTACTGCTGTTGCTGCTGCTGATTCTAATAATAATAATAGTAATCTTTCTAATAGTTATTTGTGGGATTGCTCCATTTTGTCTTCCAGGGGACTTCTCTGACTCCCCACTAGGTGACATTGTTTAACACTGTCTAAAGGAAAAATAATAAAATCTCACCGTATTTCTTCTTTTCAACCACATGGTGTGACAGTGAAAAATTACTTTACGTCACCTCACCAATAAGACAAGCCAACGAAAGAACTGGCTTGTTCTCACAATTGAACCACGTAACACATCACACACACACACACACACACACACACAAGCCAGAGATAATCACTTAAATGTATATTTCTCTTTTTTTTTAACTATATTATTTTGTATATAAATGTCAAACAGGAAGAACATCAGTAACTACCGACATCGAGGTTCGAGCGTGACACTCTAGACTTATATTTTTTCCGACAGATGTATAAATAGTTGTGTTAGGCTACTGACTGCAGTGATCATGGTCTGATTATTGAGTGACTATTGAGTGGAACTATCCAGTCGAATTAGTGTGAAATATTGTGCGTCGATGATTTGGGTTTTGGTTTAGGATTTACCGGATGTTAAGCCGAGCCACGCTACTAACAAGGTATTCACTAACATGGTTATTTCGTGGTTGACTGTTACTTCTTTGTTCTTATTAAGTATTTATTTGGGGTTGTAATTAAATATCCGTTTTATTTTAACATTGAACTCTTGAGTTATACTTAATTATTAACGGCCACCGTACACCAAAAAAATGTATATAAAATACACGTTTCTATAGAAATAAATCGTATCCTATTTGAATCATTTCACCCAAAAAGTAAGGCAATAAAAGCCACTAATATGCAAGGGAGAGCGAAACAAACAGAAAGGACAATGAAAGAACATGGTTAAACGAGGCTGAAGACGGCGATTGACATTAAACGAGGCTGAAGACGGCGATTGACATTAAACGAGGCAGAAGATGGCGATTGACATTAACGAGGCAGAAGATGGCGATTGACATTAAACGAGGCAGAAGATGGCGAATGACATTAAACGAGGCAGAAGATGGCGATTAACATTAAACGATGCAGAAGATAGCGATTGACATTAAACGATGCAGAAGATGGCGATTGACATTAAACGAGGACGAAGATGGCGATTGACATTAAACGAGGCAGAAGATGGCGATTGACATTAAACGAGGCAGAAGATGGCGATTGACATTAAACGAGGCAGAAGATGGCGATTGACATAAACGATGCAGAAGATGGCGATTGACATTAAACGAGGCAGAAGATGGCGATTGACATTAAACGAGGCAGAAGATGGCGATTGACATTAAATGAGGCAGAAGATGGCGATAGACATTAAAAGAGGCAGAAGATGGCGATAGACATTAAACGAGGACGAAGATGGCGATTGACATTAAACGATGCTGAAGATGGCGATTGACATTAAACGAGTCAGAAGATGGCGATTGACATTAAACGAGGCAGAAGATGGCGATTGAAATTAAACGATGAAGAAGATGGCAATTGACATTAAACGACGTAGAAGATGGCGATTGACATTAAATGAGGACGAAGATGGCGATTGACATTAAACGAGGCTGAAGATGGCGATTGACATTAAACGAGGCAGAATATGGCGATAGACATTAAACGAGGTAGAAGATGGCGATTGACATTAAACGATGCAGAAGATGTCGATTGACATTAAACGAGGCAGAAAATGGCGATTGATATTAAACGAGGCAGAAGATGGCGATTAATATTAAACGAGGCAGAAGATGGCGATTGACATTAAACGAGGCAGAAGATGGCGATTGACATTAAACGAGGCAGAAGATGGCGATTGACATTAAACGATGCAGAAGATGGCGATATACATTAAACGAGGCAGAAGATGGCGATTGACATTTTAACGATGCAGAAAATGGCGATTGACATTAAATGAGGCAGAAGATGGCGATTGAACTATGCAGAAGATGGCGATTGACATTAAACGATGCAGAAGATGGCGATTGACATTAAACGAGGCAGAAAATGGCGATTGACATTAAACGAAGCAGAAGATGGCGATTGACATTAAACGAGGCAGAAGATGGCGATTGACATTAAACGATGCAGAAGATGACGATTGACATTAAACTATGCAGAAGATTGCGATTGACATTAAACGATGCAGAAGATGGCGATTGACATTAAACGAGGCAGAAAATGGCGATGGACATTAAACGAAGCAGAAGATGACGATTGACATTAAACTATGCAGAAGATGGCGATTGACATTAAACGATGCAGAAGATGGCGATTGACATTAAACGAGGCAGAAGATGGGAATTGTCATTAAACGATGCAGAAGATGGTGATTGACATTAAACGAGGCAGGAAATGGCGATTGACATTAAACGAGGCAGAAGATGGCGAATGACATTAAATGAAGCAGAAAATGGCGATTAACATTAAACGAGGCAGAAGATGGCGATTGAACTATGCAGAAGATGGCGATTGACATTAAACGATGCAGAAGATGGCGATTGACATTAAATGAAGCAGAAAATGGCGATTGACATTAAATGAGGCAGAAGATGGCGATTGACATTACACGAGGCAGAATATGGAGATTGATATTAAACGAGGCAGAAAATGGCGATTGACATTAAACGAGGCAGAAGATGGCGATTGACATTAAACGATGCAGAAGATGACGATTGACATTAAACTATGCAGAAGATTGCGATTGACATTAAACGATGCAGAAGATGGCGATTGACATTAAACGAGGCAGAAAATGGCGATGGACATTAAACGAAGCAGAAGATGACGATTGACATTAAATTATGCAGAAGATGGCGATTGACATTAAACGATGCAGAAGATGGCGATTGACATTAAACGAGGCAGAAGATGGGAATTGTCATTAAACGATGCAGAAGATGGTGATTGACATTAAACGAGGCAGGAAATTGCGATTGACATTAAACGAGGCAGAAGATGGCGAATGACATTAAATGAAGCAGAAGATGGCGATTAACATTAAACGAGGCAGAAGATGGCGATTGAACTATGCAGAAGATGGCGATTGACATTAAACGATGCAGAAGATGGCGATTGACATTAAATGAAGCAGAAAATGGCGATTGACATTAAATGAGGCAGAAGATGGCGATTGACATTACACGAGGCAGAATATGGAGATTGATATTAAACGAGGCAGAAAATGGCGATTGACATTAAACGAGGCAGAAGATGGCGATTGACATTAAACGATGCAGAAGATGACGATTGACATTAAACTATGCAGAAGATTGCGATTGACATTAAACGATGCAGAAGATGGCGATTGACATTAAACGAGGCAGAAAATGGCGATGGACATTAAACGATGCAGAAGATGACGATTGACATTAAACTATGCAGAAGATGGCGATTGACATTAAACGATGCAGAAGATGGCGATTGACATTAAACGAGGCAGAAGATGGGAATTGTCATTAAACGATGCAGAAGATGGTGATTGACATTAAACGAGGCAGGAAATGGCGATTGACATTAAACGAGGCAGAAGATGGCGAATGACATTAAATGAAGCAGAAGATGGCGATTAACATTAAACGAGGCAGAAGTTGGCGATTGAACTATGCAGAAGATGGCGATTGACATTAAACGATGCAGAAGATGGCGATTGACATTAAACGATGCAGAAGATGGCGATTGACATTAAACGATGCAGAAGATGGCGATTGACATTAAACGATGCAGAAGATGGCGATTGACATTAAACGATGCAGAATATGGCGATTGACATTAAACGATGCAGAAGATGTCGATTGACATTAAACGATGCAGAAGATGGCGATTGACATTAAACGATGCAGAAGATGGCGATTGACATTAAACGATGCAGAAGATGGCGATTGACATTAAACGATGCAGAAAATGGCGATTGACATTAAACGATGCAGAAGATGGCGATTGACATTAAACGATGCAGAAAATGGCGATTGACATTAAACGATGCAGAAGATGGCGATTGACATTAAACGATGCAGAATATGGCGATTGACATTAAACGATGCAGAAGATGGCGATAGACATTAAACGAGGCAGAAAATGGCGATTGATATTAAACGAGGCAGAAGATGGCGATTAATATTAAACGAGGCAGAAGATGGCGATTGACATTAAACGATGCAGAAATGGCGATTGACATTAAACGAGGCAGAAGATGGCGATTGACATTAAACGAGGCAGAAGATGGCGATTGACATTAAACGATGCAGAAGATGGCGATACACATTAAACGAGGCAGAAGATGGCGATTGACATTTAACGATGCAGAAAATGGCGATTGACATTAAACGATGCAGAAGATGGCGATTGACATTAAACGATGCAGAAGATGGCGATTGACATTAAACGATGCAGAAAATGGCGATTGACATTAAACGATGCAGAATATGGCGATTGACATTAAACGATGCAGAATATGGCGATTGACATTAAACTACGCAGAAGATGGCGATAGACATTAAACGAGGCAGAAAATGGCGATTGATATTAAACGAGGCAGAAGATGGCGATTAATATTAAACGAGGCAGAAGATGTCGATTGACATTAAACGATGCAGAAATGGCGATTGACATTAAACGAGGCAGAAGATGGCGATTGACATTAAACGAGGCAGAAGATGGCGATTGACATTAAACGATGCAGAAGATGGCGATATACATTAAACGAGGCAGAAGATGGCGA
Source organism: Acanthosepion esculentum (assembly GCA_964036315.1). Lineage (NCBI taxonomy): Eukaryota > Metazoa > Mollusca > Cephalopoda > Sepiida > Sepiidae > Acanthosepion > Acanthosepion esculentum. Next base: position 16,884,934 of record OZ038498.1, on the reverse strand, counting down.
TTGACATTAAACGATGCAGAAAATGGCGATTGACATTAAATGAGGCAGAAGATGGCGATTGAACTATGCAGAAGATGGCGATTGACATTAAACGATGCAGAAGATGGCGATTGACATTAAACGAGGCAGAAAATGGCGATTGACATTAAACGAAGCAGAAGATGACGATTGACATTAAACTATGCAGAAGATGGCGATTGACATTAAACGATGCAGAAGATGGCGATTGACATTAAACGAGGCAGAAGATGGCGATTAACGTTTAATGTCAATCGCCATCTTCTGCCTCGTTTAATGTCAATCGCCATTTTCTGCCTCGTTTAATGTTAATCGCCATCCTCTGCCTCGTTTAATGTCAATCGCCATCTTCTGCCTCATTTAATGTCAATCGCCATTTTCTGCATCGTTTAATGTCAATCGCCATCTTCTGCATCTTTTAATGTCAATCGCCATCTTCTGCTTCATTTAATGTCAATCGCCATCTTCTGCATCGTTTAATGTCAATCGCCATCTTCTGCATCGTTTAATGTCAATCGCCATCTTTTGCATAGTTTAATGTCAATCGTCATCTTCTGCTTCGTTTAATGTCAATCGCCATTTTCTGCCTCGTTTAATGTCAATCGCCTTCTTCTGCATCGTTTAATGTCAATCGTCATCTTCTGCTTCGTTTAATGTCAATCGTCATCTTATGCTTCGTTTAATATCAATCGCCATTTTCTGCCTCGTTTAATGTTAATCGCCATCTTCTGCATCGTTTAATGCAGTCACCATTTTCTGCCTCGTTTAATGTCAATCGCCATCTTCTGCATCGGTTAATGTCAATCGGCATCTTCTGCATAGTTCAATCGCCATCTTCTGCCTCGTTTAATGTTAATCGCCATCTTCTGCTTCATTTAATGTCAGTCGCCATCTTCTGCGTCGTTTTATGTCAATCGCCATTTTCTGCTTCGTTTAATGTCAATCGCCATCTTCTGCATCGTTTAATGTCAATCGCCATCTTCTGCCTCGTTTAATGTCAATCGCCATCTTCTGCATCGTTTAATGTCAATCGCCATCTTCTGAATAGTTTAATCCCAATCGTCATCTTCTGTTTCGTTTAATGTCAATCGCCATTTTCTGCCTCGTTTAATGTCAATCGCCATCTTCTGCATCGTTTAATGTCAATAGCCATCTTCTGCCTCGTTTAATGTCAATCGCTATCTTCTGCCTCATTTAATGTCAATCGCCATTTTCTGCATCGTTTAATGTCAATCGCCATCTTCTGCCTCGTTTAATGTCAATCGCTATCTTCTGCGTCATTTAATGTCAATCGCCATTTTCTGCATCGTTTAATGTCAATCGCCATCTTCTGCCTCGTATAATGTTAATCGCCATTTTCTGATTCATTTAATGTCAGTCGCTATCTTCTGCCTCGTTTAATGTCAATCGCCATTTTCTGCCTCGTTTAATGTCAATCGCCATCTTCTGCATCGTTTAATGTCAATCGCCATCTTCTGCCTCGTTTAATGTCAATCGCCATCTTCTGCATCGTTTAATGTCAATCGCCATCTTCTGCCTTGTTTAATGTCAATCGCCATATTCTGCCTCGTTTAATGTCAATCGCCATCTTCTGCCTCGTTTGACATTAAACAAGGCAGAAAATGGCGATTGACATTAAACGAAGCAGAAGATGACGATTGACATTAAACTATGCAAAAGATGGCGATTGACATTAAACGATGCAGAAGATGGCGATTGACATTAAACGATGCAGAAGATGGCGATTGACATTAAATGAAGCAGAAGATGGCGATTGACATTAAACGATGCAGGAGATGGCGATTGACATTAAACGATGCAGAAAATGGCGATTGACATTAAACGAGGCAGAAGATAGCGATTGACATTAAACGAGGCAGAAAATTTCGATTGACATTAAACGAGGCAGAAGATGGCGTCTGACATTAAATGAGGCAGAAGATGTCGATTAACATTAAACGAGGCGGATTGACATTAAACTACGCAGAAGATGGCAATTGACATTAAACGATGCAGAAAATGGCGATTGACATTAAATGAGGCAGAAGATGGCGATTGACATTAAACGAGGAAGAAGATGGCGATTAACATTAAACGAGGCAGAAGATGGCTATTGACATTATACGATGCAGAAGATGGCGATAGACATTAAACGATGCAGAAGATGGCGATTGACATTAAACGATGCAGAAGATGTCGATTGACATTAAACTATGCAGAAAATGGCGATTGACATTAAATGAGGCAGAAGATGGCGATTGACATTAAACCAGGGAGAAGATGGCGATTGACATAAAACGAGGCAGAAAATGGCGATTGACATTAAACGATGCAGAAGATGGAGACTGACATTAAATGAAACAGAAGATGTCGATTAACATTAAACGAGGCAGATTGGCATTAAACTACACAGAAGATGGCGATTGACATTAAACGAAGCAGAAAATGGCGACTGACATTAAATGAGGCAGAAGATGTCGATTAACATTAAACGAGGCGTATTGACATTAAACTACGCAGAAGATGGCGATTGACATTAAACGAAGCAGAGGATGACGATTGACATTAAACTATGCAGAAGATGACGATTGACATTAAACGATGCAGAAGATGGCGATTGACATTAAACGAGGCAGAAAATGGAGATTGACATTAAACGAGGCAGAAGGTGGCGATTGACATTAAACGAGGCAGAAAATGGCGATTGACATTAAACGAGGCAGAAGATGGCGACTGACATTAAATGAAGCAGAAGATGGCGATTAACATTAAACGAGTCAGAAGATGGAGATTGAACTATGCAGAAGATGTCGATTGACATTAACCGATGCAGAAGATGGCGATTGACATTAAACGAGGCAGAAAATGGCGACTGACATTAAACGATGCAGAAGATGGCGATTAACATTAAACGAGGCAGAAAATGGCGATAGACATTAAACGAAGCATAAGATGACGATTGACATTAAACGAAGCAGAAGATGACGATTGACATTAAACTATGCAGAAGAAGGCGATTGACATTAAACAAGGCAGAAAATGGCGATTGACATTAAACGAAGCAGAAGATGACGATTGACATTAAACTATGCAAAAGATGGCGATTGACATTAAACGATGCAGAAGATGGCGATAGACACTAAACGATGCAGAAAATGGCGATTGACATTAAATGAGGCAGAAGATGGCGATTGACATTAAACGCGGCAGAAGATGGCGATTGACATTAAACGATGCAGAAGATGGCGATTGACATTAAACGAGGCAGAAAATGGCGATTGACATTAAACGACGCAGAAGATGGCGACTGACATTAAATGAAGCAGAAAATGGCGATTAACATTAAACGAGGCAGAAGATGGCGATTGACATTAGACGATGCAGAAAATGGCGATTGACATTAAATGAGGGAGAAGAAGGCGATTGACATTAAACAAGGCAGTAAATGGCGATTGACATTAAACGAAGCAGAAGATGACGATTGACATTAAACTATGCAAAAGATGGCGATTGACATTAAACGATGCAGAAGATGGCGATTGACATTAAACGATGCAGAAGATTGCGATTGACATTAAATGAAGCAGAAGATGGCGATTGACATTAAACGATGCAGAAGATGGCGATTGACATTAAACGATGCAGAAAATGGCGATTGTCATTAAATGAGGCAGAAGATGGCGATTGACATTAAACGAGGCAGAAAATGGCGATTGACATTAAACGAGGCAGAAAATGGCGATTGACATTAAACGAGGCAGAAGATGGCGATTGACATTAAACGAGGCAGAAAATTTCGATTGACATTAAACGAGGCAGACGATGGCGTCTGACATTAAATGAGGCAGAAGATGTCGATTAACATTAAACGAGGTGGATTGACATTAAACTACGCAGAAGATGGCGATTGACATTAAACGATGCAGAAAATGGCAATTGACATTAAATGAGGCAGGAGATGGCGATTGACATTAAATGAGGCAGAGGATGGCGATTGACATTAAACGAGGCAGAAAATGGCGATTGACATTAAACGAAGCATAAGATGACGATTGACGTTAAACGAAGCAGAAGATGACTATTGACATTAAACTATGCAAAAGATGGCGATTGGCATTAAACGATGCAGAAGATGGCGATTGACATTAAACGATGCAGAAGATGGCGATTGACATTAAATGAAGCAGAAGATGGCGATTGACATTAAACGATGCAGAAGATGGCGATTGACATTAAACGATGCAGAAGATGGCGATTGACATTAAACGAGGCAGAAGATGGCGATTGACATTAAAAGAGGCAGAAGATGGCGATTGACATTAAACGAGGCAGAAAATGGCGATTGACATTAAACGAGGCAGAAGATGGCGACTGATTTTAAATGAAGCAGAAGATGGCGATTAACAGTAAACGAGGCAGAATATGGCGATTGAACTATGCAGAAGATGCCGATTGACATTAACCGATGCAGAAGATGGCGATTGACATGAAACGAGGCAGAAAATGGCGATTGACATTAAACTATGCAGAAGATGGCGATTGTCATTAAAAGAGGCAGATGATGGCGATTGACATTAAACGAGGCAGAAGATGGCGATTGACATTAAACGAGGCAGAAAATGGCGATTGACATTAAACGAGGCAGAAGATGGCGATTGACATTAAACGAGGCAGAAGATGGCGATTGACATTAAACGAGGCATAAAATTTCGATTGGCATTAAACGAGGCAGAAGATGGCGATTGACATTAAACGAGGCAGAAAATGGCGATTGACATTAAACGAAGCAGAGGATGACGATTGACATTAAACTATGCAGAAGATGACGATTGACATTAAACGATGCAGAAGATGGCGATTGACATTAAACGAGGCAGAAAATGGTGATTGACATTAAACGAGGCAGAAGGTGGCGATTGACATTAAACGAGGCAGAAAATGGCGATTGACATTAAACGAGGCAGAAGATGGCGACTGACATTAAATGAAGCAGATAATGGCGATTAACATTAAACGAGTCAGACGATGGCGATTGAACTATGCAGAAGAAGCCGATTGACATTAACTGATGCAGAAGATGGCGATTGACATTAAACGAGGCAGAAAATGGCGACTGACATTAAACGATGCAGAAGATGGCGATTAACATTAAACGAGGCAGAAAATGGCGATTGACATTAAACGAAGCATAAGATGACGATTGACATTAAACGAAGCAGAAGAAGGCGATTGACATTAAACAAGGCAGAAAATGGCGATTGACATTAAACGAAGCAGAAGATGACGATTGACATTAAACTATGCAAATATGGCGATTGACATTAAACGATGCAGAAGATGGCGATTGACATTAAACGATGCAGAAGATGGCGATTGACATTAAATGAAGCAGAAGATGGCGATTGACATTAAACGATGCAGAAGATGGCGATTGACATTAAACGATGCAGAAGATGGCGATTGACATTAAACGATGCAGAAAATGGCGATTGTCATTAAATGAGGCAGAAGATGGCGATTGACATTAAACGAGGCAGAAGATGGCGATTGACATTAAACGAGGCAGAAAATGGCGATTGACATTAAACGAGGCAGAAGATGGCGATTGACATTAAACGAGGCAGAAGATGGCGATTGACATTAAACGAGACAGAAAATTTCGATTGACATTAAACGAGGCAGAAGATGGCGTCTGACATTAAATGAGGCAGAAGATGTCGATTAACATTAAACGAGGCGGATTGACATTAAACTACGCAGAAGATGGCGATTAACATTAAACGAAGCAGAAGATGACGATTGACATTAAACTATGCAGAAGATGACGATTGACATTGAACGATGCAGAAGATGGCGATTGACATTAAACTAGGCAGAAAATGGCGATTGATATTAAACGAGGCAGAAGATGGCGATTAACATTAAAAGAGGCAGAAGATGGCGATTGAACTAAGCAGAAGATGGCGATTGACATTAAACGATGCAGAAAATGGCGATTGACATTAAACGAGGCAGAAGATGGCGATTGACATTAAACGAGGCAGAAAATGGCGATTGACATTAAACGAGGCAGAAGATGGCGATTAACATTAAACGAGGCAGAAGATGGCGATTGAACTATGCAGAAGATGGCGATTGACATTAAACGATGCAGAAGAATGCGATTTACATTAAACAAGGCAGAAAATGGCGATTGACATTAAACGAAGCAGAAGATGACGATTGGCATTAAACTATGCAAAAGATGGCGATTGACATTAAACGATGCAGAAGATGGCGATTGACATTAAACGATGCAGAAGATGGCGATTGACATTAAACGATGCAGAAGATGGCGATTGACATTAAACGAGGCAGAACATGGCGATTGACATTAAAAGAAGCAAAGATGGCGATTGACATTAAACTATGCAGGAGATGGCGATTGACATTAAACGATGCAGAAGATGGCGATTGACATTAAACTAGGCAGAAGATGGCGATTGACATTAAACGAGGCAGAAGATGGCGATTAACATTAAACGAGGCAGAAGATGGCGATTGACATTAAACGATGCAGAAGATGGCGATTGACATTAAACGAGGCAGAAGATGGCGATTGAAATAAACGAGGCAGAAAATGGCGATTGACATTAAACGAGGCAAAAGATGGCTACTGACATTAAATGAGGCAGAAGATGTCGATTAACATTAAACGAGGCGGATTGACATTAAACTACGCTGAAGATGGCGATTGACATTAAACGAAGCAGAAGATGACGATTGACATTAAACGATGCAGAAGATGGCGATTGACATTAAACGATGCAGAAAATGGCGATTGACATTAAACGAAGCAGAAGATGACGATTGGCATTAAACTATGCAGGAGATGGCGATTGACATTAAACGATGCAGAAGATGGCGATTGACATTAAACGAGGCAGAAGATGGCGATTGACATTAAACGATGCAGAAGATGGCGATTGACATTAAACGAGGCAGAAAATGGCGATTGACATTAAACGAGGCAGAAGATGGCGACTGACATTAAATGAAGCCGAAGATGGTGATTAACATTAAACGAGGCAGAAGATGGCGATTGAACTATGCAGAAGATGGCGATTGACATTAAACGATGCAGAAGATGGCGATTGACATTAAACGAGGCAGAAAATGGCGATTGACATTAAACGAAGCAGAAGATGTCGATTAACATTAAACGAGGCGGATTGACATTAAACTACGCTGAAGATGGCGATTGACATTAAACGAAGCAGAAGATGACGATTGACATTAAACGATGCAGAAGATGGCGATTGACATTAAACGAGGCAGAAAATGGCGATTGACATTAAACGAAGCAGAAGATGACGATTGGCATTAAACTATGCAGGAGATGGCGATTGACATTAAACGATGCAGAAGATGGCGATTGACATTCAACGAGGCAGAAGATGGCGATTGACATTAAACGATGCAGAAGATGGCGATTGACATTAAACGAGGCAGAAAATGGCGATTGACATTAAACGAGGCAGAAGATGGCGACTGACATTAAAGGAAGCCGAAGATGGCGATTAACATTAAACGAGGCAGAAGATGGCGATTGAACTATGCAGAAGATGGCGATTGACATTAAACGATGCAGAAGATGGCGATTGACATTAAACGAGGCAGAAAATGGCGATTGACATTAAACGAAGCAGAAGATGACGATTGACATTAAACTATGCAGAAGATGGCGATTGACATTAAACGATGCAGAAGATCGCGATTGACATTAAATGAGGCAGAACATTGCGATTGACATTAAACGAGGCAGAAGATGGCGATTGACATTAAACGAGGCAGAATATGGCGATTGACATTAAACGAGGCAGAAGATGGCTATTGACATTAAACGATGCAGAAGATGGTGATTGACATTAAACGAGGCAGAAAATGGCGATTGACATTAAACGAAGCAGAAGATGACGATTGGCATTAAACTATGCAGAAGATGGCGATTGACATTAAACGATGCAGAAGATGGCGATTGACATTAAACGAGGCAGAAGACGGCGATTGACATTAAACGAGGCAGAAGATGTCGATTGACATTAAACGAGGCAGAAAATGGCGATTGACATTAAACGAGGCAGAAGATGGCGACTGACATTAAACGATGCAGAAGATGGCGATTGACATTAAACGAGGCAGAAGATGGCGATTGACATTAACTGAGGCAGAAGATGGCGATTGATATTAAACGAGGCAGAATATGGCGATTGACATTAAACGAGGCAGAAGATGGCGACTGACATTAAATGAGGCAGAAGATGTCGATTAACCTTAAACGAGGCCGATTGACATTAAACTACGCAGAATATGGCGATTGACATTAAACGAATCAGATGATGACGATTGACATTAAACGATGCAGAAGATGGCGATTGACATTAAACGAAGCAGAAAATGGCCATTGACATTAAACGAAGCAGAAGATGACGATTGACATTAAACTATGCAGAAGATGGCGATTGACATTAAACGATGCAGAAGATGGCGATTGACATTAAACGAGGCAGAAGATGGCGATTGACATTAAACGATACAGAAGATGGCGATTGACATTAAACGAGGCAGATAATGGCGATTGACATTAAACGAGGCAGAAGATGGCGACTGACATTAAATGAAGCAGAAGATGGCGATTAACATTAAACGAGGCAGAAGATGGCGATTGAACCATGCAGAAGATGGCGATTGACATTAAACGATGCAGAAAATGGCGATTGACATTAAACGAGGCAGAAAATGGCGATTGACATTAAAAGGAGCAAAGATGGCGATTGACATTAAACTACGCAGGAGATGGCGATTGACATTAAACGATGCAGAAGATGGCGATTGACATTAAACGAGGCAGAACATGGCGATTGACATTAAACGATGCAGAAGAAGGCGATTGACATTAAACGAGGCAGAAAATGGCGATTGACATTAAACGAAGCAGAAGATGTCGATTGACATTATACTATGCAAAAGATGGCGATTGACATTAAACGATGCAGAAGATGGCGTTTGACATTAAACGATGCAGAAGATGGCGATTGAAATTAAATGAAGCAGAAGATGGCGATTGACATTAAAAGATGCAGAAGATGGCGATTGACATTAAACGATGCAGAAAATGGCGATTGACATTAAATGAGACTGAAGATGGCGATTGACATTAAACGAGGCAGAAGATGGCGATTGACATTAAACGAGGCAGAAAATGGCGATTGACATTAAACGAGTCAAAAGATGGCGACTGACATTAAACGATGCAGAAGATGGCGATTGACATTAAACGAGGCAGAAGATGGCGATTGACATTAAACGAAGCAGAAAATGGCGATTGACATTAAACGAGGCAGAAGATGGCAATTAACATTAAACGAGGCAGAAGATGGCAATTGACATTAAACGATGCAGAAGATGGCGATTGACATTAAACGAGGCAGAAGGTGGCGATTGACATTAAACGAGGCAGAAAATGGCGATTGACATTAAACGAGGCAAAAGATGGCGACTGACATTAAATGTGGCAGAAGATGTCGATTAACATTAAACGAGGCGGATTGACATTAAACTACGCAGAAGATGGCGATTGACATTAAACGAGGCAGAAAATGGCGTTTGACATTAAACGAAGCAGAAGATGACGATTGGCATTAAACTATGCAGAAGATGGCGATTGACATTAAACGATGCAGAAGATGGCGATTGACATTAAACGAGGCAGAAGATGGCGATTGACATTAAACGATGCAGAAGATGGCGATTGACATTAAACGAGGCAGAAAATGGCGATTGACATTAAACGAGGCAGAAGATGGCGACTGACATTAAATGAAGCAGAAGATGGCGATTAACATTAAACGAGGCAGAAGATGGCGATTGAACTATGCAGAAGATGCAGATTGACATTAACCGATGCAGAAGATGGCGATTGACATTAAACGAGGCAGAAAATGGCGACTGACATTAAACGATGCAGAAGATGGCGATTAACATTAAACGAGGCAGAAAATGGCGATTGACATTAAACGAAGCATAAGATGACGATTGACATTATACGAAGCAGAAGATGACGATTGACATTAAACGATGCAGAAGAAGGCGATTGACATTAAACGAGGCAGAAAATGGCGATTGACATTAAACGAAGCAGAAGATGCCGATTGACATTATAATATGCAAAAGATGGCGATTGACATTAAACGATGCAGAAGATGGCGATTGACATTAAACGATGCAGAAGATGGCGATTGACATTAAACGATGCAGAAAATGGCGATTGACATTAAATGAGGCTGAAGATGGCGATTGACATTAAACGAGGCAGAAGATGGCGATTGACATTAAACGAGGCAGAAAATGGCGATTGACATTAAACGAGTCAAAAGATGGCGACTGACATTAAACGATGCAGAAGATGGCGATTGACATTAAACGAGGCAGAAGATGGCGATTGACATTAACTGAGGCAGAACATGGCGATTGACATTAAACGAGGCAGAAGATGGCAATTAACATTAAACGAGGCAGAAGATGGCAATTGACATTAAACGTTGCAGAAGATGGCGATTGACATTAAACGAGGCAGAAGATGGCGATTGACATTAAACGAGGCAGAAAATGGCGATTGACATTAAACGAGGCAAAAGATGGCGACTGACATTAAATGTGGCAGAAGATGTCGATTAACATTAAACGAGGCGGATTGACATTAAACTACGCAGAAGATGGCGATTGACATTAAACGAGGCAGAAAATGGCGATTGACATTAAACGAAGCAGAAGATGACGATTGGCATTAAACTATGCAGAAGATGGCGATTGACATTAAACGATGCAGAAGATGGCGATTGACATTAAACGAGGCAGAAGATGGCGATTGACATTAAACGAGTCAAAAGATGGCGACTGACATTAAACGATGCAGAAGATGGCGATTGACATTAAACGAGGCAGAAGATGGCGATTGACATTAACTGAGGCAGAACATGGCGATTGACATTAAACGAGGCAGAAGATGGCAATTAACATTAAACGAGGCAGAAGATGGCAATTGACATTAAACGTTGCAGAAGATGGCGATTGACATTAAACGAGGCAGAAGATGGCGATTGACATTAAACGAGGCAGAAAATGGCGATTGACATTAAACGAGGCAAAAGATGGCGACTGACATTAAATGTGGCAGAAGATGTCGATTAACATTAAACGAGGCGGATTGACATTAAACTACGCAGAAGATGGCGATTGACATTAAACGAGGCAGAAAATGGCGATTGACATTAAACGAAGCAGAAGATGACGATTGGCATTAAACTATGCAGAAGATGGCGATTGACATTAAACGATGCAGAAGATGGCGATTGACATTAAACGAGGCAGAAGATGGCGATTGACATTAAACGATGCAGAAGATGGCGATTGACATTAAACGAGGCAGAAAATGGCGATTGACATTAAACGAGGCAGAAGATGGCGACTGACATTAAATGAAGCAGAAGATGGCGATTAACATTAAACGAGGCAGAAGATGGCGATTGAACTATGCAGAAGATGCCGATTGACATTAACCGATGCAGAAGATGGCGATTGACATTAAACGAGGCAGAAAATGGCGACTGACATTAAACGATGCAGAAGATGGCGATTAACATTAAACGAGGCAGAAAATGGCGATTGACATTAAACGAAGCATAAGATGACGATTGACATTATACGAAGCAGAAGATGACGATTGACATTAAACGATGCAGAAGAAGGCGATTGACATTAAACGAGGCAGAAAATGGCGATTGACATTAAACGAAGCAGAAGATGCCGATTGACATTATACTATGCAAAAGATGGCGATTGACATTAAACGATGCAGAAGATGGCGATTGACATTAAACGATGCAGAAGATGGCGATTGACATTAAACGATGCAGAAAATGGCGATTGACATTAAATGAGGCTGAAGATCGCGATTGACATTAAACGAGGCAGAAGATGGCGATTGACATTAAACTATGCAGAAGATGGCGATTGACATTAAACGAGGCAGAAGATGGCGATTGACATTAACTGAGGCAGAAGATGGCGATTGACATTAAACGAGGCAGAATATGGCGATTGACATTAAACGAGGCAGAAGATGGCGATTGACATTAAACGAGGCAGAAGATGGCGATTGACATTAAATGAGGCAGAAGATGTCGATTAACATTAAACGAGGCGGATTGACATTAGACTACGCAGAATATGGCGATTGACATTAAATGAAGCAGATGATGACGATTGACATTAAACGATGCAGAAGATGGCGATTGACATTAAACGAAGCAGAAAATGGCCATTGACATTAAACGAAGCAGAAGATGACGATTGACATTAAACTATGCAGAAGATGGCGATTGACATTAAACGATGCAGAAGATGGCGATTGACATTAAACGAGGCAGAAGATGGCGATTGACATTAAACGATACAGAAGATGGCGATTGACATTAAACGAGGCAGATAATGGCGATTGACATTAAACGAGGCAGAAGATGGCGACTGACATTAAATGAAGCAGATGATGGCGATTAACATTAAACGAGGCAGAAGATGGCGATTGAACTATGCAGAAGATGGCGATTGACATTAAACGATGCAGAAGATGGCGATTGACATTAAACGAGGCAGAAAATGGCGATTGACATTAAACGAAGCAGAAGATGACGATTGACATTAATCTATGCAGAAGATGGCGATTCACATTAAACGAGGCCGAACATGGCGATTGACATTAAACGAGGCAGAAGATGGCGATTGACATTAAACGAGGCAGAATATGGCGATTGACATTAAACGAGGCAGAAGATCGCGATTGACATTAAACGAAGCGGAAGATGACGATTGACATTAAACTATGCAGAAGATGGCGATTCACATTAAACGAGGCCGAACATGGCGATTGACATTAAACGAGGCAGAAGATGGCGATTGACATTAAACGAGGCAGAATATGGCGATTGACATTAAACGAGGCAGAAGATGGCGATTGACATTAAACGAGGCAGATGATGGCGATTGACATTAAACGATGCAGAAGATCGCGATTGACATTAAACGAGGCAGAAAATGGCGATTGACATTAAACGAGGCAGATGATGGCGACTGACATTAAATGAAGCAGAAGATGGCGATTAACATTAAACGAGGCAGAAGATGGCGATTGAACTATGCAGAAGATGCCGATTGACATTAACCAATGCAGAAGATGGCGATTGACATTAAACGAGGCAGAAAATGGCGATTGACATTAAATGAAGCAGAAGATGACGATTGACATTAAACTATGCAGAAGATGGCGATTGACATTAAACGCTGCAGAAGATGGCGATTGACATTAAACGAGGCAGAACATGGCGATTGACATTAAACGAGGCAGAAGATGGCGATTAACATTAAACGAGGCAGAAGATGGCGATTGACATTAAACGATGCAGAAGATGCCGATTGACATTAAACGAGGCAGAAGATGGCGATTGACATTAACTGAGGCAGAAGATGGCGATTGACATTAAACGAGGCAGAAGATGGCGATTGACATTAAACGAGGCAGAAGATGGCTATTGACATTAAACGATGCAGAAGATGGCGATAGACATTAAACGATGCAGAAAATGGCGATTGACATTAAATGAGGCAGAAGATGGCGATTGACATTAAACGAGGCAGAAGATGGCGATTGACATTAAACGAAGCAGAAAATGGCGATTGACATTAAACTATGCAGAAGATTACGATTGACATTAAACTATGCAGAAGATGGCGATTGACATTAAACGATGCAGAAGATGGCGATTGACATTAAACGAAGCAGAAAATGGCGATTGACATTAAACTATGCAGAAGATGACGATTGACATTAAACTATGCAGAAGATGGCGATTGACATTAAACGATGCAGAAGATGGCGATTGACATTAAACGAGGCAGATGATGGCGATTGACATTAAACGATGCAGAAGATGGCGATTGACATTAAACGAGGCAGAAAATGACGATTGACATTAAACGAGGCAGAAGATGGCGACTGACATTAAATGAAGCAGAAGATGGCGATTAACATTAAACGAGGCAGAAGATGGCGATTGAACTATGCAGAAGTTGGCGATTGACATTAAACGATGCAGAAGATGGCGATTGACATTAAACGATGCAGAAAATGGCGATTGACATTAAACGAGGCAGAAGATGGCGAGTGACATTAAACGAGGCAGAAGATGGCTATTGACATTAAACGAGGCAGAAGATGGCGATTGACATTAAACGAGGCAGAAGATGGCGATTGACATTAAACGAGGCAGAAGATGGCTATTGACATTAAACGATGCAGAAGATGGCGATTGACATTAAACGATGCAGAAGATGGCGATTGACATTAAACGAGGCAGATGATGGCGATTGACATTAAACGATGCAGAAGATGGCGATTGACATTAAACGAGGCAGAAAATGGCGATTGACATTAAACGAGGCAGAAGATGGCGACTGACATTAAATGAAGCAGAAGATGGCGATTAACATTAAACGAGGCAGAAGATGGCGATTGAACTATGCAGAAGTTGGCGATTGACATTAAACGATGCAGAAGATGGCGATTGACATTAAACGAGGCAGAAAATGGCGATTGACATTAAACGAGGCAGAAGATGGCGAGTGACATTAAACGAGGCAGAAGATGGCTATTGACATTAAACGATGCAGAAGATGGCGATTGACATTAAACGAGGCAGAAGATGGCGATTGACATTAAACGAGGCAGAAGATGGCTATTGACATTAAACGATGCAGATGATGGCTATTGACATTAAACGAGGCAGAAGATGGCGATTGACATTAAACGAGGCAGATAACTGATAACTGACATCCATTAAACATGGCACATGGAACTAGAACAGTCTACCCAGCGAGCGAAATAAAGGGTTCAATTTGACATTCCAACCACCTGAAGAAGGCCGGAACGTACAACGGCCGAAACGTTGTGATAAATATGGCGACGAAGATGAGGACAATAGTCCGAATAATGTAAATAGTAGACCTAAACTTGTTTCTGTAACTACGGGAAATTTGCAATAATTTTAATGAAGAATAAGAAACAAAATACTGATGTTTGTTGCATGCCTTCTCTCCTATACTGAAATGGAAATCTAGTAAATATTGCAAAATGACGCATTTACTTACATATTCAACATGTCATACTGCAACAGGTTGTTCCTGCGCAGGCGTCAGAAATAGATAATCTCATGGCAGCCTTTGCGTACACACCGGGCCCCACTGTATACCTGAAAAAGTGTCATATGACCGGCAAATCGCGTTGTATGCCAATTGGAGAAGATAAAGTTAAGTGTTCCAAACACTGTCCTCTAAGAATTGTTACGATCTACTGCTCGGTTCACTGCGGGGTAAGAAGATCGTGGATAAAGTAATTGATCACATGACATCTTGCCAGTCTCTCCGAAACAACGATTGTTTTCATTGATTTCTTGATTCTATATCCGACTCTTTGCCAGAAAATAAATAAATAAATATCTCTGGAAATATCTGAATTTAAATGACAGAAGAAATTTCTGAGATAATGCATTGTGACTATTCACATTGTTCGAACTGTAAACCCAATGCCAAATGGCTCGCCCAGTGGATAAATGCGTTGGTAGAAGTAATCCAGTAACTTGATCCAAAGACTTGATCCAAAGACTTGATCCAAATACCTGGTCACAGCAGAGATGAAAAAAAACTTTACTAAACCGAATTAACTGAAACAGAGGCATCCAAAAACGGCAGGACACGTGGAACGAGAACAATCTACCCCATGAATTAAATAAAGGGTTCGATTCGAAATTCAAACTTATATCACCTGAAGAAGTGCGGATCGTACAACGGACGAAACGTCGTTAATATGACAATAAAGATGATGGCAACAGTTCGAACAATGTAAATAAAAGATACTATATTAAAATATTATTCATAGAAAGTAGATAACCACGACATCTGTCTTGTATTGATTTGTTAAGTCAAATAGAATTACTTTCTAACAACGGAAGTAAGGGCGCTCCGACGTTGTTCGGTCAGTTAATCGGCTAATATCTCTTCGCAGGTTCTTTTTTTTAAATGTTTTACTTGTCTGCAAATACATGGAAATTTCCTTGATTCGTACAAAAGAAATAATTTTTATAACATTTATTTTTGAATAAGGAATAGGTGAGAGATACGTTGAAAGTATCCAATGTTGATATTATTTTATATTAGCCAATATGTAAGTGCTCCTTTCTGAATAATGTGTAAGAAAAAGGGGGCTAAAAAGAAAGACCCTGTTCCTAAAATAACAGAATTTAATTAGAACTGGATAAATTTATTCACTTTTAAATGTTTCATTGCTTTCTAATGTGTGAAATGGCAAAAATTAAATTAGAAGACATTGTCGTGAGATTTTAATTCCCAGCGAAAATATGAATTTTCCTTATTTAAATACGTTGATAATAATATTTAAAAATAGAAATTACAGCAATCTTTTTCCAATTATCTCCCTTGTTTTCTCTTTTCCGGAAAGGAAGGGAAATCTGAGAATGCGTTCCTTTCTGTGTATTTGTCTTTTAATATTTTAATTATTAAGCTGAAATTGGCTGCGTAGAGATGGGACAACGCTTAAATCGATTCAAAAACAATATTATCAAATCGAGTTCAATCCGACAATTTCAATTTATGTCACACTAATAATCTTTGTTTTTTTTTTATTGTCGTTCAAACAATGCCAGGCTCAGAAGCCACTCAATGCAGAGGATTGCTGAAAAAGAGGTTGTTGAAAGTAGATAATGGTTCACCCGAGACTTGAATAAGATCAGATTGTAGTGATCTGGGAAAAAAAAACATTTTGCCAGGAATCAGTTCTTGCGTAGAAGCTGTCCAAATGGAAATGAAACTTCCTTCTTAGCAATAAAATACAAAAGGAATTAGGAGAATTCAACCCTGTATATGTGGCATTATAGGTCTTAGTTATAAAAGTTTGAACTGGTGAAACGAGCAACCCCAGCCCACATATTGTAGCAATAGTATATTTTGGTTCTAATCTGACCCTTCTAAAAATTGATCATGGCAGTAGTTAAGTATTTTCTAGAACATTAAAATGAGCCTACCATTTTTCTCCAGCATCTTTAATAACGGAGCTTACCTCGCTCTTGTGTCTCGATACGTGTGTCCTTCTTAGGGTCTCGATACGGGTGTCCCTCTTAGGGTTTTGATACGTGTGTCTCTCTTGGGGTCTCGAATGAACTTCAGTCCCAATAGACGTTCAAAGCGTGAAGCCTCTTCGAAAGTGCAACTGTCCACAGGGATTTTTTTTTAAATGATATTCACCCAGTGCAAGGTACAAGAGGTAGATAGCCACAGAGTAAGAGACACAGTTTATGCGACATGTGGGGAAGATAACGGTTAACCCCAGACTTGAAAAGGTTAAGATAGTATTGATCCGGAAAATATCCTCTTTGGAGTCGGTTCCACGCGGCAGTGTTTGCTCGAGTGAAATTTATATCTAACAGGTTACGAAGTGAATGAGGGTGATTCGGTACAATGCGCGTAGCATGGCGGTTTTAGCCGTGAATGTCAGAACTGGTGGAAATAAGGAATGATGTTCGCTTGAACACTTTCCATGGGAATAGCGGCAGAGCAGCCAGTGGCTTGCGAAGTTTTGTCTGTAAGAAAGGTGTTGTAGGGGGGAAAATAATTCATCACCCACAACGACGCGGAGATCCTTAGGACTCTATCGAGGCTGGTATGTGATGACTGTTGATATTATTCGCTGTAACCGTGAGTTCTATGCTGACATTTTCTTCTCTCGCACTTCTCACTTGTTGAAATCGCTTCCATCTTCTTCCTTCTCTGTAAACTATGATATCTTTGAAGACCATAATTTAAATGCAACATCAATCATCTTCATCTGTCATCTTGAAAACTGTTCTTTTATTGTCCTTCTCAATAAAAAAAAATTCGAGATTTCTTACGCTCTCAGCATCCCCTTGCATCTTAGGGGATTAATCGCATTGCTTGGGATGATATCTTTCTTTTTATGTGCTATGTCCTTTCGGGACGTAGACGATCATGGCTCTCCACCTGCTTCGTGAAGGTGGAGAGCCATGATCGGTTCGTGGGAAGGTGCTACTCATGAGAAACTTACATCTCATCAATGGAATACGAAGAGAATGAGGGTGGTTCGCTACAATGATCGTGGCATGGTCGGTTTTAGCCCTGAATGTCAGAACTGGTGGAAGTAAGGAATGTTGTTTGCCTGAACACTTTCCATGTAAATAGCGGCAGAGCAACGAGTGGCTTTCGAAGTTTTGTCTATGGGAAAGGAGTTGTCGGGTGGAAAATAATTCATCGCCCACAAGGCCGCGGTGACGCTTTCTAACTGTTTAAATCCTGAAAAGTTAAGACTGAACAGCTCCAGTCCAGATAGAGCAACTATTTTCCATTTTTTTATTTGATCTGACTTTCAACCTCAATGGGTTAATTAATGCCGACAAGATTTTTAGGATAGATTCGTATGAATAGAATAGGCATTCTTTGGTTTAGATTGGTTTGATTTATTTTGTTTCACGGCATATCAACCTCAATGGGTTATTTAATGCCGACAACATTTTTAGGATCTATTCCTATAAATAGAGTATGTATTCTTTGGTTCAGATTGCTTTGGTTTATTTTGTTTTACGTCATATCAACCTCAATTGGTTATTTCATGCCTACAAATAGGATAGATTCGTATGAATAGAATAGGCATTTTTTTGGTTTAGATTGGTTTGGTTTATTTTGTTTCACGGCATATCAACCTCAATGGGTTTCTTAATGCCGACAACATTTTTAGGATATATTCGTATGAATAGAATAGGTATTCTTTGGTTTAGATTGGTTTGGTTTATTTTGTTTTACAGCATATCAACCTCAATGTGTTACTTCATGCCGACAAGATTTTTAGGATAGATTCGTATAAATAGAGTATGTAGTCTTTGGTTTAGATTGACAAGATTTTTATGATAGGTTCGTAAGAATAGAATATTTATTCCCTCTAAGTATGTAGATCAGGTTTCATTGACGTATTTTTATAAAGAGGGTTTTTTGTTGTGAGTCAAATCTATTTTTGGTAATATTTTTTTTCCGAAAATGTATTGCTGGTAAAATTTTATCTTCCTCAAAATATATTGCTGGTAGTATTTTTCTTCTTCAAAATGTATTGCTGGTATTTTTACTATAAAAATCTATTTTTTATACTTTCATAGTGCTTTGACTAAATTTTGGGGGTTAACTATTTGTCCAAGTTCGGACCCCTCCCTAACAGGTGCGACCACCTCGGTTCAGGGTGGACATTGGAACAACAGCAACTAAGAGTTTGTTCTACGATCCACAAAACCTCCTGATCAGAGACCCTGTTGCCGGATGTAGTTTATCGTTATGCGCAAAACCCTGTGATTTTGGGAGTAAATGAACTGAAAGCTGAACACTTCAAAGTGCAGAGGCATAGCGAAAACAATTAGGTTGTATCAGATTTCTCATAGGTTACACGAGTGACCTGTCACACCGTTATTTGTCCTGAAGTTTTTCGCAAATCTTTTACTTATCAAATTCCTGAAAATTTTGTGACTTCCAAAGACGATTTATTTTTGCTACGCAATGGATGTTAGAGATGTATGTGGACGAATGACTTTTTCCGAGTCTGAGAAAATGGTTGGTTCCTTGTACCGCTCCAGATTTCCAATTACGCATGGCCCTAAAATGGAATCTCATCGAAATGAACGAATATAGAACAAAATTAGATGTTTTTTTTATTTTAATCCGTTCACCCCGGTAAGTCAAGGGGCTAGTGAAACTGAAAGAGAATGAAAAGACTTTAGAAGGAACCGGAAACCCAATCCTAAATAGAAGACAAGGGATAAACCTTTACCCCTGTTCAAAAGATGTGTAGTTAAAACCAAACTTGTTATCATGCAGTAATCGGTATTATTCCTTCGTAAAACATCTTTATTATTTTTTTAGTATTAATTTGTTCAAGCAAAAACTTCGAAGTATTTTTCTATACGAAAACAAAATACATCTAATCTGAAACATTTAATTAGTCGTAAATGTTTTTATTTCTGTTATAAACATGCGTAAGTCAGCACGAAAGAACAATCGAAACAACAGTACCGCCGGTGACGTGAAAAGAAACGATGACAATAATTTTAAATCCAAAATTCTTTTATATTTGCCGAAACGACGGATACGAGTGGAAAGGCTCTGTGTGGGTGAGGTGTAGAGATTTTGAATATGGCTAGAGTTGGCAAGGCCTGTAATTGATGCGTTTGGCTAGTCGGTTGACCGATGTCACAGTTTTAACGAGGAGAGTAGCCAGGATTGGATTAATGAAACTTGATGTTCGCTGCGAATTCGACTTTACCGATGCGGAGAATGCGAGCGGATTGTCTTTGTGGCCATTGTGTGGTTGTTTGGAAGAAGGTCGTCTCAATTGTATATGTGTGTCGGCTCGGTTGACCGAAATCACGGTGATGATGTCGAGAGCCGACCTGTTGCCCACTTTCCGTTTGCTTCTCTTGCTTTTGTCCCAGTAAATTTATGAGCGGCTATCTTACAAGCGAGTCTGAGTGACAACTGAAATCAGCTATTTTCTTTGGCGGCAACGGTCATGTTTTGCTTCTTTTGTATCGTACTTCAGAGTTTTGAGGGGATTCGTGATAGTCAGAGCCCCTGCTCAGAGGACGACTATTTTTAGGGCGAGGGTGCTTCCTCGGCGCTCACATCCGATCGACATGTAGAGTGAATCCGGAAGCGATCTAATTTACATCAGAGCATAATACCTCGGTTTTTTTTTGCATGTACTATTAGAAATAACTGTCTGCGGATTATTATTTTACTTTTTTTTTGCGTGTAGATACACTGATTCTTTCGCCATCGTTGGGGAAGCGACCCAGAGACTGGCAACACCGTTCCACACACATTTATCTTTATCTTTATCGCCTATGTCCTACATTTAAGACATAGAAAAGGTTCTTAGTTTACTAAAACTATAAGATTTTCTGCTTTTGTTTCGCAAAGACAGCCATAGGTGTTAAGATAATTTGATTTAGCTCTAACAGGGACGATTTTCCTAAGGAAAACACCTTTCCAATCAAATCTCGCACTAAATTAGCACAGTCTCGTCGTAAGGAGAAGTAATCGAACAAAATTAGACTTCCAGGATTTATAGGTGAATGGCAAAAAAAACAAACTTTTTTTCTTAAATTAATTACGGCCAAGAAACAACAGTTCTCGTTCGATCACCGGAGTAAATCAGCGTCGAGCCTGGTCCGTATCTAGATGGATGAGCGATTGGCAATAACAGGTGTTGTAAGCTGGAATATACGGGTGGTGTATTAGATAACAGCTCGTATTTTTGGAAATCAGAAAGACGAATTCAAATTCCAGTCGAGTTTGTTATATTCATTACGCGCAAATACTCTTGGGAAAGCTATGAATACATCTCTTCTCGCCCAACTATGGGTTAATTAGTATGAAATATAACATTAAAAAATTATTATCTCAAAAAAATCCTAACACACTAAAAAAATTTTCTGGCTTTAAATAACCTGCAGAGGGTCGATAAACCGCAAAAAACAATCAATCAGCAAATTGCTATTCGAATTTTGGAAATCAAGAAAAGCTATGAATCCACCTCTTCTCCTCCAACTATGGGTTAATTAGTAGGAAATGGATAATTAAAATCATTATTATCTACAAAATTTTCTGACTTTAAATAACCTGCAAAGGGTTGATAAACCGTAAAAACTAATCAATCAGAAAATTGATATTCCTCTTTGGTAACACAATCTTTTTCTTTTGAGTATTGCTTTTTCTCAAAGTAAAAGAAAAATAATTATTTTTAATGTATTTTCCATCGTAACCAGCGTCCTGGTTATGACGATAAACTACATCCACGTCCTGGGTAAGACGATAAACTACGTCCAACAGCAAGGTCTCCGATCACGAGGTTTTGAGGAGCGTGGAACCGCCTCTTAATTGCTGGTGATCCCAGGTCCACTCTGACGGGGATGGTAGCACCTGTTAGGGTCTCAGCTATGGGTAAATAGTTAACACCCATACTACATCCGAGTCTTGGGTAAGACGATAAACTACGTCCAACAGCAAGGCCTCTGATAATACGTTTTTGAAAAAATAATATTACCAGCTATACATTTTTGAAAAATACTAACAGAAATTGCTTTTTGACAAAACAAAAAATATTACCAGAAAAAAAAGTTGTCGGCATTACATAACCCATTGAGGTTGATATGCCGTAAAATAAACCAAACCAAACCAATATATACTGAGATAGATAGATAGATAGATAGATAGATAGATAGATAGATAGATAGATAGATAGATAGATAGATAAAAAATATTAGCAGCTGTTGAAACTTGACTAATGCATGGAATAATAATGCAACACAAAATGTACTTAGAACAAAATGTATTGAAACAAGAAATTGTACACAATATTTACATATAGTCTTTTGTATATTCCTGGGAAGACCGTTCCTGGAGAATGTGTTGACTGAGTCGCAGTCGGGCAGCGTCTCTGGTTGAATCTCCTGATTCCTCTCTTCCCGGTACCAACCATATTTATATGGTCGGTACTCCACTATGCAAATTAGGTGGATCCTACCACAACAGCAGCAATAAAATCTTGTCGACATTAAATGACCCATTGAGTTTGATATGCCGTAAAACATAACAAACCAAACCAAACCAAAACTATTGTAAAAATCTTGTCAGTATTAAATAACCCATTGAGGTGTTGATATGCCATAAAACAAACCAAACCAAAGTAACCAAATCAGTCGAAAGGCAAACAAGATACAAGCGACCTCTTACTTTTCCCGTCGCCTCAAACGTTTTTGATTCTACAAGACCAATGAAAAGTTTCATAAAAACAGTATATTCTCAATATTTTTTTTTTAAGCTTATCACCCCAAGCAAGGCTGGAGGCCACTAGCACACAAGGAGTTACAGAAGGTTTGGAGGGAGAGCAGATAGGAGTGGTAAAGGATAGGATGTGGAGAAAGATAGTGGATCGATCAAGGAAAGGGGGTTACAGAAGATTTGGAGCGAGAGCAGATAGGAATGAAAGGTGAAAGGATGTGGAGAAAGGAAGTGGATAGATCAAGGCAACTGGAGATGTCGATTGACATTACACTTAAATATTTGGAGATTGTATTTGTCATGGAAACAGGAATAAGGAAGGGAGTTCCACAGGCGAGATGTGCGAGACATGAAGCTATTGGAGTAGAAGAGACGTCAACATCTAACAGTTTCAACGGTGAAGGGGTGGGAACAAGATGCCAGCCTCGTAGGACGTTTAAATTCATGAGGCCTAGGAACCAGCGAAAGCAGCTCCTCGGAGCAATCACCGTGAAAGTATTTGTAAAAAAGACAGAGCGAGGCAACGTCGCGTCTGTGAGAGAGCGACTGCAGACGAGATGAGAGATCAGGGCCAATTACATTGCATATCCGTCTCTGGATCTTATCAAGAACCCTGAGGCAAACAGCAGGGGCTCCAGACCATATATGGCAGCAATACTCCATGCAAGCGCGAATGGTCGATTTATAGATTTGGAGGATCGATTCCGGGGAGAAAAATTTCCTGGCTCGCCACAGGGAACCAACTTTTCTTGCGGTGGATGATGCAATTGACTCGATGTATTTGTTCCATTTCAGGACCCAGATTATTTGCAAGATTAGCTATAAAAGTATCTGTCTATGGTCGGCTCACTGTATCGATCTAGTAATTACCTAACTTCTTCTATCCTCTACTTCAGCAAGAGCCAGACCAGGCCCTGAATCGGGTACTGTTGTCATATTTGGACAGGAGCTGCTCATTCCTCACTTTCTAATCTTGATAGAGTTCAAAAGCGTCTCGGAGACCTTGTAGGTGACGAATTATTTTCCACCCTCTAACCTTTCTCTCCCAAGCTAAGTGTGGAGAGCCTGTCACTGCTCTATCGCTACTTCCATGGAAAGTACTCGGGCGAACTATATTCCTTGGTTCGGGTACGTCTAACCAACACAGTTGGTTAGACGTAACGGAACCATAATCATACCATACCACATACGTTGTAGCAAACCACCCACATTTCTTCTGTGTTCCATCGGTGAGAAGTAAGATCCAATCGAACAGCTTCTTCCCGCGAACCAACACTGTGAAACAGACATCAAAGAGTTGTGCTTCCCCGATCTCTGCAATCTTAATCGGTTCAAGTCTAGAGTTAACAATTATCTTCCCTTCTTATCTCTATAAACTGCCCATTATCGTAACACTGCACCTCGAGTGGCCCCGAGCATTGTACAGGGTAAACCTTATTGTAAAAAAAAATAGCAAGCAGTTTCAGTTTTCTGCTCAACCCAGTGTGGCGTATGTACTTGGATATTTTTTTTTAACTTAACGCATATATTTGTCTTTTGTATCCTACATGGCCAGAACTATGGAAAGCCAGCGGAACAAAAAACATTTGCCTTCAAATAAATCAAATTAAATTCGAAACTGATGGACACCCTATTAGTTACAGACACGTATCATTCAGCAATAGATACCCGTATTTTCTTAGCGAAACCCCCGAGAGGCTGTAGGTAATCTCATCTCTAACTGAATCATGGTTTAAATTTAGTTGCGTTTGTATAATACGCTTCTGGGATAGAAAAGCGTAATTATATGAGTCTAAAATTAATATTTGCTCAAAATAAGAAACACCACAAGTTTTGATATTCGCGTTTATCGAATAAATACCGAGAGAAAAGATACATGGCTCTGTCGACAGTGAGTAATGATTAGGAAAGAAATATTGTCAAATGTCTTTCTTGCACTGGTGATAATAGTTTATATCACTACCACGCAAAAAATACATTTTTATAATATGTGGATATAGCAACCCTTTGCTTGAAGAAGGTCGCGAAACGAGAAGCACGTGTAGCAGAATTATGGATAATAGAATATAATATACATTTTAAAATTTTTAAAAAATCCACATTTCAACCAAAAACACTTGCTGTTTATCTTCTTTTTCAAATATACACTTTTCTCACATTGGAACAACTATAACCTCTTCCTCTTCTCTCTCTCTCTCTCTCTCTCCCTCTCTCTCGCTCGCTCGCTCGGTCGCTCGATATATATATATATATATATATATATATATATATAAAAGGCAGGATGTGTGTGTGTGTGTGTGTGTGTGTGTGTGTGTGTGTGTGTGTGTGTGTGTGTGTGTAACGAATGCACGACCGCAATTTTCGACGGATTTGCACCAAAATTTACATGCACATGCTCCAAGTAAGTGAAGACCGACTTTGCATTTCCCAACTCCCATCGATAGTGGAAATAATCGATTTTTTTCATGCTTCTACGGTAGTTTTCATGTAGTTTGCGGCCATTTTCTACTGGCCAGAGTGAGAGCCTATAGCTGTCTACCACAAATAGGCAGGAAGATTCTACTGGCACAGCGTGAGAGCCAAGAGCTGACTGACACGAATGTTAACTAGCATGCTACCAAGCAAAAAAATCGATAGCTGCATTCGTCACAAGTGGGAAGAATTTAAATCTGCATGGCACTTTACTTCAATTGACCCATTCGCTTGCTTAAACACAACGTTGATTCTGATTCCGCAGAACTGCACTGGGTGTGAAAAATTTTCATTCGGTTTTTCCAGTTACGAGTCCTTTTTAAAGCTGATCGTTTTGTGTTCATTTTGTTTAGTTCTTTTTTCGTAACAGATTTAATGTTTAGTATAGAGCTTAGAAAAAAATTCGCAGTGTGAGATAGGCAAAAAGTAAGGCATGTAACAACATCAGCACGGCAAAGGGCACTCCTTTAAAGGCAAGGAAGGGCAAAAGGTCAAGTGATAGCGAATGCTGTATGAGTTGTACGATTTTTGAATCAAGCACGGGCAAAGCCGGGCCATGCTGCTGGTATATATATATATATATATATATATATATATATATATATATATATATATATATAATGTAAATATATAAATATATAAATGACACATAAAGTGCAGGTGTTATTGAAACAGTCCTCGATGTTATATAACAAGCTATAAAGTATATATGTTAATGAATATCCATGTCTCACTCCGTTTGCACTAATCGGAGGTTTATGCCAAAAGGAGTCTTCTAATTTATTTATTTGTTATGAAATATTTTCTCTGATATTTTTATTATTTTATAGTAAATTAAATTAAGTTAGCCCTCTTCCATTATTATTAATAATTTTTAGTCGATAACTCACCACTATAAAATTAAATTTATAATTACTTATCTTTTATTCTCATATTTCATTAATATCATATCGTGATACAGGTTGCTTTAGTTGCAAGATTTAATGTCATGAGAAATATAATTAATTTTGTTTTTAATTATTTTTTTTTTAAATTTTGAAAAAGATTACATCACTATATAAATAGTGCTTAACTTGGATAGCATTACGATAAACTGATATATTTACCAATTAAATAACGATCAGTAGACCTGAAGATTGCGTTGGACATGGAACGCGGAGTAATGCAGACAGTCTGATTTGGCTTATACAAGGTCAGGGCGGCCACTCGACGGAGAGGGTTACATTAAGGCAGTTTCTACGGATGAAGAAGAGACTTGAAGCGTTCATGCCTTTGCGCGAATTGAACGAATCAGAATCAACCGTAAAGCTATTCTCTCTTTAAAAGCAAATCTTCTACACGATTAATATGTTCCTGTTATTTTTCGTGGCTTCTTACGGATATTTTTCCCTTTTTTTATATTTTTGCATCAAAATACGTATTGTCTTCGTGAGAAGAAAAAAAGGAGATTTGATGTCATGTTTCTTTTAATAGGACGTGAGATGCAAGGTAGTATAACAATCAGTCGTGGGTATTGTAGGAATCCTTCTACTCGGTTTTTTGTTGAATGTTAAAATTCGGAGTCTCTTTATACGATACAATAATACAATATTCTTGCGGGGTTTCTCGTCATTAGTCACTTTAGAATAATCCCACAATTTTCATTAAAAGAAGAAAATTCAGTAGAAAAGACAACGTGGTTTCAGCAAATAAACTTTAATTTAATATAACAACAAGAATACAAGCAGATGGTGATAGATTGGAAAGTAATGTCTTTTTGTTTGGGTTGATAAAGTTCTGAAATAAAGCATAAATTGTCTTTGTGTACGTATGCGGAAAAAAAATGAGATGTTATATGTGTGTCTGTAGGAAAAATTCTCACACGTGTGTGCGTGGTTCATAATAAAGCGGATACAAGAGATAGAAATTGTTGGCGGTGTTACCGTAGTCTCAGGTTTGTGGCTTTTACCCTGTGGTTGTGAAGATCATAAGCGAGAGTTGCGTGGAACTTGGTGACAGCTGTGCGTATCCTATTTGGGGCAGGATTTCGTATGTTGTTATATACTTTTTCGTAACAAAATTGGCCCCAGAATTAAACTATTTATTTCTTCCTAATTGGCCCCCAAAAAAACACGTGGTATGTCTTCTACTACGTCCGCACGATATTTTGGCGGTATCTACCTAAATCATGATGACTAATAAATCAAAATTTCTGATTTGTATTCTATGATTTTATTGGTGTGTTTTAAGATGTATTTTCTTTAGTGTGATTGGTTTATAAATGTTGTATCTGATATTTTAGTGGACACGACAGTATGAGTATAAACTACATTCAGCAGCAAGATCGGAAGATTGGATGTTTTAAGGAGCGTGGAAACACCTCTTAATTGTTTTATGTCCCAAGGTCCACCATGTCTTGGGGTGGTAGCGCCTGTTATGGTCCCAGCTATGGGTAAATAGTGAACCCTGGAACAAAAACAAATCTTTATGGAAATATAAAAATACATTTTATAGTAAAAATACCAGCAATACATTTTTATATAAAAATTACCAACAATACTTATTTATAGTAAAATTACCAATAATACATCAACCAAAAGGAAATAACTCTTTCATTACATTAATCCGTCTAATATCCGACAATTTATTAAAGAATTCAAGCTACATTCCAAAATATAACTTCAACAGAATAAAACACTTATTTCACTGCCACCAGTAATTATGTTCACACAAACATGTATGGGCAGAAAAGCTGAGTATCATTTACCATGTACTCAATTGTGAAAGCAGGATAACATATATCATATTCTTATTAATTCAAAGTTCACAAGAAAATTCATTTTCGGCATTAAATGACCCATAAAATGTTGATATGCGGTTAAACAAATAAAATCAATCATAACTATTATAAACATTTGAAAAGTGAATCAGCAAAACTAGTTCGAATTTCAACTGAAGCTATTTACGCATTTCCGACACTAGTGACACAGATGCCACATCGACGTTGCTGCACTTCACCGTGCTAGATTGATTGACTAATTTGTGTTTTTTACGGATTATCACCCTTTTATGTGTTATTTAAAGCACAAACTTATTTTTTAGGTTGTAAGAATAATTATTTTACTGTTTCATTTCTGTGTGGGAGATCTCGGCTCTCCCCAATGTCATCTCCTTTGTAGCTCTTAGGAAATTTTGGTTTTTCGCTTGCTCTTCTAATCCCTGTTCTGCTAATCATTTGCGCAAGCTCGTTAGGCAGGGTTTATGCTCTCCTTTCCTCTGTCTCTCTTGCCCTCAATGTGTCATGTAGGCATCAAATTTTCTTAGCCACCTTTATTCACTATGTGCCCAGGAAAATTCAATCGTCTCATTCTGCTGTTAAGTATAATACTTTTTTGTTTCTATTTTCTCTAAAACTTCATCATTACTCACATGTTCAGACCCTGTTATTCTCAGCATCCTTCTGTAGAACCTATTAATAGATAAAAACATTTCGAAATTAAATGCTCCTCAGCTCGTGTGCTTATATACTCAGAAAATATTCTGTAATGGATCAGTCACAACTAAAATGGACAAACAGGGCTAGTTATGTGTCATCCATTGAGATGTAAATATTCGGGATAACGGAGACAGACAACGAGAGTGGCAGGTGTGTCCGGAGATGTAAACAGAGATAGTGAGAGTAATATCTGCAAGCAGAGACTTGTAGAGGGACACTCGAACTTCTCGCTAGCCGAATGGAAGATCTGTTCCGTTAGTCCGTTGTGAGAGAAAATAAAATTAACAAAGAAGTTGCCTCAAATGTCACTTAGCTATTCTACCACAGCAAACACACACCCTCCCTGGTCCTTTGAACAGGAGCAGAGCTTTATCCCTTGTTTTGTTTAGGTTTCGGGTTCATTCTAAATCTTGTCATTCATTTTCACTCGTTAGTAGCCCCCTTGAGTCTTAGTGGCTTTATTGCCTTGCTCGGAGTAAATTGTTTTTGTTTAGTTTTGTTTTAAAAAAAAGACAGTGCAAGTTGAACCATGAATAGAGAATCTACTGGATTCTGTTTTCCTTTTCTCGTCGTGGGTAATTTTCTTAATCATTTCACCGTAAGGAACGCAATAAAACCACAAAGATGCAAGTTACTGAGTTTTAGAAAGAAAAATACTATTAAGGACAGAAAACAATGAAATGATTAAAAAGACAACAATTGACATTGCATTTAAAATGGTTAAGATAAAAGTTGACTGGGAAAACAAGAACCAGGAAAACAAAAAAAAACGTTATTAAGGACAGAAAGGTTGACTGGGAAAACAAGAAGCAGGAAAACAAAAAAAAACATTATTAAGGACAGAAAGGTTGACTGGGAAAACAAGAAGCAGGAAAACAAAAAAACGTTATTAAGGACAGAAAGGTTGACTGGGAAAACAAGAAGCAGGAAAACAAAAAAACGTTATTAAGGACAGAAAGGTTGACTGGGAAAACAAGAAGCAGGAAAACTAAAAAAAAACATTATTAAGGACAGAAAGGTTGACAGGGAAAACAAGAAGCAGGAAAACAAAAAAAACATTATTAAGAACAGAAAGGTTGACTGGGAAAACAAGAAGCAGGAAAACAAAAAAAAACATTATTAAGGACAGAAAGGTTGACTGGGAAAACAAGAAGCAGGAAAACAACAAAAAAACATTATTAAGGACAAAAATGTTGGCTGGGAAAACAAGAAGCAGGAAAACTAAAAAAAAAACATTAAGGACAGAAAGGTTGACAGGGAAAACAAGAAGCAGGAAAACAAAAAAACATTATTAAGGACAGAAAGAAGCAGGAAAACGAAAAAACATTATTAAGGACAGAAAGGTTGACTGGGAAAACAAGAAGCAGGAAAACAAAAAAAAACATTATTAAGGACAGAAAGGTTGACTGGGAAAACAAGAAGCAGGAAAACAAACAAAAAACGTTATTAAGGACATAAAACATTAAAGAATTAAGAAGACAACAATTGACATTGCATTTAAATTGTTTAGGATAAAAAGATGATTGCGAAACAAGAAGCCGGAAAACAAAGCAGGAAACATAACGTACACAATGAAAATAATAATATGATGTTGTTGATATGAATAATAAATGTTTACTACAAGACCACAAGTCTGGTGCAATTAGTGAGGATCAATCTCACGAGCCATTTGTCAAGATAAATGGGCCTAATGCATGACCACAAGTTTTAAGCACATAGTTTATACAAATCTCACTATATTTGTTACAGGCATTTCTGTAACTATGCCTCTCAGTAAAACTTAGACACCCATAGCATTGAATTATATCTGAGGTTAAATTAGTTCTAGTCCCCAAGGGTGGAAAAAATCTGTCTGCAATTATTACAGATATTCTCTTAACTGTGCCTGGCCAGACGTCTTTGCTTGACCTTTCACCGCTTATAATAATTATATATAATTTCTCGGGATTATTCGATAAACACGAATATTTATCTTCGAGTATTTCTCATTTTGGGCAAAGATAATTTTCAGACTGATGATTTGTTGTTATTCTATTAACTTGTTTCACATTATAGCACTGACACAAAATTTAACTTAAAATTAAATTTATTTGCGTGAATTCTAACACTTTGACAGACATGAGATTACCGACAGACATTCGGAGGCTTTGTTTCCTGAGATAGTAAGCTGCTGTGCTGAATTATATGTGTCCACGTCTAGTACGAAGCCTAAGTTCCTAATTTAATTTAATTTAATTAGAATATAGATGTCTTCATTTTTGCTAACTTATCATCGCCCTGGCCAAATCGGATACAAAAGACAAATATGTGTGTTTAGTTTTAAAAAGTTCTCAACAATACAGACGTCTTTGGGTTGAACTGAAACAGCTTCGTATAGACTTATATTTTATAGCTAATCTTGCAAATAGTTTCTTTTTATGTCAGTATATATTGAAAATATACGGTTTTAGGAAACCTATAATTGGTCTTGTGAAAAAGAAATGAAGAATTAAAAACGTTTGAGGTGACGGAAAAAGTAAGATGTCCCTTGTATCTTGTTTGCCTTTTGACTGATTTGGTTACAATGGAAAATACATCGAAAATAATTTTTTTTCTTTTACTTTGAGAAAAGCAATACTCAAAAGAAAAAGCTTGTGTTACCAAAGAGGAACAGAAATTTCCTGATTGATTGGTTTTTACGGTTTATCAACCCTTTGCAGGTTATTTAAAGCCAGAAAATATTTTTAGATTGTTAGGATATTTTGGAGATAATGATGATTTTAACACTAGAATACTAACCATCAATTAAAGTTACACCACTACTAACCATGGGTATATCATACCCGATTTCGAAAATATCAAAAAAAATATTAAGCATAAATCATTATTTGAAATATATTACATGCAGGCACTTAAAACTTTGTACTTTGAATAAACATTAATAGGAACTGAAAACATATTATTTAAGTAAGAAAATCAGGTACTGAAAATTGTAATTAAAAATAGGAAAATTTGTGTTGGGTACTATATACTCATGGTTAGTGCCCTAGGGTTAATTCTCCAGTTCCTACAAATTAACCCACAGTTGGAGGAAAAGAGGTGGAGTCATAGATTTTTTTGATTTCCAAAATTCGAGCTGTCAGTGCTAACAGTGCCGATATGAAAACGCCGGCGGTCCGACAGCAGGCTGCCAGCGGTAAATGCTAGTGGCATGCCACCCAGTGGCAGAATGGTGACTTGCGTTTAGGGGTCCTACTAATTAATATATAGCTGGGGGATAAGAAGTTCATACATGCATTTTACAAGAGCAATTGAGCACAAGTGAAATAACAAACCCGTCCGGAATTGGAATTCGTTTCCCTGATTTCGAAAAAAACGAGCCGTGATCCATAAGACCACATGCACATCCAAGCTTTCAACAAGATAAGAGATGGGTTCATGCCTTTCCCAAGGGTATTTGCGCGTAAGTGAATTTAACGAATCTAATTAGAACTCGGCTCTCCGATTAACAATTACGAGCTATTATCCATTACACCACCCGCACATCCAAGCTTACAACACGGTAAGAGATGGGTTCATGCCTTTCCCAAGGGTATTTGCGCGTAAGTGAATATAACGAATCTAATTAGAACTCGGCTCTCCGGTTAACAATTCCGAGCTATTATCCATTACACCACCCGCACATCCAAGCTTACAACACGGTAAGAGATGGGTTCATGCCTTTCCCAAGGGTATTTGCGCGTAAGTGAATATAACGAATCTAATTAGAACTCGGCTCTCCGGTTAATAATTCCGAGCTATTATCCATTACACCACCCGCACATCCAAGCTTACAACACGATAAGAGATGGGTTCATGCCTTTTCCAAGGGCAACCTCGGATACGAGTAGCTGTGCCATTTAAATTTTATATATCCAATTAGTTCCTTTCTGACAATAGCTCAATTAGATCTCATTTAAATATTCAAGGAGACCTAACGGACACTATTCAGAATATACTTGTCGACAACACTAATATAATAGCATCATCCACTTGTAAAAGAAGGCTAAAAATAATGGAATCCTTACTAATAAAAACAAACAAACCAACACTTAATAATATTAACTTTGAACATGGACATAATATCTTGACCGTGTTTTGAAACAAAAAAAATGAATCATATTATAAAACATACATATAACAAACTATTTCGCATTCTAACAGTTGAAATATAATCCTTGAAAATGGCTAAATGTATAGCCGAAAGCGCTTGGATAAAAAGAGCATTCGGACAGTTTTTATATAATTTATCATCTGAAAAGAAAAACTTTATTAGATCGCACGAGAAATTATAAAAAAAAATAAATAAAACCACCTTGTCAGTCGTTTTTAATGAAATGTGCATATATATATATATATATATATATATATATATATATATATATATATATATATATATATATATATATGCTGGACTCTCGCGTCGTTTTTTCAAGCAATCCAGTTCCAATTGATTTGATTATAGTGGTGAAAGCTTTGCGCAGAAACACACTTTTTGAAGAGCCGAATACAGATACCCGGTGTACAACGTGCCACTAGGTCCTCAAAAGACCCTCCACAGGTTTTGAATTCAGAGTTGTTGTTGTTCTAGACCAGTTGCCATCGGAGCCTATGAAACTCAGTATATCCTACTATTTACCAATAGCAGCGGGGAATGTAATGGATATATATATATATATATATATATATATATATATATATATATATATATATATATCAAGTGAATATAATGGATATATATATATATATATATATATATATATATATATATATATATATCAAGTGAATATAATGGATATATATATATATATATATATATATATATATATATATATATATATTAAACATGTAGTATTGAATGTTAAAGACAACATAGTCTTGCATATTTTCTTTTGAAGTTTCTCATATTCTCTAATGAGACTTTTTATTTGAAAATGATTTCGAAATAAGTATTGTCCGTACGATGACCTAGCGCTTTCGAACATCATTGTTCATCTTCAGGGTCAATATTTTTAGTCAAAATTTTTTAAACAAACATTTGCCAATTATCTTGTAACGTAATCATGTTGCTACTTTTTTTTACAAACTAAATAAACGTTAAAATCCTTTTAAATTCAAAAGACGCGCTGATGTTATCACGTGCATGGCGAAGATTTTTATCATGTGACAGCGTGAAAAAGATTCTTATTATACAAGCCAAAAGATCGAAGAATACGTTATAAAATATAAATATATTATAAACATTGTAATATGTTACCAGAAATATTGTAATCTATACGATTAATAAGAGGTCTACTACATGTTTAAAAGAAAAGTTGCTGCCAAATTACACATATACATATATATATATATATATATATATATATATATATATATATATATATATATATATATATAGTCATCCACAGACAGATCGTTTAGCTGTATCACAGCTCCTCATTGTGGCTAGATGTTAGATTACTTCAATCCTGGATCAAAACCGGCTGATTTTGACCAGTCAGATATCTTACCTTTCGACCATCGTTGCACGGCAGAAATCTTTATATATATATATATATATATATATATATATTATTCTTGATGTAATTAAGCGTAATATAGGCCGTCCTTTGTTACATTTCAAGGATAGATGTAAATACAAATATTCCTATAGAGGAGTTCGAACTTACTGTTGAAAACCGAGGAAACTGTAAAAACACTTGCCACCAAGGTATAATTAACTTTGAAAAGAATCGTCTCAACCATCTGGGAGAATTAAGAATTAACACTAAATCTTGAGCCAATATATCAGCCCATATTACGGTCAACCCTTCAGTATGTGGATTCATTTGTAAATCCCGTGCAGGATTGTTGTCTCATACGAAACATAAACATTAAATCTGAACTGAAAGACACTCATACGTCGAAAACGTCGGGAGAGTCCATCGTCATCATCACCATCATCTATATATATATATACATATATATATATATATATATATATATATACATATATATATATATATATATATATATATATATATATATATATATATATATGAAGAAATATAGGTTTAAGGTGTGCTATATTTATGGGATAAAGTGCTCAATATCAGAGATACTGCATATGTAATTATAAATATTAAAATAAACATTGTAGTCAACACTCAGAGGCGATAGGCTGTTTCATGCTAGACGCAATCGTCGGGCCTGAAGATTGTGTCTGTCATGAAACAGCCTGTCGCCTCTGGGTGTTCATTTCAATGTTCACTTTCATATATATATATATATATATATATATATATATATATATATATATATATAATTGAACTCTGTTTCCTGCTTCAAATTAATCTTCTTAGCTTTAAGATTGCGTTGAAGCATGAGTCAAACTGTTTTAGTTTTGACATCGGAGTCCACTTACACATACGCTCTATCTCTGATATTGAGCACTTTTATAAAAAGACTAATCAGGATGGCGGTAAATAGCGATTGACATTGCATTTAAATGTTTTAACTTCTCCACTCATTTCTTTCTTTTTCTTGCTCTTTTTTTTCTCATTCTATCTACTACTCTCTAGTCTGTCTGAAGAAGATTTTGGCAGTGACGAAATATTCGAAAATCTACTTTTTTTTCTAAATGAATATCTTCTACAGAAAATTAAATTTACGAAATTTGTCTAATATGATGTATTATAAAAGTAATGTTTTTAGACAGAGACACTTTGTATATAACTTTTTAGAGAAAGGAATGTTATTTATTTATTAACGATTTCGCATTATGTAATGCAGTAAAGCCACTAAGACACATTGGGGTTACTGGGAGTAGAAGAATGAGAAGCAGAAGCATTACTAATGAGCTGGAGGACAGAAGATAGCGATTGGCATTGCATTTAAATTTCTGAAGATTAAAGTAAAAGAATGGACCCGGAAGGGAGCTCCACAAGCGAGAAGTGCGAGAAAAGAAACTATTAGCGTAGAATTTACATCTAGCTCAACCGTGTATTGAAGAAATCACGACACCAGTCCATTCACTTAAATTCATAAATTGTAGGTACCCTTGAAAACAACAATATTTATTCGTAAAAATACAAAATGTGGCACAAGGCCAAAGTGAGAGATGTGAAAAGGACGGGCTTTATCAGTCTTAACATTGAACTTAGCTAGCCACAAACATTAACCAAAACATACCACAATATTCCTAACACCAAGACCACACTTTCTAGCTTTCCTTTTTTGATACATTCACCATAATACCTCGTGTCTCTATGAAGGTTCTAACGAGTCCAAATATGTACAATTTATTGTCTGTGAGGGCGGGGATAAAACAACAATTTAAAAATTTAACCCCAGAAGTGAAGAGCAATATTTATTCTGCTAAATACACAAAAATGTGGCACAAGGCCGAAGGGGGGTTTGGGGAAAGGACGGTCTTCTTCTGTCTTATCTATAACTTAGCTAGCCGCAAACACTGACCCAATCGTACGAACAATATTCCTTACACCAAAACAACACATTCATACGTACCTTTCTTACTACAACCAACATAATACCTCACTGTCTCTATGTAAATACTAACTGGTCCCCATATTTACAATTCCATGTCTGTGGGGGGAGGGGAATAAAATAACAATTGTACAATTTACAATATGAATACAAAACTATTTACAAGAAACTAAAGAAAATAATATTAGT
Organism: Acanthosepion esculentum; assembly: GCA_964036315.1. Classification (NCBI taxonomy): domain Eukaryota; kingdom Metazoa; phylum Mollusca; class Cephalopoda; order Sepiida; family Sepiidae; genus Acanthosepion; species Acanthosepion esculentum. The sequence continues at coordinate 16,848,279 of OZ038498.1, read as the reverse complement.
AATAAAAAAAACCACAATCACTAAATGTGGCAGAAATACCAGTTTACTGGCCGAAATCAATGCGGGACTATAATAGTATAAAACATTCATTCATCCCAAGCACACATACTGAAACGAACTCATTCAAACACAAAAACAAATACGAAAAACACGCGAAACGAAAGGAGCCCCGCATCCACCTGCGAACTGACATCACTAACCACCTAACGAGGGAGGGGATGGGGAATTAAACTTAAAGAAAAATAGGTACAGAAATAAAAGGGGCCAAATTAGTATACATACCCTAGCTAAGTTAACTGGAAAAAGAAACTAAAACATCAAAAATAAAACCTAAACTAGCCTAGTTTTGGGCTGGGTTGCACTAGTTCAACCCAGGAAGAGCTATATCCTGATGCGTAACCGGCATCAAAGTGCCACTCAAGGTCAGCTCCTTTCACACGACACATGCGCGCAAGATTCACCCACCTTTTGTTGAATTTTGATGAAGTGAGCCGCCACCATTCCGTCCTAATCTTGACTTAAACTGATGCTTAAAGTACAAGATCAGTTGAGAAGAGGTGAACTCCTCGCTTCCATAGAATCCCTTCTGACGCGTCGTCCAAATCACGACTCTCATAACACCTAGCAAGCAGTGGAACACATACTGTTCAGCCTTCGTCAGCGGCGGTGTCACATTGCTACAAACGGAAGAGGCTTCAAGGACAAAGAACTTTCCATGCAGCATGCGGATAATGAGCTCCAAGCCAGTTGAACCAAAGTCTCTTGGCGACCCAGAGGGCCCCACGAATCACCAGCCAAGTGAGTTATGCCTCATCGTTATTGAGACATTTCAACCCGGGCGCCCAAGGCCATATTGAGCGAGTATCCTGCTTCGTAAGTCCGAGCTCGTCAACCAGCTCATCATGTACGGACCCCCTGACTAAAACTTGATATAATGCCCTACGAGACAACGCCTGGATGTTGGAGAGGCCATCCGACGCCCGTAAGAGGCGCTTCAGAACAATACGACATTCGCGATAGAAGGAGCACTCGGTTCGCGTGCACACTTCTCAGGGATGGGAAGTTCTTACGAGCGTCTTCCTTCCAGAAGGCGCCCACCTCATCCGGTTCGCGACACATTCGATCTAGAAAGCTGATGTGAAGCATATGTTGACGAATCCCAATGCGTGTCCAGACTGCCTTGAGAAGGATGAAGGCAACAGATCTCCCGAGTGACTCTGGCAGACTTGCCTCCCCACAAAACGGAGAACAAGAGCTTCACGAACGCCAACAAAGTGTCATACGGAAGTGGAAGCACCGAGAGTCGGTAAAGGAGAATCGGGTAGATGTGTGAAACACATACTTCCGCCCCCCCCATTAAGGATAGATTCCTCCGAGACCACAAATTAATTGCGATCTCGGCCTTCCCTTGCACCTCCGACCAATTCATTTCCAACCGGAGATCAGGACTGAACCAGACGCCGAGAATCTTGACCGGCCCATCCGTCCAGTGGAAAGGTCCGGGAAGAGAAACTCCCTTCCACGCATCCAACCGCAAGCCAACAGACTTATCGCGGTTGATCTTGGCCCCTGTCACCATCTGATAACAACTGATTTCTTTCCTGACTTCGTCAATCTCGGCTCTGCTCGACACAAGAGCCGAAACGTCGTCAGCATAGGCAGAATACATGGCCGATGTGGTAGCACCGGGCAGGGCAATTCCGAGTATTCTTTCCTTTAACTTTAAGCGAAGGAAAGGTTCCAACGCAAGAACGTAAAGCAACGGCGAAAGCGGACAACCTTGACGAATGGAGCGAGACAATACGAAAGGCTCCGATCGTACCCCATTTACCTCCACCAGCGCACCGAGAGTCGCATACAGAAGACGGATTCAGGTGCGAAAGTACGGCCCGAAACCGGCCGCCGAAAGAACAGCCTCCAGAAAGCGATGGTCAAGCCTATCGAATACCTTGGACTGATCTAAATTGATCAGCGCGGCTTCACTGTCGACTTGCTCGATGATCAGGCGTACCATATGAAGATTGTCCTGAAAATTCCTACCCTTCACAGAACAAGTCTGTTCCGAGCCAATCAGACTAGACAGGACAACCTGCAAACGGTTGGCCAAGATCTCAGCCAAAATATTTAACTCTGTGTTTAACATAGTTAAAGGGCGAAAGTTACCTAATCCATCCCCACCGGTTTTATCCTTGCGTAACAACTTGATCACGCCCCTGGTGAAGCGTTGGGGTATAGACCCCTGCTTTATCCAGTTGTCGAAAATCAGTGCCAGTAAGGGAACAAAAACGGGCGACTGCCTCAAGTACACTTCGTACGGAAGACCATCCAGTCCCGGAGATTTGTCCAGGCCAACCTGTTTCAGCACATCCCAGATTTCCGACTCTGTAATGGGACCCTCGCACCTAGCTACTTCAGCTGCCTCAAGGCAGGGAAAGTCAGCTAAATAGGCGTCGAACTGAGCAGGGCTCAGACCGGGCTCCCTGGTGAAAAGCTCTTGAAAGTAGTCACGAAAAGTCTTGCATATGCCCTCGTTTGTTGTCACGGTCCGCCTATCCGGCAAGGTGACGCATGCGATATGTCGCTGTGATGCATTCCGAGCTTTCTCTGAACGCAATTCAGCGGCCATATTCGTTGCCTCAGAGGACATTCTTTTTTAACCTAGCCCTAACTACCAGAGCTTGATCCTTCTTGATAAGCAAGGAGGCCAACGCTGCCTTAGCTAAAGCTATGTCCCCACTGTCACGGGATTTGACTGCCCGATCGACCTTCTGCTCTAAAGCCGTTTGCGCCGCTAATCTATCTAGACTGAGCCGACGACTATTATCAGCAGCAAACGTTCGAGGGGAAGAGCTCATCGGAACAATTACTCACACGGCGGCGGGAAAGTGACTGAAGCCGAGCTGACAGATATGTGTGTGTTTGTGTGTGTCTGTGTGTGTGTGTATGTGTTTGTGTGCATGCGCGTGTGTGTGTGTGTGTGCGTGTGTGAAATCTAAAACCACAAAACATGAAGATAACTCAACTGACATAACAGATTCAATTCTTTAGTAACGCAGAAATAAAAACAGGCTTCCATTTTCATTTAAAAAATGCTACACTTTAAAAAAAAAACAACAACCCCCTATTAAAGAGAGAAGAAGGATTAACAAATACTCAAAAAACGCGCCAGACGCATTCTTTCCTATGATCAATGTTCGTAAAATCCACCCTTAAAGACCCACATATTTCCAGATGGAGCTTTGTATTATAAATTGACTTCCGATAGGCTATGAGCGAGGAGGGAATTCCATCACCCCAACCACCAAGCATAAACCCGTCCTGGGTAAGGCGACAAACGAAGGTTTTGAATAGCGTGGAACCACCTCTTAATTGCTGGTGTTCCCAGGTTCCATACTGACCATGGGTGGTAGCACCTGTTAGGGTCCCAGCTATAGGCAAATAATGACCCCCTCAAAGGGATTAAAACACTATGAAAGTATAGAAATAGGTATTAATACCAGCAATATTTTTTTAGAGAAATTATTACCAGCAGTACATTTTTGAAAAAATGTTACCAGCAATAGATTTTTGAAAAAAACAAATATTCCCAGAAGTACATTTTGGAAAAAATTTTTACCAGCAATACATTTTGGGAAAAAAAATATTACCGGTAATACATTTTTGAAAAAAAAAAATTACCAGCAATACATTTTCAAAAAACAAATATTACCAGTTATACATTTAAAAAAATACCAGCAATACATTTTTATAAAAAAATATTACCAGCAAGACATTTAAGAAAATACCAGCAATACTCTGTACAAAAAAACCCTTTACAAAAATACGTCAATGAAACCTGATCTACAAACAGATTTCGTATGAAGAATAAATATTCTGTTCATACAAATCTATTGTAAAAATCTTGTCGGCATTTAATAACCCATTGAGGGGTTCATATGCCGCAAAACAAAATAAACCAAACCAACGTGAATTGGAACTTGGCTGTCCGACTAAAAATTTCGCGCCATTATCCATTACACCGCCCGCACATCCAAGCATCAGTTATTCCCACGCGGTCACCAATCTAGGCTCGATCTTGCAATACATTATTACCAGCAATAGATTTTTGAAGAAAACTATTACCAGCAATAAAATAAATCGGCATTAAATTACCCATTGAGGTTGTTATGCCGTAAACCAAGCCAAATCAAGCCAAATAAAGCCAAGCCAAGCCAAATAAAGCCAAATCAAGCCAAACCAAGCCAAATCAAGCCAAGCCAACCCAAATCAAGCCAAATCAAGCCAAACATAAATCTTGATCTCTTCTTGTAGCACAATTTTCAGCGGTATATTGATCAAATGTTAACTATCAGTAAACTCATTCGTACTCACGTACGAAGCACCCATTCGTAACATTACCCCACCCCTAACGAAAAAAATGTCATCTCGATTGGTTTGTGTGTGGAGGGGGGGTTAAACCATAAAGCCAATAACTTTTCTTTAGATTGTCAAATTTCAATAAATTTGATATCGTTGTGTAGGGTTATGATAATACTATGTAAAAATCCCATAATATTTTTTTTTAAATCATGTAAATAAGGTCTCCTCTAAAGGGGGAAAAATCAAATCAATGCGAAAATATCTTAATTTTATGCGAAACAATCGCACGGAAAATTTTGTACATCCACCCCAAACAACCCCAAACACAACACAAACAAATCATGTACTAGCAGATATTTTTACTTGCACTTCACCAAATGCACCCGTTTCTATCTCCCACCCGCCAAAAAAGGAAATGTGGATTTGGGGGAGGGGAAACCTTCAGACTAATAGTATTTCTTCGTATAGTTTAATTTCAGTAAAACTTGGTATTATTTTACAGGATTATGATCATTCCCTCTTAAAACCCTATTATAATTTTAAACATCATGCAAATAATGATTTCCCTGGAGCCGGAAAAATCAAATCAATGCGAAAATATCTTAATTTTAAGAGCAACAGTAATATAAAAAATTATTTACACCCCTAAACTAAATTTGACTGGTATTTTCCTGTTGTCTTGTGTCCTCTTTAACAAAACAAAAAAAAATGTTACTAGCAAATATTATTATTACACCTCAGTCTTTAGCCAGAACGAATTCAATATTGTTTTTTTTTATTCTTTTTCTTTTATTGGAGTTCATTTAAAAAATAAAATAATGAACAATACTACATTATTAGGACTAATTATACTTAATTAACTAATCCTCTTTGTTTCTTTTTAACTAGCGACGTTCATTCCCGCTAAATTCTAAACTACCCTTACCTGAGGAATCTCCTAGATCAAAATATAAAATTTAATATCTGTCTATATTTCTGAGATGAGGTATTATGTACATTATTTACATTATTCGCACTATTGTCCTCATCTTTGTCGCCATGTTTAAAGGACACATGGCACAGTGGATAGAGGCGTTGGTTCGATCCAGTGACAGGACCCAAAGAGTGTGAGTTCAATATCCGTTTAAGGAAGTGGAGAACTTGCAGAGGGAAAATTAACAGGAGATAACTGATAACTGACATCCATTAAACATGACACATGGAACTAGAACAGTCTATCCCAGTGAGCGAAATAAAGGGTTCAGTTCGACATTCCAACCACCTGAAGAAGGCCGGAGTGTACAACGGCCGAAATGTTGTGATAAACATGGCGACAAAGGTGAGGACAATAGTACGAATAATGTAAATAATGTATAAAATTTAATCTTCTACTCACTCTCACAGAGACAGGGCAATAAACTGTCTCTGTGTAGTCTGGGTCAAGCACTCCTCTTTCTCCTTCTACCAGTACACAAGCATATGTGTGCTTCTATTAGGTCATCCCATAAGTTCTGTCCGAATTTTAACTTTTTCTTAGAATGAACGAAATTTAAAGAGTATGTTATAATGTCTAATGGAGCTGAACATTATTTTTATGTTTAGATGCATTTAAACTGATCAAATTTTATTTCGGAGAACAATAAAATTAAATTTTGTTTGATTAAAACCCTGCTAACATGGAAGTACCCAAGAATCATGTGAGGCACATAATGCTTTGTGAGTTCAAGAAAGGAAACTCAGCAGCCGAAGCGGCTAGAAAGATTCACTCAGTTTATGGAGAGGAATGTGTGAATGAAAGAACTTGCAGAAGATGGTTTGCAAAATTCAGAGGTGGAGATTTCACCCTTGAAGATGAAGATCAAACTGGACGTCCAGTTGAGTTTTATGAAAAGCTTCTTGAAGCAAACCTTGAGGAAAATCCTGCTTTATCAGTTGAAGAATTGGCAGTGGTTCTCAGTTCAAACCATACAACTGTTCATCGTCATCTTCAACAACTTGGAAAAGTTCCTAAACTTGGAAAATGGGTGCCTCATGAATTGTCTGAAAACAACTTCAAATCCCGAGTTGACATCTGCTCTTCTCTCCATTCTCACCAACTTGTTTCACCTTTTTTGGATAGACTTGTGACTGGCGACGAAAAATGGATATTTTATCGAAATGTTAAGCGTCGTAGACAGTGGCTTGGTAAAGGGGAAGGACCCCAGCCACAGTCGAGAAGGGAACTTCATGGGCAAAAGGTTCTTCTTTCAATCTGGTGGGATTGCCAAGGAATAATCCACTTTGAATTCTTACCACCTAATGCAACAATTAATGCTCAAATATATTGTCAGCAATTAGAGCGTTTGAACCAAGCTTTGAGGAAAAAAGACCTGCTCTAGTGAATCGAAAACGGGTGATGTTTCATCAGGACAATGCGCGACCACACACAGCAAGAATCACGTCACAAAAGATCGAAGAACTTGGTTGGGAGAAAATTCCTCATCCACCTTATTCTCCCGACCTTGCTCCTTCAGACTACCATTTGTTTCGTAGCTTACAGAATCATTTGGAAGAAACAGCTTTTGTAACACAGGAAGAGGTTAAAACTGACATTTGTGAGTTCTTCGAATCAAAGCCAAAAGAATTTTACAGTAATAAGAATTAGTAAGCTTGTTAATAGATGGAGAGAAGTCATAGATAATCAGGGGAAATACATTGTTCATTGAATCTGTAATTAAATGTAACATTTGGTCACTTGTTTTCTTTATTCAAAATTCGGACAGAACTTATGGGATAACCTGATACATACCACGGTGGTCAACTCTATTCATCATTTTTCTTAAATTGATTTTAGTTAAGAAAAAGCATTGGACTTCTTCGACGAATTACTTTTTTTTTCAATTTATCAGCACACTGTCTTTCAATACATTGTTGTAAAAGAAACTCTTGACATAAAGATACTAGTTTACTGCTTCTATTTGCATTGTTACTTGTTTTGTTGCACACTTTTTATCCAACTGAAATGTAGATAATATCGTTAGTGAAGTAAAATCCTTGTATCAAAGCCTGAGGTTTTCTAAATATAACAGAGAATGTTAACACCCCTAAAGAAACATCGAAAACCTAATTTTCAAATAAATGATATGCGTTTCTATCTGATTAATTTGCAAATTTAAAAGATATTTCAGATGTTATAGCTTGAAAAAGGTAAATGTTAAATTTTTTATGGTCATTTGTTAAAGAACTAACGGATTCAGTAAAAAGAAGAACGCTTGATTCTGCATTAGGACCTGGATGTGTTTGCATACTTCTGTGACACTATAAAGTGTCACTGGGGGTCGTTGGAAGAAATATGACACTATTGTGACACTGGTGGTATGAAATTAAGATTAAAAGGTTTCTTGTGAAAACCCCGTATAGAATTGAAAAAATACATAGCTGTTGAAGTTTTTGGCAAGTGGAACGACGACAGGATAAATCAAGTGACTTTTTGGGTTCCCGTTCTTTGCAATTCTTGCACGTCACCAGTGGGTTGTTTCTCATTTCTTGTGTGACAGCTAAAAAAGGGTTGAAAACGTAAGAAAAACATTAAGATGAAAACATAAATTGAAATATGAAGTGAAGGAAAAAAAAAGCATTTCACTTTTTTTTCCTTTCTGATTAACTGGAAAAGCAAATAAGTTATGTTATTTTTTTTATTTTATTTTTTTTTTTAAGCTTATCAACCAAAGTTGATATGCCATAAAACAAACCAAACCAAAGTAACCAAATCAGTCGAAAGGCAAACAAGATACAAGCGACCTCTTACTTTTCCCGTCGCCTCAAACGTTTTTGATTCTACAAGACCAATGAAAAGGTTCATAAAAACATTATATTCTCAATATTTTTTTAAGCTTATCACCCAAAGCAAGGCTGGAGGCCACTAGCACACAAGGGGTTACAGAAGGTTTGGAGGAAGAGCAGATAGGAGTGGTAAAGGAGAGGATGTGGAGAAAGATAGTAAATCGATCAAGTCAAGGGGGTTACAGAAGATTTGGAGCGAGAGCAGATAGGAATGAAAGGGGGAAGGATGTGGAAAAGGGAAGTGGATAGATCAAGGCAACTGTAGATGTCGATTGACGTTACACTTAAATAGTTGGAGATTGTATTTGTCATGGAAACAGGAATAAGGAAGGGAGTTCCACAGGCGAGATGTGCGAGACATGAAGCTATTGGAGTAGAAGAGACGTCTACATCTAACAGTTTCAACGGTGAAGTGGTGGGAACGGGATGCCGGCCTCGTAGGACGTTTAAATTCATGAGGCCTAGGAACCAGCGAAAGCAGCTCCTCGGAGCAATTATGAATACGAGATAATTCACAAAGCCGAGTTTTGGAAATATGCGCCTGGACAGGAAATATTTACTTCGTATTGGTAAATCGATAAACAAAGAAAATACTTTCAGTTGACAGATTTGTTATTTTAAGGTCATTGGCGGGAAACAAATTTTGGTAAAGCTAAAATGTAAAAACGAAATGTTAGATCAATCATTGTAGAGGCGAGAAACAGAATGAGATTTTCCTTTACGCCAGAAGATATCGAGATCATTTTTAAACTCATAAAAAGATTTGTTGACGAAAAATTATTGTTGGAAAAAAATAACGTTAAAACGAAGTTTATTGTTTTGGAATAGCTGAGCGATCTCTGTTTGACGGTCGGCATAATTTCTGCAGGGTTAGAGAAAATAATTAATCAATGAATACGTAATGAGCTTTGAAGGGTGGCAAGTGTTGGGAGAGATGCAAATAAAACGAACGCTTAGCTGAATCCGGCAGTTGTAGTTGAAGGGAGAAGCGACCAGAGGCCACAACAAGGCAGCAGAGGGCGCCAGAGACCGGGACAGGCCAGAAGAAGGCACGTGACCTGCTGCCAAGAGAATCTCATGTGAATATTTAACCCGTTGCAAAGGGCGCCAAAGACCAGCGGTGGCATGGAGAGGCCGGAGGAAGGCACGTGAGATACTGCTGAGGGATTTGATGGTGTTGAGCCTTGTCGGTATAATTACCGACGACCTAACATCTCGTATGAATATTTAACCCGTTCCAAGTTTTAGAAGTAAGAGATACAGTGTAGCGATAGAAAGTTTAACGGGAAGAGTTAATTGTGTTGTATCAACCATTATATAAACTAAATGAATGTTAACCCAACGTCCTTCTTCTTTATTTGTTATGATAATTGTATTTTCACCGGCGGAAGCCTTCTTGTCCGTTTTCATGGCACGGTTCCGTCAACTCGATTCAGCGCTTAAGTACGGACGATAATTCGATCTTCACTACACTGTGAACAAAGAACACAACGTGGGCAGAGCAGGTGACGGAACGAAACGGTCAACAGATAAGTATCAGTTGACCGGCGCCAGTAGTGACCAGCGTGGGAAAGACCCCGGATCGAACCGTTCTGGCAGTGTTATAATTAGTGACCAGGATAAGATCGCGTGTGTCACAATTAATGCCGTGACTAAGGGCGTGACTCAGGAGAAGCCAAAATAAATTTAGAAGATCAACCTAAGGGCACAGAACTGACCGAGAAGGGCGAAGAAGGCCATTTCGTTGATAGCATAGAACCTATGGACTTTAGTCAGTTTGACTTTAAGGTTCAAAAACTCTATCAACATTCTTTGGCAAGTGGAACGAAATCAAGTGACTTTTTGGTTTCATGTTCTTTCTCGTGACAATTCTTGCACCTCACCAGTAGAAAAAAAATTAGTCGGATTGTTTCTATCTTCTTGTGTGACGGCTAAAAAAATGAGAGAGTATGGATCCGATGATAGGCCGACTGCTCTATAAATGGATGTGAGGCGAACGGGCCTCATGTGTCGGCTAAATTTAGAGGTTTTTTAGGAGGACCCAGGGTACAAATATAAAAAAGGTACACGGGCAAATTAAAGAATTGGCTAACGGTGATGGAGAAGGTTTGGGAAAAGACGAGGAATAGCGGAACGTGGGTTCAAGGTCGGGAAGCAGCAGAAAGAATAGGGAAAAGAAACCATTCCACATAGGACGGGTGGAAGAGTGACCGGAAAATTGGGAGAAGGAAGAAGAGGTCACCAATAGGAGAGACTGGTCAGTAGGGCAGGGTTTTATAAGCCTACACCGGGCTAATATGCTGGACCGGTAATTAAGAAGGATATCGGAAAATATATCATCCGGTAAATTTTGGTTTTTGTCCCCAAATTTAGACGAGCCAAGCCAAGCTCTGCTCGGTGTGGTCAGCGTGGACATAAGACAAAGTAATGTGGGACCATGAAAAAGAAACCTCCCAGGGACTCCGTCAACAGATATACCCCGAGAATATAGATCCAGAGAAAAGCCCAGAGGTCACCCAGTACAAGAACTAAGAGGGAAGCTGGTCCATGTAACAATAAAAATAATAGCCCCAATAGAGAAAGGCAGTCCCACAGTAGTAACGGTGAAAGCAGTGAGAGAGGAAGGGAGAGACAGGATAGATAAAGAGAGAATTATCGCCTGCTGGTGAGGAACGTATTAAGACATGATAGATAAGTGAATTATCGCCTGCCGGTGAGAAATTTATTAAGACAGGTTATATAGAGGGATAATTATCGCCTGATGATGAGAAAGAAAGAGACATTAGAGAGTGAGTTATTGCTGCTGCTGAGAAAGGGGGGAAAGACAGAGTTCAATAGAGAGTAAGTTATTTTATGCTGCCAAAGAAAGAGAAAGATAGACGCCGTTAGAGAGTGAGTTATTGTCTGCCGCTAAGGAAAGAGAAAGCCTGATTTCAATTGAGAATGAGTTATTGCCCACTTATAAAAAACGAAGAGACAGGCTGGATAAGCGAAGCCGATTCTGTGAAGTATGAAAAAAAAGTTTTTATCGTAAAGGTCTTTCTTGTTGTTGAGAGTAACGACCAAAGTTTTTTTTTCATTTTTTAGTGGACCAAAATTAAATTAAAGTCAGATTTCGGAAGCTGTTTGATGTTTATGATAGTTTTAAAAACAAAACGTCTTGGAGAAATTTTAATCGAAGTAATTCATAGGGTTTTGAATCTTTTAAAATTCTCTGTTGAATTGTATTCGTTGGGTGGTGAAGTAAAAACTTATTTGTAAGCATTATAAAAAACACTAGTCATTTTTATTTTTCCTCTTTCGTCGCTTGTACGAAGGGGTGATGATTGATGAATTACTTGATTATGTTATGAGGGCTAGATATCGACCGAGCCTTTTTCTCTCCATTGATTGTTAGATAGATCTGAACTTATTATCGCTGGTAAGATCGTGTGTTTTTTTTAATTGGATTACGTGGACCACTCCGTTGCTGGGTGAAGGCCGGGTGTCGACAGGGAGATTTTGGGTCGCCGATTTGGTTGTTGCCCATAGTGTGTCGAGACTATGTAATGATGGCCTGTAAATTTGCCACGATGTGAGGTACTTTCAAGACACAAGAATGAAAATGTGGATGGTTAGCAGGAGGTCCGACCGGTGGGACATGGAAATATTCGTTTTGAAGAAATACTAATCCAGGATTACGGGAACATATAACATATGAGATATATTTTGGTAATAGTGGCTGATTAAAAATGAAATGGATTGTCTGGTTCTGGTGAATAAGCCATGAAATGTAAAGTGACAGAGGGTCACGAAGACAATTTGAAATGCACATTGGGGGCGGGGAGATCGTCCGAGATCATATTGATAGTTAACAATGCTAATAATATATCAGGGAAATACAGCCTAGAAGAAGAGGAAGAGGAAGAAGAAAAAGAACAAGAACAAGATTAATACAAAGACTGCAAAGAAGAAGATCAATACGAAAGCTATGAAGAAGAAGATCAATACGATGACTGTGAAGAAGAAAAACAAGAACAAGAACAAGATTAAATCAAAGACTGCAAAGAAGATCAATACGAAGGCTGTGAAGAAGAAGAAGAAGAAGAAGAAGAAGAAGAAGAAGAAGAAGAAGAAGAAGAAGATCAATACGAAGATTGTGAAGAAGAAAAAGAAGAACAAGAACAAGATTAAATCAAAGACTGCAAAGAAGATCAATACGAAGGCTGTGAAGAAGAAGAAGAAGAAGAAGAAGAAGAAGAAGAAGAAGAAGAAGAAGAAGAAGATCAATACGAAGATTGTGAAGAAGAAGAACAAGAACAAGAACAAGATTAAATCAAAGACTGCAAAGAAGATCAATACGAAGGCTGTGAAGAAGAAGAAGAAGAAGAAGAAGAAGAAGAAGAAGAAGAAGAAGATGAAGAAGAAGAAGAAGAAGAAGATCAATACGAAGATTGTGAAGAAGAAGAACAAGAACAAGAACAAGATTAAATCAAAGACTGCAAAGAAGATCAATACGAAGGCTGTGAAGAAGAAGAAGAAGAAGAAGAAGAAGAAGAAGAAGAAGAAGAAGGAGAAGAAGAAGAAGAAGAAGAAGATCAATACGAAGGCTGCGAAGAAGAAGAAGAAGAAGAAGAAGAAGAAGATCAATACGAAGATTGTGAAGAAGAAAAAGGAGAAAGAGAACAAGATTAAATCAAAGACTACAAAGAAGATCAATACGAAGGCTGTGAAGAAGAAGAAGAAGAAGAAGAAGAAGGAGAAGAAGAAGAAGAAGAAGAAGAAGAAGAAAAAGAAGAAGAAAAAGATCAATACGAAGGCTGCTAAGAAGAAAAAGAAGAAGAAGAAGAAGAAGAAGATCAATACGAAGATTGTGAAAAAGAAAAAGAAGAAAAGAACAAGATTAAATCAAAGACTGCAAAGAAGATCAATACGAAGGCTGTGAAGAAGAAGAAGACGAAGAAGAAGAAGAAGAAGAAGAAGAAGAAGAAGAAGAAGGAGAAGAAGAAGAAGAAGAAGAAAAAGATCAATACGAAGGCTGCGAAGAAGAAAAAGAAGAAGAAGAAGAAGAAGAAGAAGATCAATACGAAGATTGTGAAAAAGAAAAAGAAGAAAAGAACAAGATTAAATCAAAGACTGCAAAGAAGATCAATACGAAGGCTGTGAAGAAGAAGAAGACGAAGAAGAAGAAGAAGAAGAAGAAGAAGAAGAAGGAGAAGAAGAAGAAGAAGAAGAAGAAGATCAATACGAAAATTGTGAAGAAGAAAAAGAAGAACAAGAACAAGATTAAATCAAAGACTGCAAAGAAGATCAATACGAAGGCTGTGAAGAAGAAGAAGAAGAAGAAGAAGAAGAAGAAGAAGAAGAAGAAGAAGAAGAAGAAGAAGAAGAAGAAGACGATCAATACGAAGATTGTGAAGAAGAAGATTGTGAAGAAGAAGAAGATCTATACGAAGACTGTGATGAAGAAGAAGATCTATACGAAGGCTGTGAAAAAGAAAATCAATCCGATGATTGTGATGAAGAAGAAGATGGTAAGATGTGAAAAATTATTTAGAAGGAATCGATCTGTTACTGACAAAAATGAAGAAAGCAGTAAACCCCATTATCGGAAAGGTATTAAGTGTTCTACTCGGAACAGTGACCGAAGCATGAATTAAAATTATAAGGGGAAATCTAAGAGGATTAGAAAAGGACCCGAGAATTGTAGCCCAGGGGACACAAGGAAGTATATCGATATTGAATGCGACGAGATAAAACTGATGGGAAGCAGAATATATATATAAACTGGTTAATAAGTGATATACAAATTGAGACAGAATATATAGCTTTAAACGTAGCAAGAACGGAAGCTATGTTGCTGACGACGGAAGAACTAAGAAGATGTGAGGCCGATGCATTAGGGACGTGTACTTCAGTCGGTCCCATTTATGTGACGGGGAATCACAGATTGTGTGTGCTTGAATTGTTTATAGGTGACAAAAAACGGATTAAAGTACATTGTCGAGTGGAAGTTTTGGTAAATACAGTATTACCAGAAGCTATCAGTATATCTGATGGGGTTTGGGCAGTAGCCACGCAGAATCAGATAGATTTATCTAGAGTATGTTGTGGGGGGAGACCCGCTAGAGCAATAAGGATAGAAACACCCTTGGCGTTGATAGAGTTACCCCTAGGATTTTCGGCAATTGGAGTATCAATCTCCCTCACCCCGTGTTATCAGGTCAATAAGTAATATGAGATGGTTTCTTTGGTGAAGTTCATCGAAACGAGTTTGAATAATTAGGCAGAGATATGGGAACCAATGTTAAGGAAATTCCTTGAAGTTACTGTTAAATAATAGTCTACCAGGCTATTAGTTTTTAAACAATTGCATTTCATCTGACTTCCTCATTTTGACCTTTAAGGTGAGATGGTAGACAAAATAAGTATGTCGATTTTGATTGGCAGAGCCGAACGTGCGAACGTTAGAGTTAGAAAGTTTTCACTGAGTTTAGATTTTACACGTCATACGCAGAAAACGTGGTTATTTCGAGTCTCGGTGAACTTGCTTCCCAGTGGGGGCTGATAGAGCGACCCTACTGGTTAGTTAAAAATGTACACGTCTACGTGTTTAATAAAATAAATGAATTTAAAATCTCTTTTGTTGAAGCTCTCATTTATTGACGAACTAAAAGAACAACTAGCGATCACCCATGCAAGCGAAGAAAGAGAGGAAGACAACTTTATTATGATCGCCTCAAGACCGTCAACCAAAAAACCTCACCAAAAGAGAGAGAAAATGCAACGTTATGAGTGAATGAAAACCCTTGCGCAAGAGGCACGCTGAACGAGCGGGCTATACAACATATACGTTATTTGGCACAGTTGACCAGCTCCTTCCAACAAGGAAAGGGCGCAGAAAAGAAAACAACGTGGAAAAGTTCGGAGAAGATTTTCAACTGCGGACTCAAAAAAAGGGGAATATGAAGAAAAATAGAAGAAAAAATTGTCTAGATTTTATTTGACAGTCTGTAAGTACACTGATATTACTTTGTTCAACATCTACACACACACAGATCTAAGCAACAAACGAAAATATGAAATAATGATGAAAATTAAGAAAAAAGAAACATTGACGGCATTTTTGTGAGGGACAGACAATAGAAAAAAGGACAAACAGGGAAAAGAAAGAAAGACAGAACAATGAACAACCACACTCATGAATACGCAATTTTCATGAAACATATTACTAAGAGACTATTTTTTTCTTCTTTTTCTAAGAGATTAAACCATGTGCGGAAATTTATTGTTTGATTTTGATTGGCATGTTGAATGTTTTTGAGTGCATTATATGTCTGGCAGACTTTTAGCTACGTGGAGGCCTGGATTTGAGTATGAACGCAATGGAATTTTTTTTTTTTTTGGAAAAGATAGACTGGCGGCATTTTGTGATGGGGCATTCTTACTGTGATTTCTGTGGTCTGTTAATGAGTTGAAAGCTTTTGCGATTATGGTTTTACATGCATTGAAATGTTTTAAGTTTAGAATTATTTTATATATTTAATTAACTGACAAATGATTAATTTTTTTCATTTTTGTAACAGAGTGTTGAATTTTTTATTTTTTTTTATTTCAAGAGCCATGTGCGTCCTTTTACATTCATTGGTTGGTTAATTAATTATTGATTGGAGAATTTTGTGAATTAATTTTTTGTGGAAAATTAAGGTAGATAATCATTGTGGGAATAAGTAGATTCGGCTTGCATGTTTTCGGATTTCCGAATATGTTTAAGTCTGTGTCCTGGGATGGAAATGGTCACACCTAGTTATGTAGTTAGGGACCCGATGATTTATGGGTAGTAGAATTGGGGTATGTACGCCATGAAGTATTTATATCGAACAAATATACCCTAAGATACACCGGAGCCAAGTTTTGAGGCACCTGAGGATCTAGTGGAATTGGCCAAGTTGCGATAGCCACTCAGGGATGAAAGAGCTCTTGTAACAACGGTAGAGCCAGCAATGGATTCGTTAGGAGATGCTGAGCGGGTATGTTTTTCCCCAATAGGGGCAGAAGAATTTGAGGTAATGCGAGCTGAGTTTCGGGCACACAAAGGCAGATGAGTAATGACAGTAACTATAGGACGTTAATGGTAGTAAAAAATATTGTGAAGATCTGTTCAAGTGAATCTAGTAAAATGCAAGTAAAAAGCAAAAAATAAGCAAAAAATGAATAAATATGCTGATAATGAACCACGTGTTCTGTGTCAATGTGAATGTGATAAGAATCTAGATGACAGTTTATTTAACGTGTAAAAATTAAGTGGCAAGGATATGGCTCAGTTATAGAATTGTTCGACGCTGTGGCGTGGGGATTTTGTCATCTATTGTGTGTTTTTTGGACCAGTATATTTGTTTTTCAATGCACTGTATGTAAATTTTGTGTAGTCTCAAATGAAGAAGCAAAGAATATTGTTCTCGCCAGGAATAATGGATTACAGATGTG
Organism: Acanthosepion esculentum; assembly: GCA_964036315.1. Classification (NCBI taxonomy): domain Eukaryota; kingdom Metazoa; phylum Mollusca; class Cephalopoda; order Sepiida; family Sepiidae; genus Acanthosepion; species Acanthosepion esculentum. The sequence goes on along the minus strand of OZ038498.1, from coordinate 16,831,653 downwards.
GTAGCTGCTGACCTGGGTGTAGAGGATAATAGAGGTCAAATTCTACTGTTTGGGTAACTTGTATCCAGATTAGCGTCTGAGGCGTTGACCTTGGGCCACGGAGGTTAGTGACCAAGAAAGGACAAATGATTGTCCGGTATTCTGTATTTGTTTAAAAGAAAATGTTTGTGAAGGTTAAAAAACTGGTTAGAATTTTGTTATGTTCATTCTTTTTCAGGAATTGTTTATGCGCATGCTGGAGTGGTCTTGTGACCGGGGGCCCCAATAAATAAGATTGTAAGGAGCACGCTCTGCATACACGAAATTCTAGAGGGTCTTTAGAGTAAATAGTAGAAATAAAATTAATAAATTAATCTTTTTTGATGGTTGGTTAAGGAGTGTTAAATAATAGTCTAGCAGACTAAAGAATTGTATTTCATTTGACTTCCTCATTTTGACCTTTGAGGTCAGATGGTATACTAAATATAGAGATGTCGATTTTGATTGGCAGAGCCGAACGTGGGAATGTTAGAATAAGAAAGCGTTTTCAGGTAGTTAAATTTTGTACGTCATACACATTAGATGTAATTATTTCGTGTCTCTGGGAACTTGCTCCCCAGTGGAGCTGATAGAGTGATCCCACTGGCTAGTTAAAAATGTACACCTCGACGTGTTAATAAAATTGATAATTTTAACATCCCTTTTGTTGAAGTTCTCATTTTGCCTCCGAACAAACCAACTAGCGATCACCCAACTGGATGAAGACGGCCGAAAGAGAAGAATGTAGCTTGTTATGAAATCGCCTCCGTCAGCCAAAAGAAACTCCCCAGAAGAGTGGGAGTATACAACATTAAATGTAAAGATTATGGGAACCAGTGGTAGAGAAATTCCCTGAAGCTAGATTAAAGACAATGCAAATGTTGTTAAGGTATTCAGAGAAAATTAGTCTTGAGCAATTGAAAGACAAATTGAGTGGAACTGGAAAAGGGAATGCAATAAAAGAAGATAATTCAGGGACCATAATTAACTGGTCATCCATGGTATGTGCCCTAAAAGTTATTGCTGCCATATCGACAGCAATATGGAAGCTGAAAAAGCATAGGAAGAAACCAATTGATAAGGTATTTGCGACTTGCATCAAATCGAGAAATGGGATGCCATTTAGTGTTCTTCATCCAAGCAGATTGAATCCAGACGAGGAAGAGACTGAATAGAATGATTCAGGAGAACAGGAAGCAGAGTCAACACGTGTCAAGGGAAACCAACACTACCTAAATTGGAAAGAGGACAGTCGACCAAGAAAGCGACACATAGATTAATTAACGAGTTAATAGATTAAATTGTAAGGGGTGATGAGAACCCCAATGTAAATATGCATGCTAAAGGATCGGAAAGACTTCATAATTCTACTGCATGTATAGTGGAGAAACTTTAATTTTTTTTTTTTGGGGGGGGGGTGTCATTTACAAGCAAATGGCAAAAATAGGGAAGGAAAGAATGTGACACTATAAAGTGTCACTGGTGGTCATTGAACGTAATGTGACACTATTGTGAAAATGGTGACATGAAATTAAGATTAATAGGTTTCATGGGAAAACCCCGTATAGAATTGGAGAATTGAACGGGTTAAAAACATATGAACAACATTAAGGTGAAAAACATGAACAGATATATGAAGTGAAGGAAAAAAGAGATTTTTATAAGCAAATAAGTTATGTAATGAGTACGAAAGAATTCGCAAAGGCGAGTTTTGTAAACATGCGACTGGACGGGAAAAATTTAGGTCTTACTGGTAAATGCACAAATAAAGAAAATTCTTGCAGTTGACTGTTTTGTTATTTGAAGGTCATTGTCAACCAAATATACGTAAAGCCAAAATGTAAACAATTGGATGTTAAGGTCAATCATTTCGGAGGCGAAAAACAGAATGAAATTCCTTTACGACATAGGACATAGAGATAATTTTTAAACGCACAAAAATTTGTTGACGAAAATTATTATTGTAAAAAAGCAATGTTGAAACAAAGTTTATTGTTTTGGAATAGCTGATCATTTTGTTTGAAGTTTCGGTATCATTTCTCCAGGTTTGGGGAAAATAGTTAATATCTGAATAAGTAATATGATTTGAGGGGTGGTAAGAGTTGGGCAAGATACATACAAACCGAACGATTAGCTGAAGCTGGCAGTTGCAGTTGATGCGAGAAGCGAACAGAGGCCACGAGAAGCCAGCAAAGGGCGCCAGAGACCAGCGGTGGCATGGAAAGGCCGGAGGAAGACACGTGAGCTAATGCCGAGGGATTTGCTGGTGTTGAGCCTTGTCGGCATAATTACCGACGACCTAACATCTCATATGAATATTTAACCCGTTCCAAGTTTTAGAAGTAAGAGATACAGTGTAGCGATAGAAAGTTTAACGGGAAGAGTTAATTGTGTTGTATCAACCATTATATAAACCAAATGAATATTAACCCAATGTCCTTCTTTATTTGTTATGATAATTGTATTTTCACCGGCGGAAGCCTTCATGTCCGTTATCATGGCACGGTTCCGTCAACTCGATTCAGCGCTTAAGTACGGACGATAATTCGATTTTCACTACACTGTGATCAAAGAACACAACGTGGGCAGAGCAGGTAAAGGAACGAAGCGGTCAACAGATAAGTATCAGTTGACTGGCGCCAGTAGTGACCAGCGTGGGAAAAACCCTGGATCGAACCGGGCTGGCAGTGTTATAATTGGTGACTAGGATAGGATCTTGTGTATCATAATTAATGCCGTAAATAATGGCGTGACTCAGGAGAAGCCAACAGCAATTTAGAAAATCAACCTAAGGACACAGAACAGGGCGATCAGACCGAGAAAGGTCAAGGCCTTTTCATTGAGGGGACAGAACCTATGGACTTTAGTCAGTTTGATTGTAAGGTTCAAGTGGAATGACGACAGGACAAATCAAGTGACTTTATGGTTTCATGTTCTTTCTCGTGACAATTCTTGCACCTCACCAGTAGAAAAAAAATTAGTCGGACTGTTTCTCTTTTCTTGTGTGACGGCTAAAAAAATGAGAAAGGGTGGATCGGATGATAGGCCGACTGCTCTATAAATGTAAGTGAGGCGAACGGGCCTAAGGTGTTTGGCTAAATTAAGAGGCCTGTTAGGAGGACCTAGGGTACAAATATATAAAAGGTACACGAGTACACGGCGATGGAGAAGGTTTGGGAAAAGACGAGGAATAGCGGAACGCGGGTTGAAGGTCGGGAAGCAGCAGGAAGAATAGGGAAAAGAATCCCTCCCAAGTAGGACGAATGGAAGAGCGACCAGAAAATTGGGAGAAGGAAGAAGAGGTCACCAATAGAGGAGATTTGTCATTAGGGCAGGGGTTTTATAAGCCCACACCTAGTAAATACAGACTATTATGCTGGACCGGTAATTAAGGACATCGGGAAATATATCATCCAGTATAGTGGGGATTTTACCCCAAATTTAGACGAGCCAAGCCAAGCTGTCCACGGTGTGTGACGGCTAAAAAATGAGAATGGATGGATCGGATGATAGGTCAACTGCTCTATAAATGATGAGCGATTTAAACGAATTAAAGATATTCAAAAAACAAAAAGGCTGGGCCAGTCAGTAGACTCCCGACACCATTTTCCCCACGTTTTTGAACAGATCCCAAGTGACATTTCTGATCGTCGTCGGTATCGAATTTAAATCGGTTGAACGACTGTGAATCTGAGCCTTCAACAAGCCGAAGAGTCATTTCTCAGAGAGAAACACAAGATAAAATTATTTTTCATCAACACTTTATTTTTTTGCAAAAACAAAAATAAAATATAGAAGGTAAAAAGACCATCAAAATCAATGGTTATTGTGACAACTAATCATACAACTATATTTCAACAACGCGGTTGTGAATCAATTGAGGCAGTTAAAAGGGAGAAAGGACTACTTAACAGGATATCAGGATTTGATTTGTTTTCTTGTGAAGCAAAGTAACATCCGACCAGCAGTCAAAAGTGCTTGCCACAAAAACGAAAGCTGTGGAGATCAAAGCATCCAGAGCAAGTTCAAAAGCAATCTGCCTTGGTCGAAGCTCATAAAAGAGCATTTGAAGAGGTGTGTAGCGTGACTGCTCATGAGATCATAATAAAAAAAAGAATTTTAACTTTTAGTACTAAGAGATTTCTACATGTTGCATATACAGAGAACACTATTTGAAAATCCAAATTATCATAATGAAAGCCTTAAGTATAAAGTATAAATAAAAATTTGTGTTCTGCCTTATTAAGCAGCCTATAAAAGCATTCCTGGTGTTTAACAGCTAAATGGACATTACTACCGCAGTAAGGACAGCTTGCCAATTGAGCCAAATGATAAATTGAAACTGATGTGCAGTCGATAGTATAAGAAAAGAAACTATTAAGGAACAAGTCTAGAAGCGGGTGTGGTTCTTCTGGTGCAGGGCTCAGTGGTCTGCATACCAAGTATGGTGCCTAAAACTGTTGGGTAAGAACTTCGAGTGAAAGAGTTAAGTTCCTGCTGGCTACTTACAAATTAGCAAATATGGCATATGAACATTATGTTAGTAATCAACATAGAGATATTAGTTGCACAGTACAAAAAGTGAAAAACAAGTTACAAGACATGTGGATGCTATCTGTAATTTCTATAACTGCTCACCATGACAAACAAAAACAAAGTTTATTGAATATCATTAGGAGTCCTGACCTCTGTAGAGGTTGAATATGACATACGCTAGGGCTGAATCTGCTGGATTAAAACGCAAAGATTCCGGTGCTGGGATATTTGGCCGACGGACATTTAACCGAATTAAACATTTAGCCGAAAATTTAGTGGCGTACTTTCATGTCTGTCACTCTCTTCATCGTAATGTGCTACATATATTTATATTTATTTACTGGATTAATTGATAATTTTTCGTTTTTTTTTTTTTTGACAGGCGTTTTTTACAATCTATTGTGTATATATTATATTTTACTTCAAATATTAGTGTAAGATGATAAGTATTTTGAGGAAAAGCACATTTTACTACAGCAAAAAATCTTAAGCTTTTACGATATGAAAGATCTTTCACTTTCTCTTTTAATGATCATTATCTTAAAGGGATGAACTAGATTTTATCTTACTGTTAAATACGAATTTAAATAATTAGCTGCTACTTTTTACCCAAATACACTCAAGTATTTTAAAAAATACTAATTTCAATAAACAAATATTGAAAAAATAAAAATTTTAACTTTAAATTTAGATAAATTAATTTAATCACTTGAAAGTTAGTGGTAATTATTAGTCCTATTCTACCTTATAATACTACTAATTAAAATACTTAATGTTTTGCTTGTTACTAATTTTACTTGTACTTTTTCGGTGAAATGTCCGTTCGGCCAAATGTCTCTCGACCAAATATCGCCCGGCCAAATATCTCTTGGCCAAATGTCCGTTCTGCCAAATGTCTCTTGGCCAAATGTCCGTTCTGCCAAATGTCTGTCAGCCAAATGTCCGTTCGGCCAAATGTCTTTCGACCAAATGTCGCCCGGCCAAATGTCTCTCGACCAAATGTCCGTTCTTCCAAATGTCTCTCGGCCAAATGTCTCTCGGCCAAATGTCACCCGGCCAAATGTCTCTCGGCCAAATGTCCGTTCTTCCAAATGTCTCTCGGCCAAATGTCAGTTCTGCCAAATGTCACTCGGCCAAATGTCCGTTCTGCCAAATGTCTTTCGACCAAATGTCGCCCGGCCAAATGTCTCTTGGCCAAATGTCCGTTCTGCCAAATCTCTCTCGGCCAAATGTCCGTTCTGCCAAATGCCTCTCGGCCAAATGTCCGTCAGCCAAATGTCCGTTCGGTCAAAAGTCTTTCGACCAAATGTCGCCCGGCCAAATATCTCTCGGCCAAATGTCCGTCAGCCAAATGTCCTGCTACGAAGATATCATTGCAAACAAGTTGTAAATTGGCGAAATCTTCTTTGACCCAATTAAGTAATTGAAAATGAAGACTAACAGAAATGAGAAATTGGAGAGGGGAATTAACAGATGACTGACAACTGATATCGATTAAACATGTTACGTGGATCTAGAACAGTCTACGCCAGTGAGCGAAATAAAGCGTTCAGTTCGACATTCCAACCACCTGATGAAGACCGGAGCGTACAACGGCCGAAACGTTGTGATAAATATGGCGACAAAGATTAAGACAATAGTCCGAATAATGTAAATAGTGTACATAATACCTCATCTCAGAAATATAGATACTTAATTATTTTAGCTTATCACCTCCCAATGTCCAGACTTAGAGGGTATCTGTCTGTGCTTGTTTTATCTATATTAGAGCTGTTTTATATATATATATATATATATATATATATATATATATATATATAGTTTACGAAAAACTAGGTAATCCAAATACATAATAAATTAGACTTTAAATAAAGATCCTGATCTATCCACTTGCCCCTGTGTCTTATACTCTTTACTTTGTTTCCGACAAAACTTACCTGTCTCTGCTTAGCGTTTTGGTACGCCTCTTTGGCCATCCAATTACATCAACGGATCTCAATGCCACACTTTCCGTCCTCTGTTAGAACATTTCCTAGATATTTAAATTTTTATACTTGTTTGATTTTAGTGTCCCCGACCTGTAATTTGCATTTTTGGCTCATCTTTTTGCTGGTGACCATACACTAAGTCTTCCTGTAGTTTATGCTTAGTCCCTTCTTCTCGCTCTCCTTCGCTACCTTCCGTAAGAGGTTTTGTAGTTTCTTTTCTGTGTCTGCTTTCAGCACTGTGTCATCTGCATATCTTATATTATTAAGAATGTGACCGCTAAAGATAAATCCTGGTAGGATTTCTAGTTCTCTCAAACTCGCCTCGCTGTATAGTTTGAATAATTCCGGTGAGAAGACACAACCTTGTCTTAAGCCCCTTTCCATTTTGGTATATCTGCTAAACTCATTTTTTATCCCTATGCAGGTGATTTGCGATATATATATATATATATATATATATATATATATATATATATATATATATATATAGTGGTGGACAGATTTGAAAAATATTGGTTGTCAGGAGACAAAGGTCTCCACCCACATATACATTGGTATCATTTAATTTACTTGAATAATAAATAAAACTTTCCAAAGTACATATGGAAAAGGCGTATAATTATTTGTTTGGTGTGAAAAATGTGTATTTCTTAGTAATTTGAGTGTACACGTACTGTACATATTACTGGCAGTAGATACAAAATATAAATATAAAAGGTGTTTCATTAAGACGGATTATAAAGAAAGGTGTTTCATTAACATGGATCAAAGAAAGCCGTAAATAAATCATTGTTATTGGTGAAAATGTATTTATTTCTCTATTGGATCATGTTATTTAAGTCATGGCAATTATGTATGTAAAATACAAATATCTTCCAAATCTGAAAGAAAAAGAGGAAATCATTAGACACATTTAATTCACGTTTAAAATTAGTCCAAGTTATTGCAACACCCTTTAGAATGTTATAATTTAATTTTTTTCCAATTCCAAGTAATTGGCTGATATTTTTAAATAGTTGACTGCACAATTTATTCATTAAAAGACAGTTCAGAAGCACAATAGCGCATTGTATGCAGTTCACCACATTAAGAGCAAACGTTTGTGTTCTCAAGATGATTGGTCGAATTTGCCAATAATTGCTTCTGCATCCATTTTATCTACCAATTTTCTTTCATCTTGATAGCTATACGTATGATTCCGAATTCTCCTCAGACAGCAAATTTCTTAACTTTGTCTTTATGACCTTTAGCATTGAAAATAGTTATATATATATATATATATATATATATATATATATATATATATATATATATATATATTTCTTCATTTTATCGTAATGTGATACAGGATTCTTCTCCATCACGGGTCCACTTATATATATATATATATATATATAGAGAGAGAGAGAGAGAGAGAGAGAATTGAGAGAGAGAGTAAAGTTAATAAATAAATCTGTTAGTGGAAAGAGAGTTCAATGTATTTATTATTACAGAGCAAATAATTAATAAACAGTAAAATCCAAAATCACTTCATGGGGAACATCCTATTTTGGCACACGAAGATAAGGTTGTCCGTTTTATCAACCCTTATCGTGTCTTACCGTGTCAGAAAAAAATTTCTGACACGAATTCAGCCCATACAGGAGTTGATAAGACAAACGACCTTATCTTCGTCTGCCGAAACAAACTATTCTCCACATGAGGTGATTTGGAATTTAATTCTTTATTAATTATACATATATATCCTCATCCACAGACAGACTGTTTCGCTGTATCATAACTCGTCAGTGTGCCTAGATATCCGATCGCTTCAAGCCGGGACCGAAACCCGACCAATTTGGCATCAGTCAGAGATTTTAACCCTTAGGCTATCGACGCCCACAGAAAGAAAGGCAAATTTTTACATATCTGTTTTTTTCATAAACACGCCAGTGACCCAGAGAACTCAATCCAGTTTGGAGAGTCTAGCATTATCAGCGGCAATAGTGACTATTTACAAATTCGCGCTTGTCTCCCCACAGTGCTCGACTGACTTAATTATTTGTTCGGGAGCTAATATCATATATATATATATATATATATATATATATATGTGTGTGTGTGTGTGTGTGTGTGTGTGTGTGTGTGTGTGTACGTACGCAGGAATAGATTTAATTTTATCTTTTTCACCACTTATTAACGTTTTATGGGTTATATAAAGCCAAACCGTATTTCGGATTATATAAGTTGCTTGAACTACCCGCGGTTACCCCATCTCGCCGCCATCTAAGTACAGGCGCTTAACTTCGCCGAAGGATCGAGAACCAGTGTTTCCAGTATGATTTGACCGTAGGCCGAAGTGAATAGAAACGCATATCCTTGTTTAAGTACACACTGTGTCCGCACATAAAACTTGCAATAGATAGACACAATGGTGATGATATGAAAATTTGTGTAATTTGTGAAAATTGTTTTCCGTTCTTTTTAGTTTGTTTTTTTGTGTGTGTGTGGGGGGGGGTGTTTATGTAAATGAATACTTAACAAAATGAATTTATCCAACGGCTTTTTTGAAGTCTGGAGCCCCTTCTGTTTGCCTCAAGGTTCTTGATAAGATCCAGAGACGGGTATGCAATGTAATTGGCCCTGATCTGGCTTCTCTTCTGCAGTCTCTCTCTCTCTCACACACAGACGCACCGTCGCCTTTCTCTGTCTCTTTTATAAATACTTCCATGGTAATTGCTCCGATGAGCTGCTATCGCTGGTTCCCAGGCGCCATGAATTCAAGAGTCCTACGAGGCTGGCATCCCGTTCCCACCCTTTTCACTTTTGAAACTGTTAAATGTAGACGTGTCTTCTACTCCAATAGCTTCATATCTCGCACCTCACGCCTATGGAACTCCCTTCCTTATTCCTGTTTCCCTGGGGACTATGATCTCCAACTATTCAAGTGTAAGGTCAATCGACATCTCCAGTTGCCTTGATCTATCATCTATCCTTCTCCACATCCTTTCCTCTAACACTCCTATTTGCTCTCGCTCCAAATCCTCTGTAACCCCTTGCGTGCTAGTGGCTTCCAGCCTTGCCTGGGGTGAAAAGCTTTTTTAAAAAAAGGCATTTGGAGTAATGCCATATTTTGGGCAATCCTAATAATGATCAATTATTTCTCCTTTGGCGCCGTCTTTTTTCTCATTCTCCAAAGACAAAAATAACTCAATTATTCTAACGTCTTAAAATTTAAACCTGTTTTGGTCGCCAGGATTGCCAAGTATAATTAAGTTATTCGAAATTAAAATTCGAGAATGGATCTTTATATTCGATGTAACGTCATTTGTTTTCATTATCACCCAAACACATAACCCTTCCCAGATATGATTGCCTACATCCTACGAGAATATATCAGGAATTTATTTTATTATTATTATTGCTGTTGGTTAAAAATTTGGATACATTCTTCTATGTACAGTGTCCCTCCACAAAGTTGGCGATAATGGCTCTCCGCAATGACCTCTTAATAAATATTGTCTCCTTTAACCTGTTCCACCATCCATTTACACAAGTTCGTCACTTAGGTTATGCGTTATTTTTCACTGCGCCTCTTGCCTTCAATATGACTTGCGAGTGTCAAATTTCCTAAGTCTCTTTCCTTAGAAATTTCAAACATCTCTTTCTAGTGTTAAGTAGAATTGTCCGTTTTGTTACCATTTTCTCTGAAACGTCGTCCATGGTATTCTCAGCATGCTTCTGTAGAACAACATTTCAGTTGCTTCACGTTTCTTCTTCAGCTGTGAGGAGATTGCACTACTATAGAGTAAGACTGATATTATAAAATAGTTCAGTATACTTTTCTTAGTTGATAACGAAATTTCCGTTTCTTAACATTTTCCTGGGAGTAATTTTGCCTAGCCCAATGTCTCCTCATATTTCAGTGTCGCACTTTCCATCTTCTGCTAAAACACTTCCCAGATATTTAAATTATATATATATATATATATATATATATATATATATATATATATATATATATGTGTGTGTGTGTGTGTGTGTGTGTGTGTGTATGTATATATATATATATGTATATATATATATATATGTATATATGTATGTATATATATATGTATGTATATATTTATATATATATATATGTGCATATATATATGTATATGTAAGCAAATATGTGGATGTAGATCCGACGGTATGGAAGAAATTTGGAAAATAAAGGAACGCTGACTTTAGAATTTCAGTTGTTCTGTTTCTGATTAGTCTTGTGTCTATCGTCTTTTCATGTTGATTTAATATCGTCTAATTCTAAGTATGTTTCTAATAACCATGTCCTGAAGATGGTCTACTAGACCGAAACGTTTGACGTCGACAGTAAAACAAAATTAAAACAGTAAACTTGCATATTCGGATTTTTTTTTGTCTTTTCCATATTTTTCCTCATATATGTATATATATATATATATATATACATATGTATGTATATATGTATGTATATATATATATGTGTGTGTGTGTGTGTGTGTGTGTGTGTGTGTGTGTGTGAGAGAGAGAGAGAGAGAGAGAGAGAGAGAGCACCTCTTAAATAGCAGAGGCTGTGCAGCTAATTTTAGTGCTGACTGGTTCGGTGTTCTGTCCCGGTCGCACTCATTATTTCATCTCAAGGTGCTGGAGGCACTTTACATCGCGCCCGACTCTCTGATAAGCTATATGCCTTCCGTTTTGCTAGGTTTACCGTTAATTTGCTAAAGGCCATGTGTACATCCTTTCTTAATAACACAGGTGTCTTCCAGGGCTACATCCTCTCTCGTACGCTGTTTTTACTCTTCGTTAATGACCTCCCCGATGACATCAGTTCTCAGGATATCATCTACGCAGACAACGCAACCATTTACTTCTGGCTCGATAGAAACGCTGATCAGACAAGATCAAAACGGCTGCCTATGTACAAAACGTACCGATAAGCTATAGTTTTAAATAGGTTTCCCCCCCCTCTTTCCACTTAAAATAAAGTCTCTTTCCTGGGAGCAGGTTTTCGCAGCGCCGCCCACGCGGCGCCAGCGTAAACGAATCCAAGAAAGAAAACTCTGACTTTAGAATTTCAGTTTTTCTGTTTCTGACTAGTCTTGTATATATCGTCTCTTCATTTAACTTAAATTTAATATAAATATGTCTCCATTAACGATGTCCTGAAGATGGTCTATTTGACCGAAACGTCTGACGTTGACAGAAAAAACAAAAAACAAAATAAAAAACAGTATACTCACATATTCGGATTTTGCTTTGTCTTTTCCACATTTTCATCATATATATATATATATATATATATATATATATATATATATATATATATATATATATATATATATATATAT
>OZ038498.1:16739760-16817260 GCA_964036315.1 Acanthosepion esculentum | reverse complement strand
GCTTGTTAACAGTACACCGATGCAGTGACGCGGTTGTTATCTAATAGAAATCTTTCTATATGGTAGTGAATAGTAGACAATTTCCTCGCAAAGGAGAAGACCTGAGACATATGGTTCTACAAAAGAAGACGTGAGACATGGGATCCTATAGAAGGATAAGACGTGAGACATGTGGTTCTACAAAACGAGAAGACGTGAGACATGTGGTTCTACAAAACGAGAAGACGTGAGACATGTAGTTCTACAAAACGAGAAGACGTGAGACATGTTCTTCAAAAGAAGACGTGAGACATGTGAACCTATAGAAGGATAAGACGTCAGACATGTGGTTCTACAAAACGGGAAGACGTGAGACGTGTGGTTCTACAAAATGGTAAGACGTGAGACATGTGGTTCTACAAATCGAGAATACGTGAGACATGTGGTTCTACAAATCGAGATGACGTGAGACATGTGGTTCTACAAAAGAAGACGTCAGACATGTGGTCCTATAGAAGGAGAAGACGTGAGACTTATGTTTCTACAAAAGGAGAACACGTGAGACACGTGGTTCTGCAAAACGCTGCTAAGAATAGTATAGACGAAGGAAAACCGCTTTTGCTTAGAATGAGAAAGAGGCAGTTTAAATTCTGGGCACACATCATGTGGAAAGAAGGCTTGTAATTTTGACAAACAAAAGGTATACTGAAGTCAATAGTGTCAGAGAGAAAACATCGAGCTTCTGCAAATGGAAAATTGAATGTAGACTGGAAGGGATAACAAGAGATAAAACATTTCTAGAAAGTTGTGGAGAGCAATGATCACCTACGTTCTGAAGGCACACATGCGCATAAAAGTAGAAGAAGATGAAGAACGTCATCATTGTTGTGAAATCTAACATCTCAGTCAATTTATGAACCACTGCTACATCACACACAGAGATTCTTATACTAATGTTCATCCAATTTAATGCTCAAGAGCCACATAAAGTAGAGGTTTGATGTGTGGTGTTTTATTAGGGTTAGAAAAGGCAAAAGGTGAAGTTTATGGGGTCATGTAGGAAAGATAATATCTAATCCTAGACTTGAAAAGAGAGTGTTGCACAAAGCAGCAGTTCTTAGAAAGAATCTTTCCGAGGACATCTTTAGATAGATAGATAGATAGATAGATAGATAGATAGATAGATAGATAGATAGATAGATATGGGGAGAAGTCAGGTGAGTCGATGACCATATACTGGTGAAAAATGCTAAGATTTACGAGCAGAGCTTAGAAAACGCCATTGGTAATCAATTACATTTTCTCGCTAAACGGGAGAATTTATCATCGACTCAAAGCTTAAGCATACATTGTATACCCACTTCGAGAAAGAAGAAATATATAAAGAGGTTTCAAGATCGGACAGAAGCCGCATTTAAATGGTCCGGTCATTCTCACCTTTGAACGAAGAACGCACAACCTCAGCGCTGACGATGTGATGCATTACTGAAGCGTTGTTGGGTTGCTCCTTTAAACTGCTGGTTCCGAAATATTCAGCCTCTCAAACATTGCACTAAATTTATTCATAAACTGCGATAGTCAGACCAAGTGAATATACATTCATTAATTACTTTGAAGACCGGTATATGATCAACGAGTTCTGCGTCTATGAACAAACAGTTGGACTAAAATAAAAAAAATTAAAATACAGACGTGATTAATACAATGATTACACTGGTCAAAGAAACAAAACATTTTTACATGATTACACTGTGCCAAGAAACAAAACATTTTTTAGCTAATTTGATGGTGCCGATTCCGATAATTTGATGGTGCCGATTCCGATAAATTGATGGTGCCGATTCCGATAATTTGATGGTGCCGATTCCGAAAATAACCTTAGTTTTTTATGGTTTGCCGCCGTATTGCTGAACTGAAATTGTTCATTTTTGGAGGAAAAAAAAGATCAATTTACGATCTTGGATGATGGCAAAAAAGAAATAAATAAATAAATTACCGAATTTTTCCAATCTATCGACAAAATTCAAATTTCCTGGTAAACTTTATCAGTAATACACTTTAGTAAACCTGATAATTAAGGTGACATAAAAAAAAAATAAACCGTAAAATCTGTTTGATATTCATAAATTTATCTCATCACATTTATTCCTTCACTACGGAAGGAAACCAAGCACATTGAGAGCATTTTGTTTTCACAGTTGGAAAGAAACTCCAACTAAAGACATCCCAATTGAATGCACCTATTCCATTGTACATGATACTGCTGGAGTATCAAAAGGGACTTAAATAACATTGAACATGATAATCAAGAAAGAGAAAATTTTTACTATAGTTCTTATGTTCATGAAGGTTTTATTTCTGCTGTTAGTTTATTAAATGATTTGACGAAAATACTTGTTGGTCTTGGTATATTGAATCGTATTATTTTTAAAGACTTAGGGTCTGATCGTTATTGCAAAATTAGTATTTCTCAATAAGCAGACCAATATTTGTTGGTTTAAATACGAATTGAGAGGTTTCTACGATTTTATTTTGAGAAATATTGATATCGGTCAATATCATATATACAGGAAACAAATGAAAAAAATGCATTTTGTTCCACAAATGTGGTTTGTCTAGATAGTAAAAATGGTAGCTAACCAAGAAAAATAAGGTTATTTTCAGAATCAGCCACCTTAAAATAGCTAAAAAAAGATGATTGTTTTTTCGACACCATTTCACATTTTTTGTTGTTGACCAGTATTATATAATGAAGACAGCATCAAAATGCAAAGGAAGCATGATCTAATAAATTTCCCTAATGCTCACACAACGTATAACAAATATATATGCAATTCTTTTTTTATGTATTGTATCCTTTCAGTGCGTTGATGATCATGACTCTCCACAATTTCCAATCCTTCGTAGCTCTTAATAACGTTTGTCTTTTTTCCAACTTTCCTAAATCCTGCTCCGCCATTTTTTTTCGCTCAAGCTCACCACGTAGGTTGGGCGTTGCCTTTCTCTCCTTCTTGCCTTCAATTTGTTCTGTAAGTGTAAAATCTTTCAAGCCTTCTCTCTTCATTATGTGACCCAGAAACTGATTTTATGTATAAGACTTCGTCATTGCTTACATGTTCCCCTTAATTTTATTCTCAGTATCCTTCTGTAGAATCACATTTCTGTTGCTTCAAGACGCTTCTTTATCAGTGAAATTGTCCAGCATTCACTGTCATATAGGAGGACTGATACTACATGACAGTTCAGTACTCTTTTCCTTGTTTGTAAATAATTTTTTTTCTTCATACTTTGCTCTGCTTTTGGAAGGAATCTTTCACTATCGCAATGCACATTGGGATTTGCGTGTTGCACTTTCCCTCCTCGGATAATACGCTTCCCAAATTGATGCAGCTGTTTGATTTCGGCATCTCCAATCTGCAATTTGCATGTTACGATGTCTCTTTTACAAGCAAGAATGCATTCAGTCTTCTTGCAATTGGTGTTTAGTCCTTTCTTCTGGATTTTCTTCACTACCTTGTGTCGGAGTTTTGGTAGTTTCCTCTCTGTGTCTGCTATCAACACTATGTCATCTGCGCACCTTATGTTGTTATGACTGTGACCGCCTATAATGAATCTTGGTAGGATTCTCAGAATCGCCTTGCAGAATAGGTTAAGGTCTGGTGAGAAAACGCATCTTTGTCTTACACCCATTCTATATATTCTGTATATTTACTAAACTCCTATCCCATCCATATGTAAGCGGTTTTCTGCCAGTATAGATCGTGGATTATTCGTGAAAGTACGGCCCGACACAGATGGCCCACTCTATCAAATGCCTTTGACTGATCTAAATTAATCAGCGCCTCTTCATTATCGTCTTGATCGAAGATCAAGCGTACCAAATGAAGATTACCCTGAACATTCCTGCCCTTCACAGCACAAGTCTGTTCGGAGCCAATCAGACACGAGCAGTCTGCAAATATCTGGCTAAGATCTTGGTTAAAATCTTCAACTCTGTATTTAACATCGTCAAAAGCTGAAAGTTACCTGTGCCATCCCTACCGTTCATTTACTTGCGTAGCATCTTGATCACACCACTGGTGAAGTGTTGAGTTATGCACCCCTGCGTCATCCAGATAAGTTCCAGCAAAGGAACAGAAACGTGCGACTGCCTCATGTACAGTATGAAGACCATCTAATCCTAAAATTTTGTCCTGATCAACCAGCTTCGGCGTTTCCCAGATTTTTAACTCTGTAATGGGACCCTCGCACCCAGTAGCCTTGAAGCGGGGAAAGTTAGCTAAATAGGTGTCAAACTGAGCAGGGGAACAGATCCTGAACGTAGTGACGAAAATCCTCACATATGCCTGTGTTTGTAGTCACGGTCCCCTAAATTGGCAATGTGACGCACGTGATATGTCGGTTGGGTGCATTTCGAACGTTCTTTGCACGCAATTTAGCGGCCATGTTAGTTGCCTAGGAAGACATTCTTTTTAATTTAGCCTTCACTCTCAGAGTTTGATCCTTCTTGATCAGTAAGGAAGCCAACTCCGTCCTAGCTAATATGGGATTTGTTCCCCGACCGACTTTTGCCTCACACTGCTAATCTAACTATATCGAGTCAGCAGCAAACGATTTAATAATGTATTTTAATTTTTCTCACCATTTATTCCTAACCACAGACCTCGTCCTTTCCCGCTTTAGTATTAGTAGTAGCTGTTCCATGTTCACCAAATAATGATGCGTTCAATTTCCAGTAACCAGCCATCCTAACCTTACACTTATCTAAGTTTACGCGAAACCAGAGGAGCAGAGTCTTTGATTCGTGTAAACTATCGAATGGAAACTTGGAGAACTTAACAGCTCTATGTCAACTCGTATAACTAGGCCTCGGTTGAGGTAGCTAGAATGCATCACCGAAGCCGAGCTGCTTCTATTAATCCAAATCCACTATACCTCCCAGGGTGCTCATTTCGATACTTAAGGTTAAACTTGCCGATAAAGTTCCGAAATGGTTTCACATTCGGATTGTTAGTACCCTTTCTCCTATACTATCTAAGTTGGGCTCAAGAACGACATTCCAATCATCGGCTAAAACTACCTGACGAGATGTCAAAAACGGCTCGATTCGCCGCAACAAATCAGGCCGCTTCGATGGTTATTGGGCGCATAAATCCTATACCAGAAGGGGGGTCAACAAAAACAGAATTTTCTTCAAAAGAGAAAAATTAAACAACATAAAGGAATACCAAAAAATAATCTTGAACAGATGCACAAAATGAAAATTAAATTTAACAAGACAAAATAAAAATAAAACAAAGACGAAAACTAATTAAACGGAATTGGTTTGACATGAGAAATAAAAAAAAACTAATAATATACACAAATCAAGCCCTTCTACGAATTGAAGGGAAAAAAATGAACAATGAAAAACGCTAACAAAATGATTGACAATCGAAAAACCTTTAACGTGTAAACTAAAAGAATAAAAAAATTACTTAAACACCACAATTAAATAAAACAACGTTCTTTTTTCTAAACTTAAATTTCAAAATAAAACAAACACTACAAGAGGAAAATTAAAAAGAGACACGAGAAAAAAAATAAAGGTTTGCATAATTAAAGAAAATGGCCGCCGTAACACGAAAAGAAAAGAAAAAAATCAAACAGATTAAACAATAAAAAAATGGAAAAGAAGAGTTACACTAGAAAATAAAAGTAAAATTGACTTGCAATCGGGCGGAGATTAAAGGAAAAGAAAAACTAGTAAAAAATAAAGGTTTGCCTAGGACGCACAAACAACGAACGAAGTAACACGTAGAAAAATGAAATGACAAAGATTAAGCCAAAAGAAACGTTATACAAGAAAAATAAAATAAAAATTGAGTTTACTGGTCGGCTGGGATTGAAAAAAGTAGTGAAAATTAAATACAATTCACATGAAAAAAAAAGTAAGTCAATAGTCTAACAGAAAATTTCTAAGCGTATCTTAGATGTAGGACAAATCCGGAAACGTGGGGTACCCAATGACGGTCGAACTCACTATACAGTCGTAATAGATTTAGCCCGACAAGCTTGCTAACCATTACACCACGTCGAGTTTCTCAAAATATTGATTTTCCAAGCGAAGCTGTAATGTTTCTTCTACCGGCGTTTTGGGGTTGGCTCTTTCTCGCTGCCACCAGCCTGTGTTCCGGTTGATTGGTGGTCGTCGCTACTCGGCGAAATTCCCTGGTCAGGATATCAATATGGGACAATGGTCCGTTCAGGGTCGAAGTTTGAGTTTACTGGTGGGCTGGGATTGAAAAAAGTAGTGGAAATTAAATACAATTCACACGAAAAAAAAAAGTAGTCTGGGGAAAGTAGATGTTATACTAGCAACAAAAATAAAAACGACTTAGAACCGAGGATGGTGAAAATTAAAAGAAACACTGAAACACAATCAATAAAACGTAAGAAAAATAAAACATAAACTTAACAGAAAATTGAACACGGTTCTCCCAAATAAAAATGGGAAAATCACGTACAGTGCGTGGCGAGACTTCAACTGGTCTGTAAAAATGACCATAGGGAAACGTTCTGGAAAAATATAGCGATTTTCCAAGCGTAGCTTAGATGTGGCACAACGCCGAAAGTAGGGGGCACCCAGTGAGGATCGAACTCACTACTCAGTCGTAATTGTTGCAGCAAGACAAGCTTGCCGACCGTTACACCGCCCCGAGGTGCCCTTCTCAAAAAACATATAGAAGTAAACACTTATGACTGTTATTATATTTATTCAAATTGTATACATTCACATACACGGGATTGTTCTGTTCTTTGAGGACATGTTTTTAACAGTTCTAACCTTTTTTGCCTAATTTTCCCCATTATCGTTTCATTTCGAATAAATAATGGCATATAACAAGCTAACTCAGCAAATAATATCGTGTCCTTAAAGGCAGAGCATAGTGATATAGAGATTACTCGCTTCCTGAAAGTTGCCCGGCTGTTTGTTGTCAAACTTCCCAAACAGCTGGAAGCCCCTAACAGATATTCTACAGCAGTAGCCAAACATAATACACTTGATAAAGGTCCTAGTAACATCAGAATACCGAAATTTATATGTAAGATACAGAAAATTATCGATAAGAACCCCAGAAAAATGAATTTAGGCCATTAAGGTGCTTACGGTTTCAAGGCACTTCGATACAAGTCATACGTGATGGGAAGAGACTAATTCGTGTCTTTAAAGGCCAAAGACAACTTTCTGATCGTCGTAAAGATTGTGTTGAAAAAGTTGAAACATCGAGAACCTGACATGCTTGAGTTTTTCTCTGATGAGTAAAACTTTGTTCAGGACCAACTGAAGGAATGAAAGATTTTCTCGAAGAGAATCTAAGGACGTTCCGACAGCACAAAGTTTCCGGCAGTTCTGATGGTTAGGGGAGTCGTTGGAAACGATAAAGAAGTAATACTTGCTCACTTATTCTTTCATGACTTATGAAGAAAATCTACAGACTATTATGGTGTGTTGAAGACGGTTATGTTGCCTTGGACAGAGTGTGAGCAAAGGAAGGCCGTAAACCTATCAGCAATTCTCTGCGCTGTCCCTTAAAGCCAAGACAACTTAAGAATAGATGAGTTACAAACTCCACAAATCATGTCATCCAACTGATTGAACTGAGAGAGGATGTGGAGGGAGAGGGTTACGGAGCACGGGAAGAAGGAAGCCACCTTGCTTTTGGTAGAGGGATCGTTTCTTTAGGGGGATAGGACTTGGTTTTGTCCATGTACCTATCCGCCCTATTTCGCCCAGAGTGTTTTTGCGTAAGCTCGTTGTCTTCCTCTTCTTCCTCCATGTTCATCATCAAAGATGAGGCACGAGGCATTTCATCCACCTCCATCGATGTGTCGTATTGCTGCTTTTTTTGTTGTTGCTGCTGCTGTTGGTGGTGGTGTTGTTGCTTTTTTATTATGCTTTTGCTGTACCTCTCTCCGTTTCACCTCCTCCTTTTGCTGCACCTGCTTCTGTGGCTGCTTTTCAGGCTTCTTTTCAGGTTTCAGTTCAGTTCCTTTGGCCGCTACCGTGGTAGTGATTGCTGGGTTGGTGACGGCACGTCCCGCTGTTGGGGAGAGGTTGCATTCGCTTTCTTTCGACCCCTCTTTACTTCTTTCCAGGCACCGTCTGCTGCTTTCACTGTAGAAGCTACTACTGTTGCTGTTGTTGCTGTCGTTGGGCGCGGTGGAGGTTGTGTATTCTTAGCCGGGTATGCCTTGGACATGTGCCCCGATGCACCACACGACCATCAGTACGGCTTGCGCCCCTCCACGACCACCAGCATCCACTTCTCCCGGCACATCAGTGTGCTTGGGTTTTCCCAAAAGGCTTGGCGGGTTAATGTGACCTGTAAAACTATGTCTCGAGTGGCTATGACAGATTTACTTATCATGGATGTGACTTCCTCCACTTGTCCATATTTGAAAAGAATACCCCACACTCAGTACTCGGAGATATCCACGGGCACCACATGAACTGTGATTTTTGTCCTCCGAGTGCCCATGTACTCTGGCTGGAGTCTCATGGATTTCGCCGTCAGGACGCTTCCTGCCAACTGCTTTACCTCCTGCTCGGTAGCCAAGAGGATGTCCCACATAGCATTGGACCTCCTGGCTAACACTTTTGGATTAATATTAAGGCTCTTTAAGGCCTCTGCCATGGTTTCGTTGTGGACCCCAATTAATTTCCGACTCTTTACATCGGTGGTCAGCAGGGATACTATTCAGGCTCAGGGACGGTGAAGAATTCGTTGCCTTTCAAGTATTCAGCGTATTTAGATCTTGGTTCGGCATAATACGCTGCATACTTCTTTCTCAACCTGTTTTTAGTTCAGGTAGTTTTAGACGGTGACAAATTTTGGGTTTTCACAGGCGATGTATTTGAATTTTCCGCCATGATGGCCCAAGATCACCACGGACAAACACATGAAAATTCCCTTTATTTACAAATGTGTTAATGAAACAGAAAATCAAACTTGGTTTGCAAGAACGTGGAAAGTAAGAAAAAGACTAAAAATAAATTCGAGTAAAATACAACAATTAAACACTTAATAAACATGAAAAAAAAAACTTGGATGGAGGTTAAAACACTAAAAAAAAATACAATAAAGAAAATAAAATTTAGCTTAAACATATTGAACAAATAAAAACAAGTATTAAAAATAAAAGAAAACTGAGAAATGCAAATGTTTAACAAAAATAAAAAGACAAACTTAACAGTTCTTAAGAGAAAAGAATCTGAAATTCTTGATAGGCGATCTTGAGCTGGTCAGAAAGAAGACGATAATGAACAACACAGCTCTGTACTCAAGCTCCCTCGCTATCGTATTCTGACACCCCACCTTGCTTCTTGTGCACTTATATAGTCTCTATGCGTTAGCTATGCAAATTAGGCAGTTTTCACTGCAAAGAGTCTTTTGGAGACACTGTCGAGTAATAGATGGCGGCTCGGATTGAGTAATTTGAGGGCAGAGTTCGAATTCCAGTCGTATCCATTACATTTACTTACGTGCTTGGGAAAGGTATGGATCCTCTTCTCCCAGACCCCAGCTATGGGTATATAGTAGGAAAGACTAGATTTGTCGGAGTTAGCTCCTCTGTTTTTTCCCTAATTGTTCACTAGGGGTCGCTATCCCTACACTATAAATACTGAGCAACTTATTGCCTCGTTCTCTTTTTTGCTTTGCCTTTCAGCGGACACATTTAAAAATGTAATCTCTCGTAGAAATCCGCGTTTTGTCCACTTGTGTGAAAACGCCATGAAACTCACATATACGTACGAACGAATATTCACCAAAGAACAAACATTTTACGTCCACAGACAAACACAAATGTTAATGTCTTTGTCACATGTAAATTTGTTGTTTAATACATATATTTGTTGACATATATATATATATATATATATCGTTCTTGTTTGTTTTATTTACATCCTATCTTGGAGATAAAATTTAATTTCTAACTTTACAAATCTACCCCGCTGGACGAAATAAAGTTTTCGGTTCGTAATTCTAATCACCTGAAGAAGGCTGGTGCGTACAATGGCCGAAATGTTGTAAATATGGCAATGAAGATGAGGATAACAGACCGAGTAATGTAAATAATGCAAGTATATATTATAGAATTATTATAATAATATATTAGAACACAATTAAAAGGTATATTCAGAGAACACATCTACAATGTAAGATCTCTTAGAAGATAGCGCCTCCCCACTTGTGGGAGACGCCGTGAATATTATACACACATACACGTAGGTACGAACATTCACCAAAATACAAACTCATTACGTCCACACACAAACACAAATGTTAATGTTTTTGTCACATGTAAATTTGTTGTTTAATACATATATTTGTTGACATATATATATATTGGTCTTGTTTGTTTTCTTTACATCTTCGGTTGGTCTCAATTTGATTCCGCCATTTTCCTATAGTTGGACCTTCTTCTAGCAGGATTAAACAGTACGTGTTCCTAATTTAACAACACTCAAATCCACACGGTCCTCTACAGGTTCTATAGCCTTCGGAGCCACCGATCTAGGAGAAAGTAACTCTCAATTAAAAAATGTATGTAGCCCAATCATAGCACATGCTATACAGCTAAAGAATGCCATTTTGTTTTCAAAATAAAGCTCTTCTTTCATGACTTATCCGTCTTTTATTAAATCCGTGCAAATGTCCTCAAAGAACCGAGCAAACCTATATAAATATAGATAACCAATAATCAATATATATAGAGATATATGAAATTATTAGGAGGATTTGAGATAATCATAAGTAAATTCGAGTTTAATTCGTTAGCTCTTCGTCACCGGGGCCCGTGGTACAGTGAATACACACTGCTGATGAGTCCCAAATATAGGACGAAACGGCCGTCCAGTGCTTTCTGCATTCTGTTGAGGTTTCTTCTAAAACTCGATGAATTACTTACTTATGATATATATATATCTATCTATCTATATATATATATATATATATATATATTTGCATACGAAAATATGTATACGAGCTTACAGGAAGATAGAAACAAAAATATACTGTCCGTTGGGAATTTCACAGTGGACACTAAGTTTTAGCCGATTTTTTAATTGATGGTTTTAATCCTAGTACGATATTTATCGAGCTTGTCTCGCCGTCGATCTCATTAATGGGATTAGCTCTATACCCAACGGTTTTATACTGACATGTGGTGCGGTGAAATCAAAACTATTGCATTCACGTATAGCTTGTTGCTTACTTCCGGAGGTGGGGGTTAAACCCAGGGGAAATGGTAGGATTTGGGTTATTGCGTTGCAAGAGCATGCAAAGCGAAAATAAATCATTGTATCTGCTATTAGTCTGGCTATCGGTTTCCCACACACATACGCCCAAACGTTTCATCTTTCAATCATAAAAATTGTTATTTCAGTAAAAAAAATATATACCAATGAAAAGGCTTCAAGCAAAATGCAAATACATCTCTTGTTTTTCTTCATAAGAAATCAATCTGTCTCGTTTACATTCCTCTATGTAGATTTAAATACGACTGTTGCTGATCTTCTCGGACGAGGTCAACTGTCTATTTTTTTAGCCAACCAGATTTTGATATAAGATTTATTTAATATATTTTTTTCAATACGGAACCGTCTTGAGACGATGCAACCAGATATTCCAAAGTGTCCAGGCTGGTGCTACAGAAAGATAAAGGACGAGATATCAAATAACGAAAACACGCCGCTTAAACACTTCTTTAACATTTTAACAACAAAAATGTAACTACAAAGAAAAACATATAAAAAAGATGTTAATTTCACATATTACCTTGAGCAAAAGGTTTAGAAGAAAATTTCCGTCTCTAAAAGAAATACTGATAAGAATGGTGTTGAAAAGTCTTATTTCCTCAAAAGTCTGTTTTAAGAAAAACTAATCACTAGATAAATGCCAAAAGTTTCCTGTACGAAAACGACAAATTTCACCATTGAGATTACATTAACGTCGTGACGTTAATTCTGTCAGCGATCACGAGTGCAGACTGAAATAAAATCCAATAGGATTATTTTTTATTTATTTATATACATATATATATATATATATATATTTATATATATATATATATATGTGTGTGTGTGTATGTGTGTGTGTAGAAACCACTCCTGAAAACGTCTCAAAACCAAGGTCCCGCAATAATTTCCATGATTCAATTGAACACATCGGCATTAATAAGTATTTTCAACTGGTCATTGTATATATATATATATATATATATATATGTGTGTGTGTGTGTGTGTGTGTGTGTGTGTGTGGTCAACGCGTCGCCTCCAGAACAAATATTCGACAATCCTTTTTGGACACATTCGGTCTGTTATATTCCGAAAATCCTCGCTGGAACTGTTATATTCCGTGCTAAGGAAATAAATACTTAACACCAGGTGGATACTAGAAGAAAGGTTTATTGTACACAACAAGTATAGTATGAAATACGGTACAGTTATATACACAGGTCAATCTAGTAGTGTGTGCCACTAATTGGAATGTCGGACGGGCTTGCGTCTTCTCACACACTCTCCGTTCTCCCTCCAGTCTCTCTAAGACAGTTGACTTTATAGGTACTTACTACCTATAGTGCAATGGTTCATGGGGGTGCAGGCTTATTCCATCACATCACGGTCATTTACAGAAACGTTTCCATAAAATAAGCAAAACCTGTTTTCTGCGTTTCAGTCACACCATTATTTTTTTATCAAATAAAACGGTTAATAATTGTTCCAATTCTCTTTTTTTTCATTTGAGTTTCGATTAAAAAAACCGACAATCAGTTATTACAAAAGTACACGTAGTTTTGAAAGTCGACGCAATTTTTCTATGTGCTGTGCCACTTCAGGACATGGATGATCATGACTCTCCTCAACTTCCTGTCCTTTTTAGATCTTAGTAAGATTATCTCTGCTAATCTTTGTTCTCCTAATCATTTACATACGCCTATTAATTACTCGCTGCTTTGCTATGTCTGCTTGCATTTTAATATGTCTTGTGGATGTCAATTTCTCCAAACCCTCTTTCCCCTTTATGTGTTCTAGAATTTCAACACTTTCTCTATGATTCTAAGTATAAATGATCTTTTCCTTTGCATTTTCGCTAAAACTCCCTCATTACTTTCATATTCAGTACAAGAGATTCTTTTTTTTATTATTTCATTCCAAACAAGGCGATTAAGCCACTAAGACGAAAGAAGCCATTGGGAGTGAAAGAGGATGAGATATCTTTATTGGGAAGGACAATAAAAGAACGGGGTTCAGGAAAACAGAAAATGCTGTTTCACGTAGCATTTTATCGTTTGAAGATTGTAAATGACTGACAAGCAAGAAAAGAGTTCCACGGGCGAGAAGTGTGAGAAAAGAGACTATTATAATAGAAATTACGGTTACATTTACTAATTCATTAACAGTAAACAGTAACAGTTCAAGAGTAAAAGGCCGGCAACCAGTTACTAATCTACTAGATCGCTTAAATTCATTCTCAGCATAATTCTGTAGAACCGCATTTCTGCTGTTATTTTTTTCTCAGATTTCACCGAGCATCACACAGTTCATGAATCCGCAACTCTGACGAAATGATTTTTGTTCACTGCCTTGATAATACAACTAGATTATTTGCCCGCCTTTCATTTGTGATGTCAACGAACACTGAATGCCACGTTTTCAATGTCAACGAATACTCGTTGTCATTTTTGTAATGCTCGTTGTAGTAGAGACTTTGTAATCGCAGATACAACTACAGTAATGCCGTTGAACAATACTGGTGTCAGACGCCTTCGAACAACACTTGCACTAATAGTACTTGCTCGATAATACTCACCGAAAAGTAACCACCGAATAGTAATCCGTATAGTGAGCCGTCTAGTGAACAGTATAGAAAAATAGTATAGTGAACAGAGGATAGTGTAGAAATAGTGATCAATTAGAAGCCACGCTAATTCCCATATATACATTTCCTTTACGATCACGTGACCTACTTATTAGAAATGGAATCACTCGTGTTTGCTCACTGGTGATCCGTGTTCAAACTCCAGTTTCTTCACCGATGCTGTATTCCTATATAACACTTTCCTTTATCTAACACGTCTCTTCAGATCATGGACTCTCCACAACAACCTGTGTTTTCTTGCTCTCTGTAATTTTGGCACGTAGCCATCCCTATTTGCCCCTGCTCTGATAACAGCTTAACAAAACTTGTCAAATAATCGTTTGCTCGTACATTCGATATGTATTATGTGTGTTAAATTCTCCAGGCTCACTTTCCTCATATTACATTCTAGACGTTTTAACTCTTTCTCACTGTAAGTAAGCACCATTCTTTCTTCGTCTGTGAGAATATTGTCCAGCAGTCAGTGCCATAGAAGAGATTAGATATAAGACTATCAGTCTACCTGTTTTGTTTACAAGGATATTATCCTATATCTCAATTTGTTGCTTAGTTTCTGGAAGACATGTTTCACTATTCCTGCACATCAGCTGTGTATTACTATACTGTCCAGATAGTTGGTCTTGATACCTCCTAATACGTAGTTCACACATGGGGTCATCTTTTTTGCTGAAAACCGTGAATCGTCTTTATCGTGCATTTCGTTTAATCAGATTTGCTTCGTCCCTTTATTACTTTGTGTTATGGTCCAGGTTCCTTGTGCCACGGTGACGGTCCAAGGTAGAACCAATGAAGAATAACTCGAACACAGGTATGGAATAACACAGATATATTACAAACAGAATATGTACAAAAGAAGTAGAAGTGTTAGTAATAACAATCGGGTTAGGTTAGAGAGAACTATGTTGTCTCGACCAGTATCACTATTCCAATGTCTTACAGTAATCGTCTGACTCGACTCTGTCTCTGACTGACTAACACTGACTCGGTGACCGACTCACACTGTGACTCTCACTACTCCTTCCTCTTGAGGCGCAGTATTTATGGTGTACGGGATAATCCATTACTATTATGGGTAAGTTCCATTAACACCCCTCTTCCGAAGCTTTTGCGTAGCAGGGGGTTTTAATATCTTTTTTTCTTTGGATCTATTTCCAAAAGTTCTGTAAATTTTCTTTTTCGAGACGATTTTCTTGCTTCTGGCATTGTTTGCTGTCTTTTTATATCAAACGTATCGAAAATCGTGTCCATTACCTCTTCTTGAGGTGGACCGTTAGCGTCCTGTGACAGTCCTTATTTGGTTTACGTGTCTCCTGTGTGAGAATTTTTGTCCCTGAACTATGTAAATCATCTTGCCAATTCTTTTCTCAATTGTCCCTTGCTCCCAATACGATGTATTATTTTTGTAGGCTTTATAAAAAAAATTTTCTCCTGGGAGAAATTTTCTTTTTGGTGCGTAGGACTTGTTTTGTTTTACTTGGTAGCAATTTATCAAATGCCGATCTGATCTTTCCAACAAACATCACTTCTGCGGGTGATAGTGTTGATGGTGTAGCATTATTTGGCGTTATTCGATATACCTGAAGAAATTGCTGTAATGCTTTTTCGGTAGGCACATCGTAGGCTTTTCGTAGCGATCTTTTGAGTGTATCAACGAATTTCTCCGCCTGTCCATTTGATTTTGGGTGATAAGGCAGGGATTTTATATGTTTTACTTGATAAATTTCGCAAAACTCTTGGAAATCTGCTGACGTGAATTGCGTTCCATTATTTTTAACTAGGCAATCCACTACACCAAACCGAGCAAATAGCTCGTGGAGGCAATTTATGGTCGTTTCTGAAGTAGGATTTTTGCAATGAAACACCTCCGGCCATTTACTATAGCTATCTACTATGATTAAATAGTAAAAAACGTCAATTGCTCCTGCATAATCTGCGTGTATTCTTGACCACGGACGATCAGTCTCTGGCCATGGCTTATGTATGATTGGCGGTGCTTTGGCTGCTAAATTACAACCGTTGCACATTTCCACCATCTGAGTAATATCCTGGTCCATATTCTTCCAATATACATAGCTTCGCATTAACGACTTCATTCTATTTTTACCAGGATGGCCCCTATGGAAATCCTTTAAGATCCGCTTTTGTAATGTTTTGGGAATTACAACTCTTTCGTTGTAAAGTAACACATTGTCGCATAGAGAAAAGTTGCCTGATATGTGCTTATCTTTTTCTGCTACTTTTTCTTTTGTTTCAATAATAAATTCGTCGTATTTGGCTTCATTTTTTATGTCTTGCAGTGTGACTGGGAGGTTTCTAACTGTACAACATAGTACTGTCCTGATATCTTCTTCGTTTCTGAAGGCTGCAATTACCGTATCTTCCAATGGTTCTGTCTTTGTTGGTATAAGTCTCAACAGACCATCCGCAGTTCAGAAGAATTGTTCCCCATCTAAATAACCTATTTGCGGTGTAAACCGGAAGACCTTTTTTCGAACCTAAAATTGTTAGTAACGGTTTGTGATCCGTCTGCAGAGTAAATTGTCTTCTATAGATGTACCTATGAAACCTCGTGACTGCGAAGATAATTCCTAGATCTTCTTTGTCTATTTGTGAATAATTTTTCTCTGCTGTTAATTGGGTTCGAGAAGCATGTGCGATGGGTTTTATTGTCGCATCTGGCATCTGACATTTTATGTAATATACATGCTCCGACTCCGTAGGCGCTAGCGTAACTTGCTACAATAATTTCTAGTTTGGGATCGTAGTGTGCCAAAAATAAATCTGAAGTTAACGTTTTGATTATTTCGTCAAATGCTTTTTGGCATTGATCTGTCCACTGCCAAACTTTTTCTTTCTTTAGCAGCTCGTTGAGTGGTGCGCGAAGTTTATGCATTTGAGGTATGAATTCCTGGTAGTAACTTACTAATCCTAGAAAACTTTGTAGCTCTGTTATGTTTTTAGGAACTGGCATTTTTTAATTGCTGTTGACCTTTCAGAGTTTGGTCGTCTACCTTCTTGATCTATTATATGGCCAAGGTATTTGATTTCCTTCATGAAAAATCGCACTTATTTTTTTTACTTTGAATCCATAGCTTTGTATTCTTTTAAATACTTTCTGTACATGTTCTCTGTGTTGTTCAACGCTTTCACTATTAATCAATACGTCATCCAGGTATGCAATTGTGTACTCTAGTCCGGCAAGCATCGTATCCATTGTCTGTTGGAATATAGCCGACGCGACCTTAATTCCAAAAGGTAATCTTTGGTATCTGTACAGTCCTTTGTGTATGTTTATGCATAGTAGTTTTGAACTTTCTTCATCGACTGAATTTGCAGGTACACCTCACTTAAATCAATTTTTGAAAAATACTTTCCCCCATTTAATTTAGTGAATACTTCTGGACTGGGTAGAGGATAATGGTAGTCCTTTATTGCTGCGTTCAAACCTGTAGAAAAATCAGCGCAAACTCGAATTTCTCCTGATTTCTTTTTGACGCAGACAGTCGGAGCGGCCATTTACTGTATTCTACTTTTGTCAATATGCCAGTGTTTGCGAGTCTGGTTAATTCTTGATCAATATTTTCAATTGGCCCAAACGGTACGCACCTTTTTTCTTGAAAATAGGCTGAACGTTTTCCTTAATTTCGATATTAGCTGCCATTTTCTTACATCTTCCTGCTAAAATACTTTGGGAAACTCGTTTTTAATTTCTCTTTTAATTTGTCTGCCTCGGTTGGTAAGATATTTACATTTTGGAAGTACGTACTTATAGGTAGATCCCACAGTTCAAATTTTTACATCCAGACCGTTGCGAATAGATTTTCTGTATTTTATAAGAGGTACATTTTTAGTTTTTTCGTCATTCCATTAAATGTTACGTTTGTAATTACTTCACCCTCGAATTTTATCTTTCTCCCCGTTACTGATCTAGCAATTTTATCCGTTTTTAACATGGCAGGTTTGTTCAGTTTTCTCCATGTTTGTAGATTTATAATAGTTAGGTCTGTGCCAGAGTCCAGCTGTAGCCTAACTTTTCTGTTTTGCATTTCAACTTGTACGTATTTTCTTATGTTAGTCTCATCTGCTTGGTCAGTCCTCGTGATTCATATTCTGCTTTTATTTTCTCTTCTATTCCAACAATGAGAACTTTTGTGGCCTATTTTTTTACATGATAGACAAGTTTTAAAACGATATGTACAGTCTTTAAACCAATGCCAAGTCCCACAGTGATAACATGGACTGGGTGGTAATTTTTGTTTATATTGATTTTTACAGTTAGAAAATTTTGTTTTACCTGTTCTTGAGGGGGGAAATCGGTTTGGTTTGTTTGTGAGGAGAGTAAGTTGGTTTGCCTTCGTACTTTATGTATGTGTGCTATGCCAGCTTCTTCTATGTCTTTTGAGTCTTTCTTCACACTGATGCATCTCTGGTAGTCTTCGGCTAGCTTTTGAAGTGTCAAATCATGTTCACTCTCCAAATTA
Organism: Acanthosepion esculentum; assembly: GCA_964036315.1. Taxonomy (NCBI): domain Eukaryota; kingdom Metazoa; phylum Mollusca; class Cephalopoda; order Sepiida; family Sepiidae; genus Acanthosepion; species Acanthosepion esculentum. The sequence goes on along the minus strand of OZ038498.1, from coordinate 16,798,875 downwards.
GTAAGGATTCTGCGTCTCATTTCCGTGTCTTTGGTTGAGACCAGACCTTGGACGTAAATTAAGCATTTGAAATTGTCCGCGCTGAGTTCTGATAATTTGAAGTCGTCACAATATTTGTTGACAATGGACGCGAAAGTTATGTAATCTTCGTTGTCCTTTTTTGTAAGGTTCATGCATTTCCATCTTTTGTGAAATAGTGAAGTATTATGGCTGAAAAGTTTTGTTAGCAGTTTAATGGCTTCTTTGAACGTTAACTCACTTCTTTTTCTGGGAAGGATATAATCTACGAATTTGGTATATTCGCATGTGCCTAGTTTTCTTAGCAATAGACGTACTTTACGTGCGTCTGACCAATCTTTGCAGTGATGGTTCAAAATAGAACCAATGAAGAATAACTCGAACACAGGTATGGAATAACACAGATATATTACAAACAGAATATGTACAAATGAAGTAGAAGTGTTAGTAATAACAATCAGGTTAGGTTAGAGAGAACTATGTTGTCTCGAAGTATCACTATTCCAATGTCTTACAGTAATCGTCTGACGCGACTCTGTCTCTGACTGACTCACACTGTGACTCTCACTACTGCTTCCTCTTGATGCGCAGTATTTATGGTGTACGGGATAGTCCATTACTATTATGGGTAAGTTCCCCTAACACTTTGTCTAACTCTTTTTTCAGTTTTCTTGCCCTGTCTGTTAAAACGCTGTCAAAGCCTTAGACTTTCACCACAAATTTTCCTGCGGTGCTTCACGTGTACACATTACAGTAGAATCCTTGACAACTGGATTAAGAAGGCCTTCGGATATGAGGAATTGGTTACAAAGTCCGGATATGAGAGGTTATATTTAGATTAAAATAAAAGAACTGAAATCAGGTTTAACATTTATTTTCAATGTTTTATAGTAAACAAGATAAGCTAATGGTGAGTGAAATATAACGGAATTGATTTTAAGGAAATAGAAATAAATTATATAATGTTAATGAAAATTCATTAAATTAAATATGTCATGTATGCAAAAGAAATAATGTAACGAGGAGTTTTTAATCGCTGTTGCATGATGATTCTTTTTCTTCTGATGTCATTCTCAACTTTTTCCACATTTCATTTTGATTTTGTGCTTGAAATTTTTAAACGTAAGATACTTTTTTAACTCTGCGTGCGTTATTGCAATAGTCATAGCTGAATGCTGGCTTTCTTTCCATAAAACTGACAATCTTTTCAATAACGTTTTCAATTTTAGTTCAAGTTTCGTCACAACCATGCATCCCGTTGCTATTTTATTGAAGATGTGTCACGTTGTCATCCTTCGCTCTTATTCCCATCACCTTTTGCACTAATACAAGCCATTAGGGTGAAATAAGCATAAGCAATTATCCAAAATTAATTTCCAGAAAAAGAGAAATTTCAAATCAGATATTTCAAATATACACATTAAAATCATGTCCGGATAGGAGGAATTCCGGATATGAGACACTCCAGATATGAGGCATTGTACTGTATTCATAATGATTTAACCGATAAAACGTCTACTGGACTTGCTCATATATATCTAAGAACTCCAGTCATATTCTTCAATAGCCTCGTCAGATCTAGACCCTCATACCGATGTCATACGTGCTGTCCGTCTCGCTCAGAAATGCCTAAATTACCAGCTATCAACCGTTTTCTGAGATCAATGATTAAAAGCGACTTCAAGTGAAAACAAGCCTTCATCAGTCACAATAGCGTGCTTTTTTTTCTTCTCAAGTGATGTGTGATTCTCAGCGGCTGCTCACGTGGTACTGTTTGATCAGTGGCGTTGTCGGTGATGCAAAGTTCTATTCCTGGTGAACTTGGCAAAAAGAAATCACGACCATAAATGAAGGAAACATTAGCAGGCATAAGTAAATAAAGCCAACTCAGAAAGCGATTTTCACAAGTCAGTCGGACGAGAATATGCAAGACTATTATGCGTATTCTTTGCTCCAAGAGATATTATTTCCTTGTGGGGAATAAATTCTGCTTGTTTCTCCTTGAACGTGTTCATTTCTTATTCAAATCCAGAGTTTGCGGCGGGATATAGAATTGATACGTTTACTGTCTTGTGCAGAGCTCGGTCCGCTCAGCATTTGCGTCTATAAGAAGCGGATTATATTAAGTTACATCAACCGTCGCTGTTCAGACAGAAACAGCATTTTGTTTTCTCTCTCTCTCTCACACACACACACACACACACACACACACACACACACACACACACACACACACACACACACTGTCTTTTAGGAGGTATGTGAGTGAAGTTTTCCATTTTATACTTATTATTTTATGGGACTATTAAGATACTGTCCTCGTATATTTCTTTTCTAGCCACATTTTTATTAATAAGCTTTATATTTTAGATGTGGTCCCTTTTTTTCCTCCTTATGTTTTCTTGTAGTGCGAATTGTTGGGTTTTCTTAGTCAATTAATATTTAACAACGTATTTCTTCTGGGGATGTGTTGCCCGAAAGGGATTCTTTAGGAAAGAACAATGCTTGCCTACATTTTTAAATCCATGTATATGTTCTGTGGCCTTGAATTTCTGTTATATATATATATATATATATATGATATTATGTCTGTATATTTTTATCATAATCCTTTCATATCCACAAATATCTTTTCGTATATTACAATTGAATGAGACAAGAAATGCATTTTAACAGTGAGAATCACTTTTATTTCCAAAGTACTTTTTATCTCCTTCTGAGATCATCATCAGGGGTGTAACTGGTATAGCAAAAACTATGATAAAAATAAGCAGACGTAATGTTTATAATTTATTCAATCTGACATGCCCAAAAGAGAATTTGCTGCCTAAATACACACACAGACACATATACACACACAGACACAGACACAGACACAGACACACACATACACACACAGATAGATAGATAGATAGATAGATAGATAGATAGATAGATAGATAGATAGATAGATAGAAACAGACAGCTGGACATAGATAGATAGATAGATAGATAGATAGATAGATAGATAGATAGATAGATAGATAGATAGATAGATAGAAAAAGACAGCTGGACATAGATAGATAGATAGATAGATAGATAGATAGATAGATAGATAGATAGATAGATTAAAACAGATAGCTAGACATAGATAGATAGATAGATAGATAGATAGATAGATAGATAGATAATTATCAATAAATTTCACAATACTTATCTACGACTGACTAAAACTGACAAACATGCCCGAAGAATACGTGACATATGACCATAGAGATGAGAGTTTGTACTTGATTAATACAAGCGGGAAGAGTCTAATGTAAAAACTTTCTTAGTGTTCTTTCCTCGTGATGTGGCCAAGACATTTAAAATCTTTCCATCTGAATGCTATGTATAAATGTCCTTTTTATTGCCATTTTCCTTAAAACTTACTCGTTCCTTACATGTTCAGTCCATGGCATTCTCAGTATACTTCTGCAGAACCACAATTTCTGTTGCCTTAATTCTCTTTTTTCACTTTATTCGTATTTTATAAACGTTGATCGTCGTATGCAACTAAATGTTTGAGAGAAGTGATACTAAATATTTCGTCTCTAAATTCATCCCAGTGTAATTAATAGAAAATATATTCATGAAAGAAGTCTTGTCACATTGCTGAATTCCTTCAGGCTAACTAGTCCTATGCCATCTTTTGGTTTACTCTGCACAGCTGTCGTTAGAGATAAACATGTATAACCCACGAAATTATGCTGCTGATTTGGCGACATTAGTATCATGAAAATTAAACTACAAGGTGATTGAAAAGTAGTTCCTAATTTTAAAATACTTATAATTTATTTATTAACTATAATTTTTTACTAGAAAGGAAGAGAGGAAAGCGTTTAGCATGAGGTTTTATTTAAAATTCAGTATGGCCGACAGGTTTCGCTACCAGGTTCCCGAGCTCCCCGGGAATCCCGTCAACCAATTTCACCAGAAACTCGTGTGGTATGGAAAAAAAAACTTCTTGTATTCGCGCTTCAATTTCTTCCAGAATCTTCGTTTGTTATAGTAGACTGGCTCCTTTAATGTAGATCTACTAGGGTAATTAACCGGCAACCATTACCACAAAGAAAATATGACAAATTATAATGTTTACATTGGAATTTCCGCGGGAGAATTGAAGCAGAGAATTTATACACATAGGCACTCAATCCTAAATTAAAATTCCGAACAGCCCTTTCAAAGAAATTTTGGGAATTGAAGGAAAAGTGTCTGAACCCTCAGATAGACTGGAAAATTATAGGCTTCGCTCGTACACCTAATAGAATTAGAGATAGATGCAGGTTATGTTTAGAGAAAGAAATTAGAATAATAAAATACTATGCAAACTATTAAATCAAAGGAGAGAGCTAGTATTAAAATGTAAGCATAGAAGCAGGTTCAAGCTTATATAAGAATATAGATCTTAGTTTACCAAAAAACAACAGCCCCCTCCCCCAATTGATGCAATTCCCTCTGATTAAATTTTTACTTTAATATCTCCCTCTTAAATAATTTCGGGTACAGCTCGGTATTCCTAATAATATAACCGAACTTTAATAGTGTAAAAGAATGGTATATACATATATATATATATATATATATATATATATATATATATATATATATATATTTATATATATATATATATATATTTATATATATATATGTACATATATATATAGATATATATATAGATATATAGATATATTTATATATATATATAGATATATAGATATATATAGATATAGATATATAGATATATATATAGATAGATATATAGTTATATATATATATATAGATAGATATATATATAGATAGATATATATAGATATATATATATATATATATATATATATATATATATATATATATATAGATATATATATATATACATATATATATATATGTGTGTGTGTGTGTGAGAGAGAGAGAGAGTGTGTGTATGGATAAATATATGTATGCGTATCTAGGCATAAGTGTAAGTGTGTATGTAGGTATGTGTGTTGTACGACACGATGTATGCCATTGAGTGTCTCGGTTTTACTTACAGATTTTGGGAATCTGTTATTTAGATAGGTTATTCTCACTTTAAATAGTCTTTAAATCTCCCACCGGTTAATAATAAATTCCACTAGCCGGAATTTCATGTCCATACATCTTAAGGCTTTTGCCATAAATAAACTCCCACTCTGGCTCATCTCCGGGTCACTAATCCAGACTCCTTATCAAAACGAGGCGTCCCCTTAAGTAGACCCGCACATTTTCACCGTCTGCTATCTAAACTAAACTTAAAACTGCCATTCCGGGACGGTCAGTCTAGAGCTGAGGAAGACTGGGATAAGCCATTGCTGGTCTGAAACAGACTACAGCCACATGAGGTAATTTGGGAGTTTTGCTGTATAATATATATATATATATATATATATATATATATATATATATATATATATATATATATATATATATATATATATATACATACATATATATACATACATATCTATATATATACATATACATATATATATATATACATATATATATACATACATACATACATATATACATACATATATATATTTTTTGTCATCCACAGACAGACAGCTCATCAGTGTGTCTAGACGTCCGGTTGCCTCTAGCTAGGATCGAAACCCGACTGAATTTGCGTCAGTCGGAATTTCTCCCACTAAGCCGTCGGCGCACGGCAGGGATGAAGGTGAATTTTAGCGTGTTTATTTTTAGCTTTAGATAAACACACAGTGACTGAGAGTGACGCAATTCTGCCGAAGAATATATATATGACGCGTTCCAAGAAGGAAGAGTGTAGTCAACAAAAAATACTTTTCTCACTGCAAATTATTCATTATATCCAAGTATTTTCCAAAAAATTAGAACCGATTGCACAATATTTCAAACTCAATTTAGGTTTATAGTTCGTAACCTTGCAATGATATGAGGTAGCACAAACCGTAGATTTGTCTGCGGAAAGTCATTACATTATTGTTTCATAATTATAGTGAAATCATTAGGTATTTTCTCAAAAGAATTTTATTTTTGGTCGTATATTAATTTAAAATATACATTTTTACAGGCTTTATTTTTCAATGCAATAAAATCATTCTAAGTTTCGGAATTTCGCTATTGCCCATCACAATGACTGGAAGAAAGCCATCTAAAAACAACAATGGAAAAAAGACGCAACAAAGCGTAAACGAAATAGGTGCAGTTTTTTCATCTTAGCAAACTTAGCATTGCAACCAATGTATTCTAAAATGCTGCCAATAACAAAGAAGAAAATGAAAAATACCTATCAACAAATCGAATAAAGCATCAAAATTTATATTATTTTATTTATTTGTTATGTGTCTAAATACATAATTGTCAACAATGTTTCCGTAAAAACCTGATATTTCCTGTAATAAATTCTTAATAAATATTATTATTGTTATTATTTTACTTAAGTGTAAGGTAGTCCTATATTTACAATTCCTTACGGCTAATCACGAACAGAAATGTGGATCAAAACTGCCTAAAACCTTTAAACGCGTATTGCCGCAAAATTGTCAAATTTTGAATACACCCCCTCCTCCGCCGAACGCGTCATATATATATATATATATATATATATATATATATATATATATATATATATATATATATATATATGAAGAAATATAGTTTTAAGGTGTGCCATATTTATGGGATAAAGTGCTCAATATTAAAGATATAGCGTATGTAAATATAAAAGTGAACATTGAAGTCAACAGTCAGAGGCGACAGACTGTTTCATGCTAGACGCAATCATTATTATATTCACTTAAATATATATATATATATATATATATTCACTTAAATATATATATATATATATTCACTTAAATATATATATATATATATTCACTTAAATATATATATATATATATATATATATATATATATATATATATATATATATATATATATTAGGTTGGTGCAAAAATAATGTCGTTTTTTGACATGGTCTTGAAAGTCAAAAAACGACATTATTTTTGCACCAACCTAATATATAGATATTAGGTTGGTGCAAAAATAATGTCGTTTTTTGACGTTCTAACATATGTGAGAAAACGACATTATTTTTGCACCAACCTAATAGATAGATTGTGACATAACACTCGTAAATTATATTAAAAATAATTAAGTCGAATTAAATCAATCATTTGAAGTACTGATATTTAATATAAATCACCACCCTAAAATGTAATAATTTCCCATGTATTCTATATTTTATTTCTTAAAAATATGGCCTAGACCGCTTTTAATATATTGTTACGAATTTTAATATAAGAACCACACCATGAAATTACGACTTGCGACTGCTATTCCACGGCCGATATCGTCGCATAGTAATGTCAACATAACAGAATATCATATTTGATATTGAATATATTTGTTTAAATGTCCATATAACCACTCTGAAGAGGGCCGAAAGCTTTGATCAAGGAACAGCACAATAAAAAATATTCAAATGTTGGACAATTTTTGTCTTTTATTTTCAACCGAAATGAATGCAACTATACGGATTTTAGAATGACTCACGATCAAACATAATAGGCATAATAGACATTCATTGCCTGTTATATTTTAACAATATATGTTTACATATATGTGTGTGCGTATCTGTGTGTATGTGTATCTGTGTACTCGCCGCGTGTGTGTGTCAATATTATTTATATAAATATTTCTTTAATAACAGTATAAATAATAAATGAAAAGCAAAGCGGATAATTTTTTATCTCAACGCGCTTCAACCCCCAAGGAAATTTATCACGACAAGTACAGAAATTTTCTTTAGTAACTCCTATTAATGCACAGAAATAACTTGGACAAATATAGGATAATGTTAAATTTGACTGTATAATAAAATGGTAAATTACGGAGGACGCTAAGTGACGTAATTTTTCGGCTTATCAACAAAGTACATTTTAGAAAACTTTACACTCTTGTCTAATGCAATTATAATAGTTTCGTGATAAAATACACACAGATATATATATATATATATATATATATATATATATATATATATATATATATATATATATATATATATATATATTCATACATATAGTGTATTGAGGCAGCAGATCATTATTTAAACATATATTATCAAATATATCAGACAATGAATGTATGTCTGATCATGAGCCGATCCAAACTCGTATGTTTTCTTCATTTAGAATGCAAATAAAGACAAATTACCCAACATTTGGATAGTTTTTTTTTATCAAGCTGGTCCTTGATCTAAGCTTTCGTCTCACTTTATCACGTTATCGTCGTATAGTAATCTTCTATGTCAACATAACAGAATATCATCTTTGATGGTGAATATCTTTGTTTAAATGTCCGTATAACCATTCTGAAGATGGCTCATGTGAGCCATACGCTTAGATCAAGGAACACTATAATAAAAACATTTCGAAATGTTCGACAATGTTTGTCTTTATTTTCACCCGAAATTAAAGCAACTATACGAAGTTTAAAACTGTTAATGGTCAAACATAATGGTCATACATTGTCTGTTATATTTAACAATATATATATTTATATATATATATATATATATATATATATATATATATATATATATATATATATATATATATATACACATATGTGTGTGTGTGCGTGTGTGTGTGTGTCTTAACAGTTTGTCATTGGAACAGATAATTCCGAGGAAGATATAAATCCACGGAGAGCTAAATGTAGACAACAGAGCATTATAATGATAATAAGAAGACGGAGACTTTAATTATCCATTCAGATTATAATTTATTTCGTGAACACCGAGGTGTTCAACTGTTCATATCGAAATCGTCTCCGTCAATGGAGAAAATACACCAGACGCCACATTGGATTGGTAATTATAGAATAAATTTTCGGCTGGGTCAACCGATTACTACCCACCACTAATCCCTTAGCCCTTTCTTTACCCATCTCTTCTCTCTCACCTTCCCTCCCCACTGCCAATCCAATGTGTTCGTCCGGTGTATTTTCTCCATTTACGAAGAAGATTTTGATCTGAAGAGTTGAAGAACTAGCTGTTCACGAAATAAATTATAATTGAAATGGATCATTAAAGTCCCCGTCTTCTTATTATCGATATATATATATATATATATATATATATATATATATATATATATATATATATATGGGGAGAGAGAGAGAGTATTCATAGAGAGAATTAGAAAGAGAGACTACTGGCAAAATTCTGGGGCCACCTTGCATTTCAAATCAGATTAAAATGATATATTTTTGTATCTTTTAAAGTACAACATAAAATTTCAGTAACCACACTGTTTTTAAACCTTCCTCAAGATGAATGATTCTCTGATAAAATATGTTAGATTGGTAAACGTTTCTTATTTGTTCTTTATCTTATCATTCTGTCGGATTCCGATCCATATTTGATCTAGATTTGATCCCAGGAATACGTATTAGTATCGGTTTACATAGCATCTCTTCTGTAGATTTACATTGTATTAATCCTCATATACCCTCGCCTTACTATACATTGTTTACTATAGGGAACATCTTCTCCTACTTCATGACGTTGGCGATCATGGCTCTCCAAAATTTCCTTTGCTTTGTATCTCTTAATAACATTTTGTCTTTTTGCCATCTCTCCCAAACCCTGTTATGCTATCCATTCGCTCAGACTCACCAGGTAGGATATGCGTTGCTTTTCACTATCTCTCTTACTTCCAATCTGTCCCGTCAGTGTCAAATTTTCCAAGCCCTATTTCCTCATTATGTGCCCCAGAATTTTCAACTTGTCTCTTCTTGATTTTCCCCGTATGCACGCTATTTGTTTTTAACTCGGGCCTGATTTTTTCTTTTAACTGAAAGTTTTTATCTTTAACACGAGACAGTGTTTTTTTCGTAACTCGAGACTGTTTTCTTTCTTTAACTCGAGATATTTTCTTCTGTAATTCGAGACTAGTTTTTTTTAACTCGAGACTAGTTTTTTTTCCTGAACTTGAGACTGAAAGTTTTTTCTTTACTTTAATTCAAGACTGTAATTATTTTCTCTTTAACCCCAGACTGGAAATTGTACTTTTTTAAACTCGAGGTTGATTTTTGTCTTTTAACTAGACGCTGAATGTTTTTTTACATTATTCGGACTATTGTCCTCATCTTTGTCTCCACATTTATTATAACGTTTCGGACGTTGTACGCTCCGGTCTTCTTCAGGTGGTTGGAATGCCGAACTGAACCATTTATTTCGCTCACAAGGCCTTTATCCACCGTGACAGGACATAAAGAGAGTGAGCTCAATACCCGGTTAAGGCAGGGAAGAACTTTCAGAGGGAAATTAACAGGAGATAACTGATAACTGACATCCATTAAACATGGCACGTGGAACTAGAACAGTCTACCCCAGTGAGCGAAATAAAGGGTTCAGTTTGACATTCCAACCACCTGAAGAAGGCCGGGGCGTACAACTGCCGAAACGTTGTAATAAATATGGCGACAAAGATGAGGACAATAGTCCGAATAATGCAAATAATGTACATAATACCTCATCTCAGAAATATAGACAGATACTGAAAGTTTGTTTATCTTTAACACGAGACTGAGTTTTTTCCGTAACTCGAGACTGTTTTCTTTCTTTAACTCAAGATTGATTTTTTTCTTTAACCCTAGACTGAATGTTTAAGTCGAGACTAAATTTTTTTAACTCAAGAGTGAATTTTTCTTTTTAACTCGAGGCTAAGTTTTTTTTTTCTTCTTTAACATGAGACTGACAGTTTTTTCTTTCTTTACTGTAATTTTACTATAATCCGAGCTTGGATTTTTTTTTCTTAACTTGAGAATGGTATTTTTTTTTTTTAATTTTCACTTAGGACTGATTTTTTTTTCTTTAGCGAGAGACTGAATTTTTTACATTAACTCGAGTCAAAAAGTTTTTTCATTAACTCAGGTTGAAAATTCATTCATATTCATCTCGAAAATGAAACATATTTTTAACTAGGCACAAAAAGTTTAATTTTTGTCCAAACGCTTAATATTTAGTCTTGAAATTTCAAATAATGTCGAATAAGATGATCCCAGCGTCTGCAGTACGTTTTAACGAATATTATTATTATTATACATTCTTGATATTGTTTTTCACACCTCAAAGTACCGACCTTAGTTTTCTATAATCTTATATCATCTTTCAGGTAATGTAAAACATCATAAAATAGAATTCTTTTCATTGAATTGGTGAATTCCTCGAAGAGGTTTACGTTATCTTGAAATTCTTTCAACCTCTGACAATACAATACACCTTAAGTCAAGAAAACAATCATAAAAGAAGGTGTATTTCGATGTTTTCTGTTTTGCTACAAGCGATATTGGTGTGCTTTATCAAGCCATGGAAATTATGGATTGTGAGTCTTATCTAGTATGCCAGATAAACGAAGCTGACATAATCCTCAAGTCACTGGTGGACTTTTGTTTGTAACTATCGAAAACGCATCAGATTAATCACAGACGATGGGGAATAAAATTCTGTGGGCGATTTCAGGGAGTTCTACAGATTCAGTAATATTCACAAAAACCAGAACGCGAAATAATGTTTGAAAAGTTTTTGAACTAATATTAATACGATATTCAGAAATGCAGATTGACATTGAAAAAAAATACCCATGTGCCATCTGTGGAAGCGAAAACCTTTCAGATAATGTGATATCCAGGATTGAAGTTTCACAGTAAAAAAAATATCCAAGTGTCGACTGTGGGAGCAACAACTTTACAGAAAATATGATATCCAGAAATGCAGTTTTAAACTGAAAAGACATACCAAGTTTCGACTGTGGGAGCAACAAACGTCCAGTCTATATGATATCCAGGAGTGTAGTTGTGAAGTGAAAAAACTTACCCAACTGTCGAATGTGTGAGCGACAAACGTCCAAAGAATATGATATCCAGGAATGCAGTTATACAGTGAAAAACATTTCCCCAGTTGCCAACTGTGGGAGCAATAACTCTCGACTCAATATAGTAACCAGGAATTCAGTTTAACAGTGAAAAAACATAGCCAAGTTTCGACTGTGAGAGCGACAAACTTCCGGGCAATATGAGAAAGAGGAATGTAGTGTGACAGTGAAAAAACATAACCAAGAGTCGACTGTGAGAGCGACAAACATCCAGTCCATATGATATCAAGGAATGTAGTTTTAAAGTGAAAAATATACCCAAGTGTCGACTGTGGAAGCGACAAACTTCCAGTCCATATGATATACAGGAATGTAGTTTTACAGTGAAAAAACATACCCAAGTATCGACTGTGGCTGCGATATACTTCCAGTCAATATAATATCCAGGAATGCAGTTTTACAGTGGGAAAAATATACCCAAGTGCCATCTGTTTGGAGCAAAGATTTTCCACTCAATATGATATCCAGGAATTCAGTTTTACAGTTAAAAAACATACCCAAGTGTCGACTGTGGGAGCGACAAACTTCCAGTCAATATGACACAGAGAAATGTAGTTTTACTGTGAAAAAACATACCCAAATTTCGACCGTGGGAGCAACAAACTTCCAGTCTATATGATATCCAGGAATGTAGTTTTACTGTGTAAAAACATACCCAAATGTCGACCGTGGGAGCAACAAACTTCCAGTCTATATGATATCCAGGAATGAAGTTTTACAGTGAAAAAAATATACCCAATTGCCATCTGTGGGAGAAAAAACTTTCCACTCAATGTGATATAAAGAATTCAGTTTTACAGTGAAAAAATATCCAGTGTGCCATCTGTGGGAACAACTTTCCAGTCAATATGATATCAAGGAATGCAGTTTTACTGTGAAAAAAACTACCGATGTAATGACTGTGGCAGCGACAACCTTCAATCAATGATATTCAGAAATGTAGTTTTACAGGGAAAAAACATACCTAAATGTCGACTGTGGGAGCAACAACTTTCCAGCCAATATGATATCCAGGAATGCATTTTACAGTATGAATATATACCCAAGTGACATCCGCAGGACCAATATCTCTCCAGTCCATATGATATACGGGAATGCAGTTTTACAGTGAAAAGAATATACCCAAGTGACATCTCTGGGAGAAACTACTTTCCAGTCAATGTGATATCCAGGAATGCAGTTTTACAATGAAAAAATATACCAAGTGCCATTTGTTGGAGCAACAAATTTCCAGTGAACATGATGTCAAGGAATGCAGTCTTACAGTGAAAAAATATACCCAAGTGTCGACTGTGGGAGCGACAATCTTCTTGTCAATATGATATCATGATATTCAGAAATGCAGTTTTACAGTGAAAAAACATACCCAATCTTCCTGTCAATATGATATCTAGGAATGCAGTTTTACAGTGAAAAAACATACACAATCTTCCCTGTCAATATATCTAGGAATGCAGTTTTACAGTGAAAAAACATACCCAAGTTTCGACAACCTTCCAGTTACTATGATATTTAGGAATGCAGTTTTACAGTGAAAAAACATACCTAATTGTCGACTTTGTAGCGACATCCTTCCAGTCAATATGCTATTCAGGTATGCAGTTTTACAGTGAAAAAACATACCCAAGTTTCGACTGTGGTACGTTACAGGAAAAACCTATGTAGATACATTTTCATAGCAGTCTCTAGGAATCCAGTTGCAAACGAATGTGAACTCAATCGAGAAATCAGCTCAATAACAAAACTTATCCAATTTCAGAGCAGAATCAAAACGAAAATACGGCAAGAACAGGGCATATTCCCGAAAGACAATGGAACAAAGAATGCGATATATATTCTGACAATGATAAATGCAGAAGTTGTACCTGTGTTTTATAGATAATGCAGAAGCGTTTGATAAAATACTTCACAATGAACGTTTGCAACAACTACGTATCCTTGACATATTTGGGAATGATATTAGAATAATTCACAACTTATACTGACAACAAGCCACTTACACGCGGATAGAAAATGAGTTCAGTAATGTATAAGAAAACAGAAAGGAGCGTAAGACAAGAGTTATCTTCCCATTATACTTATCAAAGCTAAACAGTGAGGCGATTCTAAGAGATTCATTATTGGCGAACACAATCTTAACATAAGTTATGAAGATGACACTATGTTGATATTAGACGCAGAAAAGTAACTACTAGCATACAGTATCTGCTTGATTTCGTTATCTTCAATTTGTAATTTCCATTTTGGGCTGTTCATTTTCATGACAAACCATGCATTCTGTCTTCTAACAATTGATGTTTATTCTTTTCTTCTCGTTTTCCTACAATACCTTCTCTCGGGGAGGAACTCTCTACGCTTATAAATCAAATCGATCTGCTGACAACCAACAACTGGATTGTTTACTTTAGCGGGCAGAAAATACTCAACGTGTTTAGTTAATTGATGCGGAAAAAAAATGATTGATTTGTTTGTTTTTACGGTTTAGATTGTAAAAACATTTTGGTGATATTATTATCTCCCCAAAATGACTGTTAGAAGTGTTACTAATTAAGCCATATTTGGGGTGAGGGAGAAAAGATGTTGATTTATACCTTCCCAGTGGTATTTACGCTTAAGTGAATTCAACGACGCCGTGACAGCAATTAGAACACAATTTTCCATTTCAAGTACCTATCACACCACAAGACCATCCCCCATATATATATATATATATATATATATATATATATATATATATATATATATATATATATATATATATATATATATATATATATATATATCTTCTCTAAAAGTTAACTTTGAGAAATTTTCATTTCAATTTTTCACACATATATATATATATATATATATATATATATATATATATATATATATATATATATATATATGTTAAAAGTAAAATCAATTCCGTGGATGTATAATCCAAGTGGGACCTACTAATAAGAAAATATTAAAATTGATCAACAAGAAGAGAGCTTGATGTATTTTATTTTTGCAAAGGGATATGATGAATAATCAAAAAAAAATTATATTTACCTCATGTGGGGAATAGGCTTTTTCGGCTGACGATACAAGATCTCGTCTGTCTTTCAACCCCGATATGGAGACATATCAAGGTTGAAGAGACAGACGACCACTTGTAAAGTCTGCTGCCAAAATAGCCTATTCCCCATATGAGGTAAATAGAAATTTTTTGCATACAGGCTGCAATCCCTCTTTTATAAATGTTTCGTTAAAGACGACTGACAAGGTGCTGCGATTAAGATTTTTATTTAATTATTCCTGTGTTCTTACAAGTGTTTTCTTTTCTGAACACAAAAAATAAAAACTGTCCAAAAGTTCTGCATGTCTGTGCGCTTTCGCCAATAATACTAGCCATTATCAAGGATGATTTTATTTTTGCTTTTAACTGAATATATGGATTGCGTTATGTATGTATCTAGAGTTATAGGAATGTTTTATTTTCAAAACACGGTCAGCACATTGTGGCCGTGTTCATAGTTAATGCTATTGAGTGTTAGCTTTTTTCTTTTTATTATTAGGGCTTCCATTATATTTAATCTTTTCTACATGTCAATGAGGTTATTAGGCTTGTGTTTTCTACTAGTATGTTTCGGATGGAATCTGGTGGAATGTTTTGTATTTAAATGTGTCGTAATGGAGCTATGGTCGAGTAGATGTATCGTAAGTCGTTTTGATAGGCACGCAGTAGTGTGACCGATGTAATTATTTGTGAATTCGGTTTGATCAGGAACACAGTTCCTTAAGAGGCATTTGAACACTAAAATATTGTTGGTTCTTTATACTTTTGATTTTACAATTGTATTGTTATATTTTTATGATGAGGTTGGCTATTCAAAAATTTTTGTAATAGATAATTTTATTTTCGTGTTCGGGTCGACTGGGGTAGTGTATTTCTTGAAAGATTCATGGGAAATGTATGTTGTTTATAGTTGGCTTTTGTAGATGATAATGTTATTGTTTGTATGGTCAATATCACTATTAGTTACTTTGGAAATAAATTGTCTAATCTGGTGGTCGATGAGGCAGTTAGGAAAACCATTGTTAACTAGTATTTGTTTTGCATTATTGAGTTATTTAAGGAAAAGTAAACGAGAGAACGATTTCTCGCGTGCTCTCTTGAGGAAATCCTTTATAACTGCTATTTTACATCTAAGTGGGCATTCACTCTTAAAATTAAGGTGGCAAGAGTTTCTGCTACTAAGTTTTTATATAATGAGGTGGTTAATGTGCTGTTGTATTCTACAAAAACGTCTAAGCATGGGAGTTTATTTTTTTACTCAGTAAATAGGTAAAGGTAAACTCTGTCGTTTAACTTTACCTATGAACTGAGTCATAACAAATAAATAAACTCATATATATATATATATATATATATATATATATATATATATATATATATATTATATATATATATATATATATATATATATATATATATATATATATATATGTATATATATATATATATATTTACCCATTGCATCATATATATATATATATATATATATATATATATATATGATGCGATGGGTAAATTGTCGTCATTTTATTTTTAATTTCGCGCATGTGTGTTGTTTGTTTTAGATTTTGTCGGTTGCACAGTATAGTAGGATCAGTTGGACACCAACTATGAGAAAATTCATGAATTTGAAAACGGTATGCTGTACTGCTTGGCATTCGCACCGGAAACTCCAATACGAACATTTCAGAGTGCCTGCGTGTCAATTTGAGGACAGTGCCGAGGATTCGGAACGAGTCGAATGAGTTTAATTGTGATTACATATCACCCCTTACATCTGGACACAGAACTCCACAGACTGCAGCCTCCTTTATTATTATGTGTTGGGCGCAGTTGAGCGACAGACTAATAAAACTGACAGCTTTAAACTACCTAAAAAAGGAGACCGTCCAGAAGAGTTGCAGGAGATTCGGTAGTCGTCCAGAGGCCGTGCTTGAATCCAATGTCTATTTTATTGAATAAATTTACTCTTTAGTATTTCAAGTTATTTTTGTATAATTTTGGTAAATATATCTGTTTAAAGGCAGACTGCAACGTAGTTTGGCCTCGGGTTTGCCCAATGGAGAAGCTTGCAGGGACACCCTTCCATGTGCGATATGGAACTGCAAGAATCCCGATATTATGCAAGTGTTGATCAGAGCAGCCTTTCAAGATGTTGTGCAAGAGTCCGGGCTCTTAACTTCCAGTTCCGAATAGCAACCAGAAAATTGCCAACCCGGTACCATCATTATGATGAGATGTTGCCACCATCCAGACATATCCCAAAAAATCATTACCACTACTATTAAGGCCTGAGAAAAAGAAAGGAACCGGGAACCTCTTCCTAAACTTGAAACAAGGGATCATCCTCTTAGTTAAAGTCGAGATATCCATTAGAAATTCAACAAAGAATTAAAACTGGCAGAGATCCGCCTCTGAAAACAGTCCTTGGATTTGACATCCTGTTAAGTTACTTCAAAGAATGTATATTCAGGTAACTTATTTGGAGATTCGATCTGTGCCCCACAGAAATATTTCACCTTGTGATGTTTAACTGCTATTCTACTTAATTAAAGGTGAAAGGCAGTAATAGGTAGCAGGGTTCTAGAATAATGACAGAATGGCCAGATGAATGGGCACCCAGTGAGGATCGAACTCACTAATTACTCAGTAGTAATTGATCGAGCTGGACCAGCTTGCTAACTATTGCACCATGCGCAAATGATTTCCTAAGCGCAGCTCAGATGAGGCACAAGGCCGAAAGTATGTGGCACCCAATTAGGATCGAACTCAGTACTTAGTCATAGTTAAACTAGCGAGACAAAATTGCTAACCATTAGATCACATCAAAGTGCCCCGCCTTATTTCTCTATGTATCTACCTGCGAATAATTTCGAATTTTTTAAAACTCTTGTACAGGGTGACCCAAAAAAACGGGAACTTCTTAACAATCCAATAAAACCAAGAGTGATGGAAGAAAAATATTTAATTCATAGTAATTGAAACCTTAAAACATGCCATTTAAGAAACAATGATGGAATTTTCATTTTTTTTAAATTACGTCCTGTAGATGGCGTCCTCCTGTACAAATGCATTCTTGAAAATCTGCTGTTGAGATTCCTCATTGACTGCTGCAACATCTCAGCTGGGATACTGAATTTCATTCTCGTTACTAAAATGGCGAAATGTTTACTGGCTCAAGGTCACTGTATCGCAGTGTTGACATTTGCTCATGTCTGGCAATACGCACTTCAAAAATTCCCCTTTTGTTTGGGTCACCCTATATTAGTCGCAGTATTGTGTTAATTATTGATAATTGGCGACAATCCATTAATGTATGAAGTGGTTGTATTAATTAACGACTGCTGTGTACTTACGTTTTCCACATACAATAACCAATGAAGTGTTAGATGAGAGTAACAGGAGATTAAGATTACAGAAGAGATACTACGGAGACTTGAATTTCCCTCGAATCAAAGAGCCAATGATAAAACGGATTAATATAAAACTTCATGAAAATAAAATTATTATTACTTAAAATAATTCAGTCCGGATTTAAGGAAGAATAACGCCGTAAATTCTTACGCAAGCCTTAACTAGTACTCTTTCAATTGTCACGTACACATTCAGTTGTTACGTACACCCTAACTGGCACTCTTTCAATTGTCACGTACACATTCAGTTGTCACGTACACCCTAACTGGTACTCGTTCAATTGTCACGCACACATTCAATTGTCACGTACACATTCAGTTGTCACGCACACCCTAACTGGTACTCTTTCAATTGTCACGTACACATTCAGTTGTCACGCACACCCTAACTGGTACTCTTTCAATTGTCACGTACACATTCAGTTCTCCCGCACACCCTAACTGGTACTCTTTCAATTGTCACGTACACATTCAGTTGTCACGCACACCCTAACTGGTACTCTTTCAATTGTCACGTACACAGTCAGTTGTTCAGCAAGCCCTAACTCGTACTCTTTCGATTGTTACGTACACATGCAATAGTTACGCACACTTTAACCCGTACAATTTCAATTGTTACTTACACATTCAATAGTTACGCACACCCCAACTGGTACTCTTTCAATTGTTACGTACACATTCAATAGTTATGTACACCTTAACTGGTACCCTTTCACTTGTTACTTACACATTCTATAGTTACGCATACTTAAACTGGTACTCTTTCAATTGTTACGTACACATTTAATAGTTACGCACACTTTAACTGGTACTGTTTCAAATGTTACCTACGCCTTAACTGGAAATCTTTCAATCAAGAATTGTTATCAACAATTTAACCAACCTAAACTAAAAATTGGATGCCATCATTTGAACTTTCATTCTGAAATAATTAACTTTTTCAAGAAGAGAATATACCAGATAGACTATCTTCTATTCTGGTATAGCGGATCTGGATCTCTTGAAAAGTAAGCTTTCCTGATTTGTTCATCCAAAGACGTTCAGTTGATTCGTTGGCTATTTGATTTTATCTAGCTTATATTATCTCGATGTGTTATTTAATACCGAAATCTAAATATTTTGAACTCAATTGTGTGCATTCAACTACAGATAAAATTTATTGTTAGTCAGTTTGCTATAAATATGTATTTTTGATCATTTTACTATAGATATGTATTTTTATACTTTTATAGTGTCTATATTTTGTACATAATTTTATACTTTCAGGATTTGCAATGTGATAGGTCCTGACCTGGCATCTCGACTACAGTCACTTTCTCACAGATGTGACGTGGCTTCCCTCTGTCATTTCTACAAATATTTTCATGGCAACTGCTCTGACGATCTACTATCACTGGTACCCAAACTGCATGAATTTAAGCGTGATACTATGTTGGCATTTCGGTCCCACCCATTCACTATCGAATCAGTTAAAAGTAACCGCCTCTTCTACACCAACAGTTTCTTCTCTCGCACTTCCGGGCAGTGGAACTCCCTTCCTCCTACTTGCTTCCCTGATAGCTATAATCTTCAAATATTTAAATGTAATATCAATCGACATCTTCTGATGCCTTCATCCTGACCCCCGTCCTTCTCTATATCCTTTCCTCAAACACCCGTCTTTACTCTTGCTCTCACTCTCTGTAATCCCTTGGGTGCTAGTGGCACTCCCGCTTTGCTTGGGGTGAAATGCTTAAAAAGAAAATGGTTCCTCTCCTCTTCAATTTAATCTGATTATTAAAATAGCCATTCTTCTATATTATTCTACCTCTGTCACGTAATGATTGTTCCATTTAATCTATGAAATTTGTACGTAAATGGAACGATCGTTATGGGACAGATGAGAACTCCCTTCCTCTTACTTGCTTTCCTGATAGCTATAATCTTCAAATATTCAAATGTATTGTCAATCGACATCTGATACCTTGATCCTGACCCCCGTCCTTCTCTTTATCCTTTCCTCAAACCACCATCTTTACCCTCACTCTCTTGCTTTGGGTGAAATGTTTAAAAAATGAATGTTTTCCAGAATTTAGTTTCTAGATCAGAAAAAATATTGTTGATAATTTTTTTTATTAAAAATGTTTTGTGGGGAATTTTACTACAAAAATGAATTTTATATGTTTTTAGTGTTTTATTAATTGTCATTTATGTATAATTTTATTATAAAAATGTATTGTTTCGGGAGTTCACTATTTGCCTAACACATGCTGACCTTGGTAACAACAGCAGTAAGAGGTGGTTTCATGCTCCTGAAAACCTCCAATCTCCCGATGAGTGACCTTTCTGCCGGATATTGTTTATCGTTATACCCAGGACGAAAGATGTTCAGAATTGATCCATCAAGATTAATGTCCTAAGTTAAATATATATATATATATTAATATCGCTCATTACGTTTGAGAACATTCAATACAGCAGGGTTTGATTTTTTTTTTTTTTTACTTCATATCCCGCTTCAGCGTAAAAAAAAAGAAATTCTCAATATAAATGCCATCTGTCGCTGTGATATGCGTAAATATCATTCGCAAGGAAAGGGAAACTAACATGCCGAGCTCAAATTTCTGGTCAGTCTGTTGCGTACAATTTCGTACTAATGTTTTAGTGAACGACCCCATCTCTTCACTCTGAGCTATTGTTTAAGTAGCAGGTTGGAAACGATTCAAGGAGAAGGAAATCTCTCAAAAACCAAACCTTGGAGATGGAAACGAAAAACTATTTTCCTATCTTTATCCCAAATGCATGGCAATTCTCGGCTAATAAATAAATAGCATCTGTGAATAGCCAAAGTAGGCTACGTCCCAAAGGCACATGGTATTAAAAAAAGAAAATTTGTAGCTGACGAATTCTACATTCAGTATTAAGGACAAGAGCCCACCTTTAAGAACCGGGCAATTCCCTACACTGAGAGTAAAGTAATTGATAGTTCATAGCAATTTGAGTAACTTTCACTAAATGTGACTTCTTTATTTTTTTAAATTATTTTTTGTTCTATGTTATTTCGTTTTCTTGTCACGGTGCACAATGAAATTGGACGGCTACCCCCAGGTGCATCAGCATGCTCACACAAACAAAAACATGCACGCAAAGCAGAGGAAATCAAAAACACGCACAGCATCTGATGAAGAAAAGTAGGTACCTCTTCAGAATTTTCGATGCCTAAGGCTTAAAATGTCTTTTTTTTTAAATGAAAAGGCATTGTTGAATATTTCATTTTAGCTTTAATTGAAAATTATATGATTAAATTTACTATTTCCAATAAGCAAAATACTCTGGTATATTTCAAATAGATATTATATAGATTGGAATGTCAACTTTTTGCTCGCTTTCACAAAATCAATTACAAGCAGCCATTTTCTCACATTTTAACACATTTGTAAACAAAATTTAATTATCGGTTTTAAAAGTTTTCAAAAATAAAGTATATATTTGTGTCACGTTATTTGAGGAAAATTAGCAAAAAATAAAAGTTAATCTGATTTAAAACGAATGTTGCTTACGTATAGCATAAAAAGCGTTACTACACTTTTTATGCTATAAGTAAGCACTTCTTAACAACTCGTCTCGAGTAAAAAACTACTAACAAAAAACATTTCTTCTTGGTTATTTTTCTCCTTACAAAGTTTTTAAAAATGGCGCGCAATTGAAGTATGAAACGCACTAAAATAAAAATATTTAATGAAATAGAAATTTAAAAAAGGAAAACTTATTTTAAATTTTAAACTTTGAAGGATTGATGTGCAAAACCTGTTGCGACGTAAGCATGAAATGAATAATGAATTGCGCGCAACCTAATTTCTCAGCAAAGGGAGGACAGCACTTACAATATGTGAACTTTTAATAATAATGTCATGTATAGTCTACCATACATACAAAATAGAAATGTTTAAACTGAAAAAAATATTTTAAAAATATTGTGTGTAAGCAACTATTATTAAGCTTTTCAATTTTTGATTCGTTTATATAGTTCCCATTTAATTAGATCATCTAAAAGAAAGAAGTAATTCAGAATTTTAAACGACTTTTTAATTATTATAAATTATTATAATAAAAAGTTTTAAAAATGAAAACAATTCTTTTACAAATTCATTATTCATAGGAAACTTTTTAAGACAATAGTTTCTTTAATATATCTTTGTTTTATAAAAAGCAATTAAAAGATTTTCTAATTAAATAATATCGTAGTTTTATTGTATTTTTAGTTTACGATTCGGAGCAGATTTCGGGAAAAACAAGATTTTTAACCAAAATTTCAAACGTTTCAGAAAGGATTAAAATTACTTTGGTCTTTCCTCTTAATAATAACAAATATTTTCACGATAAAACTTTCTTTTCATTAATTTTGGGGCCTTTTTCATCATGCTATACTGTTTTTCGGCGGAAAACTGTAGGTACCTAAAGAAAAGTAATAACATTTAAAATACGTTTATATTTGCAGTGAGTCCAAAGTTTTGCAAACCATTTCCCCCAGGAGCAAAAGGTAAAAGCAGTCCTTCAAGCGCTTTCTCCTGGAACTTAATAGGGCTGTCCTTTCCGCTGACAAGCAGACGGCATGCCAAACATTGATAGAAAATATCAGTGATCATTTCACGCAGGGCGCAAGGATAAAAACTTTGTCCTGGAACTAACAGATCTCAAACGACACCATGAGGGTAACAGTTAAAACTAGTGGTACCCACAATGCGCGCTATTTCTCATTACATTTTCTGCTCTGATACGACAAAGACAATTAGAAATATCCTCCGAGATTGGGTGCAGCGTGTAGCCGATTGTTTTCTGTACAATATCTGTAATTCTTTGTGGGAGGTCTCCCTTTTCCGCTGAGCAGCTGGCATACTAAACAAACTGTAAGCTTTGTACTAAGACTAATAGATCTAAAACGACTCTCTGGAGATAGCAGTTCAAACGAGTGATAACTAGGGTGCGTGTTGTCTTTCATTATGTTACCTGCAAGAAAAACAATTAGAAATGTTTTCCAAGCAGCAAGTTTTAGGAATATGAATTCTGAAACATCAAATTTGAATTAAAAAATATTACCAATAATACATTTTTATAGATAAATGACTAATAATACACTTTTATAGCAAATGGTTAGCAATACATTTTATAATAAAATTACCAATAATACATTTTTATAGATAAATAACTAATAATACACTTTTATAGCAAATGGTTAGCAATACATTTTATAATAAAATGACCAATAATATATTTTTATCGATAAATGACTAATAATACACTTTTATAGCAAATGGTTAGGAATACATTTTATAATAAAATGACCAATAATACATTTTTATAGAAATGACTAATAATACACTTCTATAGCAAATGGTTAGCAATACATTTTATAATAAAATGACCAATAATACATTTTTATAGATAAATGACTAATAATACACTTTTATAGCAAATGGTTAGCAATACATTTTATAATAAAATGACCAATAATACATTTTTATAGATAAATAACTAATAATACACTTCTATAGCAAATGGTTAGCAATACATTTTATAATAAAATGACCAATAATACATTTTTATAGATAAATGACTAATAATACACTTTTATAGCAAATGGTTAGCAATACATTTTATAATAAAATGACCAATAATACATTTTTATAGATAAATAACTAATAATACACTTCTATAGCAAATGGTTAGCAATACATTTTATAATAAAATGACCAATAATACATTTTTATAGATAAATGACTAATAATACACTTTTATAGCAAATGGTTAGCAATACATTTTATAATAAAATTACCAATAATACATTTTTATAGATAAATAACTAATAATACACTTTTATAGCAAATGGTTAGCAATACATTTTATAATAAAATGACCAATAATATATTTTTATCGATAAATGACTAATAATACACTTCTATAGCAAATGGTTAGCAATACATTTTATAATAAAATGACCAATAATACATTTTTATAGAAATGACTAATAATACACTTTTATAGCAAATGGTTAGCAATACATTTTATAATAAAATGACCAATAATACATTTTTATAGATAAATGACTAATAATACACATTTATAGCAAATGTTTAGAAATACATTTTATAATAAAATGACCAACAATACATTTTTATAGATAAATGATCAACAATATATTTTTGCAGCAAAATGGTCAGCAAAACATTTTATAACAAAATGACCAACAATACATTATTACAGATAAATGACCAATAATACATTTTATAGAAAAAGCTTTCGCAATACATTTTAAATAAAATGAATAACCATACATTTTTATAGATAAATGACCCACAATAGTTTTTATGTAAAATGATCAGCACTAAAAAAGTATAAAAATACTTATACATTAAAAAATACCTATTGTTAAGGCAGACTAACCAGTCGTTTCGAGCGGAAGCACTGGTTACATGAACTTTATAAAAGCAGAAGATCGAAGCACTAGAATAGTTGTAAGGGTTCTTAAAAGGAAGAAAAAAAACCTCCTGGCCTCGGGGAAGACGTCTGCCGCGAATTCGAGTAACAAGCAGAATTGGCATTGGTACATTCCAAAAAAATCCGATATCTTAAATTTTTACTAAATATATAAAACATGGACGGGAAGTATGTGCCTACTTTCAGGATCTGTCCACCAGGGAGCCCGGTCTGAGTACTGCTCAATTAGACGTGTATATAGCGGACTTTCCGCGCATCAAGGCGGCTGGAGCGACAGAGTACGAGGGTCTCATCACAGAATCGGAAATCTAGGAAGTGCTTAAGGTATTTGGCTGGGACAAAATTCCGGGATTAGAATTCTTTATGAACTGTACTTGAGGCATCACCTGTTCTTATTCCTTTGCTGAAACTGAGTTGCAACAACTGTATGCGCGTGCGTGTGTGTGTGTATGTGTGTGTAGTAGCCATTATTCATGTTTGGACGTTGTCTGCATATTTCTTTGGGGACTTCGTGGTAGTTATATGTTAGATTCTTATAATATTATATGTTAGACTCTAATAATATATAAATTATTTGTTATATACATATACACACACATTCATATATATATATATATATAAAGACATCTTTATGTTTATACGTTCTATTTATAGATACAAATATTTAAGTAAATCGTCTGTTTATAATAAAGAGTATTAACGACATTTACCGGACTAAATGTCCGAGAAATTTTCATAGAAAATATTCGTTCTCCGATAGGAATCGAACCTGTATCTTATACAGGACCATCATATAGCCTGATGTGCTTTTACCGATTTAGCCACAGAGGAACGTTTCGGTTAGCAAAGTCGATTTTACTGTTTTTAAACTACAATTCTCTATGATATTCTCTCGTACTTAAATATTTTTATCTATAAAAAGAACGTATAAACATAAAGAAAATGTCTTAAAATAATTGTCGGGTTTTGTCCATTTCATAATATATTGTGTGTGTATATGTATAACACACACACACACACACACACACACACATATATATATATATATATATATATATATATAGATAGATAGATAGATAGATAGATAGATAGATAGATAGAGTTACAAGATGGGAAGTCAAAAATTATCCGCACATTCGCCATAGCATGTCTTTAGGTTTGTCAAACTGACTCATGCTTATAGTTGGTACTATTCTGGTCACGTGATTGAAATTTGATTTTGTTCGAACCATTTTTTTTGCTGTTGTTGTAGTGTAAACATGTTCATCAAAGAGTAACAACTAGTAGGGACAAGGAACTGACATGTATAATTATATTCAAATATTTTATGAAAGAGGGCGTAATTTTCGAATTTATAGGGAAAGCATTTCGAGTCGTAATGTTATTTTTTATCTTTGACTATTGCTTCAGTATCGTCAATTTCTTTCTCTATCATTTATCATTCAAACTTTTTTTAACATTTGCCGATAATTTTATTCTTTTATCCTTTTCTTCTTTATTGATTGTACCATAACATTTTTAAGGACGTTTTTTCAGATTTGTAGGAAAAGCGTTTCGAGTCGTTACGTTATTTTGTTTTGTTTACTGTTTTAATATTAGTTCAGAATAGTCAATTTCTTTCTGTATTATTTATCTTTCAAATATTTTAACAACAATAATAATAAATGTTCTCATATATTTAATAATTGTATACTTTTATTCATTTCTTATTTAATGATTGGTTCATAGTCATTAAAACAGTAATAATTATATTAACTGGTACATTTCATGAGTATATCGTCGGTGATAGTATTTTTACAGTGACGCGGTCGATCCAGCTTCACTCAGGTGAATTGGAATGCGAAACTGTACTTGTCCACGGCCTACACACATAGCTCCAAGAAGTTGTATAGGCACTGCGACGGGCACACCACGTCAACGGCATCGACTTGCCAGCTAAACTCTGAGAAGGTAGTCGGAAGAGTTTCCAAACCCGACCTGTGAAGGGGAACGCTTCTTTCCAGCCTACCTGTTTCAATCAACCGTCGACCAGTTGCCAGCCTGTGGGTAGGAGCTGTGTCTCAGAGATCAATGGCTTTACCAGTGGGTGGAGGAGCTTCTGAGAGGATGGGCGGGGTAACTTCAATATGTTCCGTGCAAAAGGGACCGGAAAACCATTGCACTATTTAGCCTTGAATGTTACGATGAACCACAGTTACAAAAGAAATAGGGGAGAGTGATGACCATGGCAGTATAAAATACGCTAAGTGAATAAATGACGTTTCTGCATTTGAATATTATCAATTTACGTTTTTTTTATGATGTCAACGAATATTCCGTGGCCAC
The DNA here is from genome assembly GCA_964036315.1 of Acanthosepion esculentum. Lineage (NCBI taxonomy): Eukaryota > Metazoa > Mollusca > Cephalopoda > Sepiida > Sepiidae > Acanthosepion > Acanthosepion esculentum. The sequence continues at coordinate 16,771,629 of OZ038498.1, read as the reverse complement.
TTTTGTAATGCCAAAGAATACTCGTTGTCACTTTCGTAATCCTCGTTGTAGTAGAGACTTTGCAATCGCAGATACAACTTATAGCACGCCGTTGAACAATACTAATATTAGCTCAAATAGTAATCCGTATAGATAAATAGTATAGTGCATATAGTAGAGAATAACAGCCAGGGGATAGAATAGAAATGCGATCCGTATAGTATAGAGGATAGACTAGAAATAGGGATCTGAATAGCAATAGAGGATAAACTAGAAATGCCGATCAATTAGGTACACGATAACTCCCATATATTTGTTTCCTCTATGGTCATTTTATCTACTTATAATATATTAATAATGGGATCGCCTGTTTGCTCACTGGCGATCTATGTTCAAACTCAAGTGTCTGCAGTGACACTTTATTCCTATATAACAGTTATTCTTTTGTCTAGGTGCTCTGAGATGTCCGTTTTAATCGCTGTTATGTAGATATACAATTTTATAATCACTCTGTAACTTAAATCCGTGACTTAATGTTAAATCCGTAAGCTAATGTTACAAAACGTTTATTCTACTCAAGAAATCTTTATTTTCAAAAGCTGTTAATTTAGTTATGAATAATTTATTTGTTTTCTACTGTTTATCAATCCTTTATAGATTATTTAAACTTAAACATTTATTATGAGAATAATTCTTCCGGATACAAGTACTACTTTTTAACCCATAGCTGGAGGAAGGAGATAGATTCATATCTTTCTCATGTGTATTTCCACACAAGTAGACGGAACTGGATTTTGAGCTTGGTTCATCGATTTCACGTAGAATAACACCTAGAATATTTGTCTATATCTCTGATATGAGGTATTATGATTACTTGCATTAGTAACATTATTCGTAGTGTTATTCTTATCTTCATCGCCATATTCACAACGTTTTGGCCTCTATATCTCTGAGATGAGGTATTATGATTAATTGTATTATTTACATTATTCAGACAGTTATCCTTATCTTCATTGCCATATTAACAAAGTTTCATTGCAATGAATAACAACACAAAAAATATGCAATAATAATAATAACGGAAAAATTGCAATATGGGCACGGGTAAACAATGGTATCTGAGACAGGTCTATAAGTCCCAGAACTGCATACCTCAAGGACACATTGCGCAGCTGGTTAGCTCCCGTGGCTAGAGCCAAAGAGCTGTGAGTTCAATACCAGGCTACAGCAGTGGTGAGCCAGAGAATTCGGAGAGTTGTGTTAAATAACTGAGGTGTCCGGAAGAGGCATGGCACGTGGAAGTAGAACAATCTACCCTGGTGGATGGTTCGGTTCGAAGTTCCAATCACCTGAAGAAGGCCGGATCGTACAACAGCCAAAATGTTGTGAATATGGCAATAATGCAAGTAACACCTAGAAATACGCAAAAGTTTGTTTTTGTTTTGCGCGCGCGCATGTGCGTGTGTGTGTGTGTGTGTGTGTGTGTGTGTGTGTGTGTGTGTGTGTGTGTGTGTGTGTGTGTGTGTTTTGTGTGTTGAAAATAAATGATAGAAACGCAAAAGGAATTTTTATTTCTATTTTCATTTACTCAAATATCGAATCTATTTCCTCTATTCTTGTACTTGGGAACTGTCCAATATCCCCGGTAATTTCATTCATTCAACTGCATTTACAGAACGTTCGTCCATTTTCTATGAATGAATTGCTTATTTCGCTGTTCGTCATCTGACATGGAATAAGTACGATCTTTTGTTCAAGGACTTTTACGAAACAATTATAGCTCTTCAGTAGCAATGGAAATTAACTTCTTCACCCACGAGTAATTCTAGGCTTAGAATACTTTTTTCTTTTTATTTCTTTTTTTTTTTTTTTTCATCACCATGATTTTTCCAGTTATTGGCTGTGTCTAAAGAAACCCCAAAATACGGAGTTCCCAGCGTCGGAAATGTTTCTACATGCATAATAAAACGTAATAAAAAAAACTAAAAAAAAACATTTAGAGCACACATGAAAAAAAATCTAAATATGTGAAATAGTGATTCTTATGCGGAAAATACATTTTTTTGTTTTAGTTTTTGTTTGTTTATTTTTTACCAAAGTTCCTAAGGCCAGTTAATAAACAAAATAACAAATTTAGATGCTCGATAACTTTCTTCTAAAAGATATCATTCCATGAAATCATAAAAATCGAAACAAAAAATAAAGAATACATTCTACTGATTAAATTGCTTCGTCCAAATGATCGAATCATACTTCAAGCATTTCTTTAGCAAAACGGATATTAAACTCACAGTGTTTCTTCCAAAGAACTGGTAATTTGTGTAACAGGCTCCCGTGCGGATGCTTCCCCGATCACTACAATCTTAACCTCTCCAACTTTAGTTTCAATCTTTATATCCCCATAATCTTCCCATCCTACATAAACCGTTTCCGTTCCTATTAAAAACCTCATTTAGTAACGGTCTACTTTGTGTTACGCTTGGGATTTGTACTTGATGAACATTAAAAAATAATCTTTAAATAAACATTCGTCTGTTTATTGGACTTAAGGCCGCATCGCGTTGAATCACAGGTTCCCGTACGATCACGTAATTTAAGCAACATCGAACCTGGTCAGTACCTAGATAGGTGACCGTTTGGGAACACCGGGTGCTGTATGTGGGTGGTGTAAAGGATAATGGCTAGGAGTTGTTAATGATATTCACTTACGCTTGGGAAATCTATGAATCCACCTCTTCTCCTCCAGCTATGGGTTAATTTACACGTAAGAGTTGTGTGACTAAATCATTATCATCTCAAAAAAAATTCTTATAATCTAAAAATATTTTCTGTCTTTAAATAACATGAAATGGGTTGATAAGCCGTAGAAAATGAATGAATCAATCAAATTCCTGCTAACTTGTACCTACTGAAACACATTCTTCTTCTCCTTCTTCTTTTCTCCTTCTTCTTTTTCTTCTTCTTCTTCTTCTTTTCTCTTTCTTTTTCTTCTTCTTCTTCTTCTTTTCTCCTTCTTCTTCTTCTTCTTCTTCTTTTCTCCTCCTCCTTCTTCTTCTTCTTTTCTCCTCCTCCTGCTTCTTCTCTTCTCCTTCTTCTTCTACTTCTTTAACTTCTTCTTCTTCATCTTCTCTTCTCCTTCTTCTTCTTCTTCTTCTTCTTCTTCTTCTTCTTATTATTATTATTATTATTATTATTATTATTATTATTATTATTCTGTATACCTTGGCGCATCAGAACATGGTCATTCATAATACCCCACAATGTCATATCCTTTGTAGCTCTTAGCAACGTTTACTTCCTATTCTCTGATCTTTTGATGAACCTTCTTCTTTGATACGTTAGACCAGTGGTTCCCAACCTTTTTTACATGGCGGCAAAGTATTGACTTCTTGAAATTTTCGCGGCACACCTATCACAAAAAATAAATATTTTCCACTCATAAAGCCTTTTTGCAATAAAATAATAAAAAACAAAGTATATTATATAAGAAGAATTTTTATTCACATAAATCAACATATCCTGTATTCAATATCGGGTATAAAATAATCGTGAATGTCAGTGGGACAGTTGTGCATTAAGTTAGATTAGCCTGAAAGATTAAAAATGGTTAGGAAAAGGTAAAAAAATGTTTTGGAGTTAGGAGCATTACGTAAAACCTCACAGAGTACAGTTCTGTGTTACAACTTTTTGTCTTACAACCTGTGTATCTAGGAATGGTTTTGGTATCGAAATCGGGTCTGAATTATTCAGCTCCGATGCCGATTCCAGATACTTTGAAAAACTCCCGTTATTCCGATTAATTGTCCCATGACTAATATAAACCATAATAATGCTTACCAATTAGTATGCAAGAAATGTTTAGATTCCAGAAATTCGGGGATTTTGAATTGAGCAGTGTCATCATGATTAAGAAATTGAATGTCTTTATTAAACAAAATGAAATGAAATGGCTTCTAGGTATTATCTCTTCGCGGCACACCAGTAATCATTCCGCGGCACACTAATGGGCCGCGGCACAGTGGTTGGGAACCACTGCGTTAGACTTTAAGCGAATTTAATGAATTTACGCTCAAAACAGGTAAATCTACCTGATGAGCTTGTCTCTAATTCTTTCTTAGTCATTTCACCTACAATCAAGATAATAAGGCCACTGAGATGCAACCGGTGTGAAAGAATATAAAAATTAATTTAACAATAAAGAAAATGAACTAAGAAGACAGTAGATTGTATTCAAATTCATTCACATTTGACCAGAAAGCAAGAAACCGGAAGGAAGTTCCAGAAGTGTGCTAGAAGAAACTCTTAGCATAGAACTTACGGTTACCTCTATCCATTTCAACCGCTAAAATGATGAAACTTTGCCGCTAATCTAGTACTGCGTTTAAGTATAGCCCACTTTGTGTCCGCGTTTTTCATGAATGTCACTTTTTTCTTTGTTCGTTATTTTAATAATTTCAAGGAGATAAAGAGATTACTGGGAGTGAAAGGAAATGAGAACACTATAGCAAGGAGAATGGAGTAAAAAAAAAGAAGTTTATCCAGAAAGACAGAAGATGGTGATTGACATTACATTTACATTTTCGAAGGTCGCAGAGAAGCAAGAAATCCTATTCCTTTCCTTAAACCTTGCTGTCCGCTGGTTATAAATGCTTACGTAAAAACAGTTCTGTAACGGTTTACATAGCTAAACGTAGGTCCTTGTTTGACCAGGGAATAAACTATTTACCTCGGACATGTCTGTACATTAAACCCGGGGATAAATATTTGTTGCTCGATAAATGGGTATTTAATTCTTGTTGTGACAAAACGGATTAAAGGGGATGTAGCGGTCTTTGTTGTGACCGTAAAGAACGAATCTGAAATAAGCTCTAGCTTGGATAGAAAACAGTAGAAAGAGGGGGAAATACACCTAGCTGCATATGACGACGGGGCTGAGTCAAATGCAGCCTGCCCAGTACCAATACTTTAGTAACCATGAAACAAGATTATTGGTTCCACAAAGAATATCTATCTTGTGCGGACAGCAGTTTGTCAGTTTATCGCAGGCAAGCCGCCGCTGCTTTTAACTAAAATAGGAATCCCTGGAAAAAAAATTAATGAAAAAAATTCATATCTATCTATCTATCTATCTATCTATCTATCTATCTATCTATCTATCTATCTATCTAAGTCTCTTCATTATCTATCTATCTATCTATCTATCTATCTCAGTCTCTTCATATATCTATCTATCTATCTACCTCTCTTCATTATCTATCTATCTCAGTCTCTTCATGTATCTATCTATCTATGTATCTAATCCTCTTCATTATCTATCTATTTATCTAAGTTTCTTCATCTATCTATCTATCTATCTATCTATCTAAATCTCTTCATTATCTATCTATCTATCTATCTATCTCTCTAAGTCTCTTCATTATCTATCTATCTATCTCAGTCTCTTCATTATCTATCTATCTATGTATCTATCTATCTATCTATCTGTCTATCTAAGTCTCTTCATTATCTATCTATCTATCTATCTATCTATCTATCTCAGTTTCTTCATCTATCTATATATCTATCTATCTAAGTCTCTTCGTTATCTATCTTTTTATCTTTTATCTATCTATCTATCTATCTATCTATATCTGTGTGCATGTGTGTGTGCGTGTGTGGGGGGGGTATTATTTCAAAGGTTATTAAAATCGATACTCCTATTTGATACAGACGCAGCATTTTCATTCTTATTTAAATCACTGTTTATTACGTCTATTGGAGAGCATAAAATAAAAATGGGACGTTCATTTCAAATATACGCGTATCCACTAATGATAATGTCTGAAATAATAACGATATCGGAATAAAAAATACTATATATATATATATATATATATATATATATATATATATATATATATATATATATATATATATATATATATTGTAAATTAACTGATTAACTGTTTCTTCGATACACAATAATGTTTCAAAAACTGAAGCTAAAAACTTCAAATTTAATTATATAATTAAATTAAAAAACATTAGTTCGGTTTCATCTTCAAGCGAATTTTGAAATAACTTTACTAATTTTTTAACGCACATACAATTCATAATTCGCTCCGGCTTTCTTCAGGTGGTTGAAGACATGGCACGTGGAACTAGAACAGTCTACACCAGTGAGCGAAATAAAGGGTTCAGTTCGACATTCCAACCACTTGAAGAAGGCCGGAGCGTACAACGGCCGAAACTTTGTAATAAATATGACGACAAAGATGAGTACAATAGTCCGAATAATGTAAATAGTGTACATAACACCTCATCTGAGAAATATAGACAGATATTGAAGGGCCGAAACGTTGTAATAAATATGGCAACAAAGATGAGGACAATAGTCGGAATAATGTAAATAGTGTACATAATACATCATCTGAGAAATATAGACATACTGCAGAAGGCCGGAGCGTACAACGGCCGGAACGTTGTAATAAATATTGCGACAAAGATGAGGACAATAGACCGAATAATGTAAATAGTGTACATAATACCTCATCTGAGAAATATAGACAGATACTGAATAAGGCCGGAGCGTACAACGGCCAAAACGTTGTAATAAATATGGCGACAAAGATGAGGACAATAGACCGAATAATGTAAATAGTGTGCATAATACCTCATCTGAGAAATATAGACAGATACTGAAGAAGGCCGGAGCGTACAACGGCCGGAACGTTGTAATAAATATGGCGGCAAATATGAGGAAAATAGTCCGAATAATGTAAATAGTGTACATAATACCTCATCTGAGAAATATAGACATATATTTAAACATTTACTAACATGATAACCTAAGACACAGTAACTTACTTACAGAGGAAAAAAACTTTCATTGTATTTTTCATGAGGAGAATTGTATTGAGGCGAAACGGAAAGGCCAGCATAATTATCAATACAAACTGGCCAAAGCCTGGCTGAGACCAGAACATAATGTAATCTTAATCTTGCCCACCGGAAATACATATAGGCACGACGACTCATTCACAACACAGCACTATAACTAACCCGATATTATGCGACTATATGTATGACTGATTTTTGCCGCAGTAGGTTGCCATTCCGTTCCGGACTGTCCTGCTATTTACTCATAGCTGGTGGGGGAAAAGAAGAGGATTCATACCTTTCCCAAGGGTATTAGTACGTAAATGAATGTAATGGATTCGACTGGAATTTGAACTCGACTGTCCGATTCCTCAATCCGACCCGATATCTATTACTCCACCGTACATCCGTCGCACTCCGCCTGTTCAGAGTAAACGCTACCAGAGAGTCCAGGCTCTGTACAGACGCAGACAAGAAACTCCCAACGTGGTACCCTCATAACGGAAAGTCACAGCTACTGATTAGTCCGATCAACAAGTTATGACAGTTATGGCCCTGGAAGAAGAAAGAACCGGTAAACTATATGCTGAACATGAAACAAGGGATTATCCTCTACCCCATTTCAACAGACATGTGAGGAGTGCGGCTCAGGTGATAAATATCTAATATTTACCTATTCGCAGCACAGGAGGCTGGGCTTTTTATCGAAACGCCAAATCTAGGAAGTTTGCCGAATAAGTCTGTAGATTCCCGACCAGGTCAAGGGGCGATTATCGGATGATTGATATCATTCTGGGGGAATCGAGACTATATCGAGAACAATGTTAGGGGAAAGAGTTACGCTATCACTAAACACTGAAAAAATAGATCATTTTAAATTTTAACTTGATATAAGTTTTGATCTCTTTTTCCATTTAAACAAAATCGAGCGAGAAATTAATTCAAAGTTGGCTGTGGTGAAATATTTTTTTAGCTTACTCCAAAGTTCAAAAATACAACTTCATTCCAATGCAGAATGGATCAAACGAAAACAAGAAAGAATGAAGCATATTCCAGTGCAAGAATGGAAAAATATAACTAAGAATAATGTTAGGCAAGTTCTAACACAATGCCCAAAATGGAAATCCTCAGGAAATGACATGGCACCCAACTTTTGGCTCTATAATCTGTCATCAATTCATAAAACACTTGCACAAACTTTATCAATACCAATTAATAATCCTAATAAAATTTCAGAACGGATCATTGAAGGTATTACGTCTCCTACCAAGGATGGTTGAAATAGATGATCCGAAAAATTATAGGTCAATAACATGTCTGTCCACAACTTCTAAAATAATCACGTCTGTCCTGACGAACTGTACTTACATCGTTTCTCGATGAAAACAACATTATTCCTTTTGAAATATCGGGATGTCGTAGGAATTCGCATGGTTACAATTATCAACTGCTAAAAAATAAAATGATCCGGGAATGTTGCAGAAAAAAAACACGAAAAAATCTCGGTACAGTTTGTTTTATGAGTTTAAAGACTTTCAAACGTAGATTCCATTTATACTCGATACGGGCTTTTAGATTCCGAGATGTCTCGCTTATGCAAGTCTTTTTACATTGCAAGAGATATGTTTGGATAAATACAGACATCTGAATTGGTGTTGGATTTATTTTTCTTTCTAATTATATTTTCGAATGACTTTGACGTGGTGGTAAATACCCTAGTATTAGGAATAATTAATATATTTTCAGTTTTTTATATATAGTGTTAGATTGCAGGATTATTAATTTTGTGTTGTCGGTATTATATGTTCAATAGAAGGTTTCTAGTTTTTTTTTTAATAATAGTAATAATAATAATTCAGTGAGAAAAGAAATTGTCACCAGAATTAAAGTAAGAAATTACTTGAGTCAGAAACATGCAAGATTTTTTGGGATTTTTCAATACAAGCAGATAAGAAACTGCATCGCAAAAAAACAGGATAAATTGTAGAAACAAAAAATTTTTAGAAAAAAAGGCTTAATAAGTCATCCATTTTGTCCTTTTGATACAAGGATATATGATTTCACTTGATTTGTTTTTTGTGCGTTATCTAAAACTGAAACATATTTTGGATTGTAAGAATAATTATTTTCTTTGCATTAACAACTTTTTAAAATGGCGACGATTTTTCCAGATACACCTTCTACTATTGAACAATAGCTGACAGATTCATGCCTTTACCAATGGTATTTTCGCATAAGTGAATACAATGAACCCAACTCGAATTCGAACTCGGCTCTACGAATTCTCATTCTGAGGCACTACACATTACACCACCCGCACATCTGATAAAATGATAGAGTTGAAAGGGAGCTTAGAAAGTATTGAATTTGGACCCAATTGAACTTTGAATTCGCATGATTGTGACTTTTTTTAACTTTCAAAGTTATTGGTGAGCTTGGTACCTGACTGAGTGAATTGCGACCTGTATAAAGAAAATTGGAATCGATTGCTCTGAGGAACTGTTACTGAAAGGGAGCCTCTTAGAAACGGCAAGAATAATCTGAAAAAGACGGTATCAGATCAAACATTGCATGTTACACACGGTTGCTGGTTGTCGCCTTCTATCAATGTATTAATTATCAGTTAAGATCTTATCTAAGAAAAGGCTGCTATAACATTAATAAGAAGATTAAAAATATGTGGCGCTTAAGGACATCAATAAATCCAGTTTGTGCCCTTGGTTTTATTGAAAAAGGGAAAAAGGAATTAATACCTCACGTGCATAAACTTCACGCACCACTGAACGAGCTGCTAAAGAAAGAAAAAGTTTGGCAGTGGACAGATCAATGCCAAAAAGCATTTGACGAAATAATCAAAATATTAACTTCAGATTTATTTTTGGCACACTACGATCCTAAACTAGAAATTATTGTAGCAAGTGACGCTAACGCCTACGGAGTCGGAGCGTGTATATTACATAAAATGCCAGATGGGACAATAAAAGCCATCGCACATGCTTCTCGAAACTTACTACCAGCCGAGAAAAAATATTCACAAATAGAGAAAGAAGCTCTAGGAATTATCTTCGCAGTCACGACGTTTCATAGGTATATCTATGGTAGAAAATTTTCTCTGCAGACGGATCACAAACCGTTACTAACAATTTTCGGTTCGATAAAAGGTCTACCGGTTTACACTTCAAATAGATTACTTAGATGGGGAACAATTCCCCTGAATTATAATTTCAGATTGGAATATTTACCAACAAAAAAGATCGGGCATGTGGATGGTCTGTCGAGACTTATACCAAAAATACAGAACCATTGGAAGATACGCTAAACGCAGCCTTAAAAAACGAAGAAGATATTAGGACAGTACTATGTTGTACAATTAGAAACCTCCCAGTCACACTGCAAGACATAAAAAATGAAGCCAAAAACGACGAATTTATTAATGAAACAAAAGCAAAAATAGCAGAAAAAATGAGCAAATATCGGACAGCTTTTCTCTATGCGACAGTGTGTTACTTTATAACGAAAGAGTTGTAATTCCCAACACATTACAAAAGCGGATCTTAAAGGATTTCCATAGGGGCCATACTGGTAAAAATAGAATGAAGTCACTAATGCGAAGCTATGTATATTGGAAGAACATGTTCCAGGATATTACTCAGATCGTGGAAATGTGCAAGGGTTGTAATTTAGCAGCTAAAGCACCGCCAATCATCCATAAGCCATGGCCAGAGACTGATCGTCCGTGGTCAAGAATACACGCAGATTATGCAGGAGCAATTGACGGATTTTACTATTTAATCATAGTAGATAGCTATAGTAAATGGCCGGGGGTGTTTCGTTGCAAAAATCCTACTTCAGAAACGACCATAAATTGCCTCCACAAGCTATTCGCTCGGTTTGGTGTAGTGGATTGCCTAGTCACAGATAATGGAACGCAATTCACGTCAGCAGATTTCCAAGAGTTTTGAGTAAAACATAAAATTCCTGCCTTATCATCCAAGATCAAATGGGCAGGCGGAGAGATTCGTTGATACACTCAAAAGAGCGCTACGAAAAGCCTACGATGTGCCTACGGAGAAAGCATTACAGCAATTTCTTCAGGTATATCGAATAACGCCAAATAATGCTACACCATCAACATTATCACCAGCAAAAGTGATGTTTGCTAGAAAGATCAGATCGGTATTTGATAAATTGCTACCAAGTAAAACAAAACAAGTAACACAGTCCTATGCACCAAAAAGAAAATTTCTCCCAGGAGAAAAAGTTTTTTTTAAAGCTTATAAAAATAACACATCTTACTGGGAGCAAGGCACAATTGAGAAAAGAATTGGCAAGATGGTTTACATAGTTCAGGGACAAAAATTCTCACACAGGAGACACGTAAACCAAATAAGGAAAAGACTGTCACAGGACGCTAACGGTCCACCTCAAGAAGAGGTAATGGGCACGATTTTCGATACGTTTGATATAAAAAGACCGCAAACAATGCCAGAAACAAGAAAATCGTCTCGAAAAAGAAAATTTACAGAACCTTTGGAAAGAGATCCAAAGAAAAAGAGATATTAAAAATCCCTACTACGCAAAAGCTGCGGAAGGTGTTGTTATGGGAACTTACCCATAATAGTAATGGACTATCCAGTACACTATAAATACTGCGCCTCAAGAGGAAGCAGTAGTGTGAGTTTCAGTCTTTTTTGGACGACTCACCTAGTCGGTCGAACTCTCTGCCTCGTTCGGGGAGGTTGACCAACCCGATCCCGTTTATACGGTTTCTACGGGCAATTTTTGCCCGAGCCTACGGGCTCAGAAGCCCACACTAAACCGGCCTTGTGCCACATTTGACACACGTGGGCATGTTAATGAACATTGTGTGAGTTCAGTCCTTTTTGGACGACTCAGCTAGACGGTCGAACTCTCTGCCTCTGGTCAGAGAGAAACCCGGACGAGGCTCCGCCGAGGGGCAGAGCCTCGTTCGGGGAGGTTGACCAACCCGATCTCGTTTATACGAGATCAGTGAGCCCACATTAAACCGGCCTTGTGCCACATTCGACACACGTTGGCGTGTTGCTGAACATCGTGTGAGTCAGTCACAGACAGACTCGTGTCAGACGATTATTGTAAGACATTGGAATAGTGATACTGGTCGAGACAACATAGTTCTCTCTAACCTAACCTGATTGTTATTACTAACACTTCTACTTCTTTTGTACATATTCTGCTTGTAATATATCTGTGTTGTTCCATACCTGTCTTCGAGTTATTGTTCATTGTTTCTACTTTGGACCATCACCGTGGTACAAGGAACCTGGACTATAACACTTTGGAAATGTACAAAGTCTCCCCTGTGGTATTAAATTTCCTTAAGCACAGCATGGGAATGTGGAACACCAAACTATACCTTAGTCACACCAGAGGCACTGCCATATCCAACCGACTAAATATCCGACGCGGAATCTTTCAAGGTGGCTCTCTGTCTCCACTTCTGTTTTGTTTGTCCTTAACCCCCCTTACGCATGAACTGAACAACAGTAGCTATGATTACAAAATAAATAACAAAATATTCAATCACCTACTCTACATGGATGATCTCAAACTCTTTGCCAAAGACGACAATGAGTTGAAGGGCCTCCTTAATATTGTAAAATACTTCAGTGACGACATAAGTATGAACTTCGGATTAGATAAATGTGGAAAAATAAAATTCAAGCAAGGTAGAATTTTAGAAGCACCTTTAATAGATTTAGATTTTGTCACGAAGATTAGAGAATTGGAGCATAATGAAGCTTATAAGTACCTAGGAATTAGTGAGGGAGATGGCATACAACACCCCCAAATGAAGGAGAAGGTAAGAAAGGAGTACTACAGGCGTGTACACCTGGTATTATATACCGAGCTAAACTCAAAAAACAGAATATCAGCCATAAACACCTTGGCTGTTCCTGTGGTGCAAGACAGCTTTAATGTTCTTAACTGGACCATAGCTGAAATTAAGCGAATGGACACCAAAATGAGAAAGCTCCTCACTTGCTACCGCATGCATCATCCCAAAGCTGATATTTATCGGCTGTATGTGCCCAGATCCGAAGGAGGCAGACGAATTGTAGAATAGTTCAACTAGAACTATTGTAGAATAGTTCAACTAGAACTATTCTACAATTGGCCTCCAAAGATACTTGGAAAATACAGAAGACTGGATGATGGTATGTGTCAAGGAACATGAAAGTAGTAAGCATCTTTTCTCCGTAATAAAGGAAGCCAACAAATTCAAAATGAAGTTTCAAATAGGCGCAGAAATGCAAATACATCTCTGCACACCGGCTGAAGCTGAAAAATACTTAGAAAAGAAAGCAAAGACAGATGGAACCGATAAGATACAGAAACAATGGCAAGATAAACCGCTTCATGGCCAATACTCTGCCCGTACCAAACAAGCTGACGTAGACAAAACCGCACCCATCAGTGGCTACGTAGTGCAGGGTTGAAAGGTGAAACTGAGGGTTTTATCATTGCTGCACAAGACCAATGCTTGTTAACTAGGAATTATCAAGCACATATACTAAAATACTGTGTTAGCCCAAGATGCAGATTCTGTGACAAATATCCAGAAACCATTGATCATCTTATATCAGGTTGCACGATATTGGCACCCACTGAATATAAAACCCGGCATGACAGAGTGGGCCAATATCTGCACTGGATAATTTGCAACTCCTATGGGAAGAAAACTGAAAGAAACTGGTACGAACACCACCCTGACCCGGTTACGGAGATAGGACCTGTTACTATTCTATGGGACTACACAATACACACTGACAGAACAACCAAAGCCAACCGCCCAGACATTGTTATTAAAGACCACAAACAAAATAAGTGCCTCCTTATTGATATGGCAGTCCCTGCAGATTGCAATGTTTCTTTGAAGATAATCGAAAAACTGTCAAAATACAAGGACCTTGAAATATAAATCTCAAAAATGTGGCACATGGGAACATCAACAATTCCTGTTGTAGTTGGAGCCCTTGGACTGTTTGGAAAAGTTTCCATTAGGCTGATTGAAGGGATCCCTGGAAGTACATGCCTCAAAGAGATACAAAAAATTGTTCTGACAAGTACAGCCCACACTTTACGAAGGGCTTTATCTATGTAATATTTTTTTAAATTTAAATTAAAAAGGCTCTGGTCAGAGTAAAGAAATGGCGTGGAGATCAATTAAAAAGTAAGATCGGACTAACTAGAATACAGGAACGCATGAAAACACCTAGAAAACGAAGCAATGAATAGACTTGCTGTCACTTAATCTCCAGTGTAAAAGAAACCGTTGTCAACCCACGATGACATAACAATAATAATAATAATAATAATAATCACCGAAATACGTTCGAATAATAAGGAAATCTGAATTTGAATTCCAAAGAGAGAATGTGCACTTGGACCATAATTTTGTTTATTCAAATGGCTTCTGCAGACAAATATTGACATTTCATTGTGTGCATTTATATTTCAATAAAACTCGACAAACATTCATGTCAGGACGGCTTTCAGAAACCGAATGGAATTTACTCCCATTGTTCAGGCATTCATCTATCTATTTATCCATGGTTAATTTCATCTATCTCTGTCTGTTCATTTCTGTCCATCTATATAGGTTCTTATCTATCTATCTATCTACACACATGGTAATTGCTTCGTCTTGACAGACGTTAGCCATCTCAACATTCATACATTCATGTTGTTCCCCACCTCACGCCCATGTGCCCGAAGATGACTACTCAGGCCGGCAGCTGATTTGCATGGTTTAAAGCATAGGTGACAGACGAATGAAAGTGTTGGAACATAGTTCAGGGCATTAGTTTGAGGAAAATCTTGCTGGTGTGACGACATGTGCCTCTTCTTACATTTCTTAAAGCATATTACGCAAGAGGTGTCGTCTGGACGGGGTGGCAAATTTCCAGCTCTTTGAACACCGGCATGAGATTTTTTGTGATTGATGTATGCGTCTATGTATCTACACACATACACACACACAGACGTACACACATATATATATATATATATATATATATATATATATATATATATATATATATATATATATATATATATATATATATAATACTAATAATTATACTCGCTTGGTAAAAAAACTCGGATGGCGCAATGTGCAAGTATATCAAAACAAATTGTTATCCGAGGAAAAATTTGGAAAAAAAATGAACTAAAAATATCCGAACAGGGCGAAAAAAATTATCCACTGCCTTAAATTTCAAGTCCGGAGATAAAAAAAACACCCAAGCAAGTAACAAAAATAAAACGTAGAGTGGGCAATATGCTCAATACTCAGAGCTAAAGAATAAAATAATCCTAAAGTGCCACCTATCTTGGTTTCACCTAAATCTGCAGGGTGTAGCTGGCTGAATATCCATTTAAGTGAAACCTAGGTAGGTTGTTCCTCTCTCTTTAGGATTATTTTATTACACACACACACACACACACACACACACATACACACACATATATATATATATATATATATATATATATATATATATATAAAGATATTTTTGAAGGTACAAAATTTTGTCACAGCAATAAACGTATGAAGCTTGATATTACTAGATATATTAAAAACGGGCGAAGCATCCGGTTTCGTTCCCGCTCATCAGGCTTACAACGGGAGATTTAATTTAAATTAAAAACACAGAAAATGTACAATAAAAGGAAATGTAGAGCGTGAGGGAAAAAATATATGATCAAAAGGAGCTAGAGGCAAATGACAGCGAGCCCCAACAAACACTCACGTTGTTTACACAAGGAAGGCTTGCGGGACCCGATGTAAAGTGCCTCCAGCACCTTAAGGTGAAATAACGAGTGTGACCGGACAATATATATATATATATATATATACATATATATATATATATATATATATATATATATATATATATATATATATATATATATATATATATATATATATATGCGAAATATAAGTTTAAGACTGATGGTTAAAGTTGTATTCATTTCAGAATATGTTTCTAATAAAATAATATAAATTAGTTTTATTGTGTACTCTTTATGCTGGAATTTATTTCTGTTTTGAATGGTGTCAAAATTGTATATTTTGCTACAACTTGAAAAATTTTAATAATGGATTGATTTAAATTATCCATATTTGCCAGCAAAATAAATTTAACACCGCATGGGTATTATTATATTTTATAATGTTATAGTAAAAATTAGAAAAAATAATATTTATCAATATTTAACGCCGTAATTTTTATTTTTAATTATAGCTTCACATTGCCTAGGCATCGAGGCTTGAAAAGTGAGCAAAAAATCATTTGGAATTCTCTGCCATATTTGCTTAATATAATCGTAGAATTGGGCTAGATTTTGCGTTTTTTTAACGTGAACTCTTTTAGCAAAATAATTCGATAAATTTTCAATCGGATTAAGATCCGGACTCTGTGAAGGTCACTCTATGACATCCATATATTATGGTAATCAAAAAATTGCATAACTTTATTGGGGCTGCTATCTTGCTGATAAATAGCTCCAGGTGAAATTTGCGCTGTCAAATATTGCAGAACATGTTCCTTAACTAGCTGCATAAAGCCTACAGTGTTGAATTTTCCATTAACTTTAACAATTGGACCAATACCAAATTTAGTGAACACACCCCACACAATTACACCCCTACGTCCCACTTGTTCCGTCTTTTTTACACATTTAGGATGGAATTCCTTGGATGATCGGAATCTGACAAAAGTTTTTCCATCCGATCGAAAGATGCAAAAGCATGACTCGTCACTTCAAAGAACTCTCTACCCTGATTGTCGGACGTCCATTGAATGTGACTTTTCGCGAAATTCAGCCGATTGAGTCAATTCCTCTCCGAAACAATCGGCTCTTTTTCTAGCAATGTGCCCGAATAATCCAAATTCTCTTAGACGCTTCGAACGGTTTGCGGCGTAAAACTAACGCCAGTTTTACCAGATAATTGGCTGCAAATGTCCACGGCCGTCAGCATTCCGTTAGCTTGGGAAAACCTATGAATTTGTCTATCCAGTTACACTGTTATTTTTCTTGGGGTGCCCGATCTTTGCCTATCCTTATATTGTCCAGTATCCTGGTAAAGCATCCAAGGCTGAACACATGCCGTTTTGCTGAACTTTAATTGCTTGCTTATGTTCATAAAGGAAACGTTTTGCTGATGAAGTAACACTACTTTTGATCTAGTCACTGGGCTATGACTACGACGCTTTCCCATAGTGAATTAATTGTATAAAAATGCTCAATTATTACATTATATAATGCATTAATGACCAGCCATTTGACCACCCATTTAGCAAATACTTTGCATAATACTCATGCGGTCTTAAACTTATTTTGCTGGAAAATTTGGATAATTTAAATTAATCCAGCATTAAAATGTTTCAAGTTGTACAAAATATACAATTTTTACCTCTTTTGAAAGAGAAATAAATTCTGTATAAAACGTACAGAATAAAACTAATTTATATTTTTTTATTAGAAACATATTCGAAAATGTATAAAACTTTAACCATCGGTCTTAAACTTATTTTCGCCAATATATATGTATATATATATTGTGTATTTAGGTAGCAATCCCTCATTTATACATGTTTCATTAAAGACGGTTTCTGTTTAGTTTGGTGAATGCTCACTCATATACAAAATAGTAGTGATAGAATAAACTTCTTAAAGAGAACACACGTCTAATTTACATTAAAGAACTCAACAATGCAAAACAAACACCAGTTGACTTTGGTTTTCCTAACCATCTCATCAACCACCAGATTAGAATGTTTTTCAAAGCAAATAATAACGATACTGAACTCACAGACAATTTGAAAGAAAAATAACACTCAAATAAATACAAATTATTGAAATTTGTATATCCGTGTTTGAAGATTAACTAATTAAATCTTTTCAAGTTGTAGAAAAATATACAATTTTTACCTCGTTTGAAAGAGAAATAAATTCTGCATAAAGCGTCCACAAAAAACTAATCTACATTGTTTAAATAGAAACATATTCTGAAATGGACATATGGCACAGTGGATAAAGGCGTTAGTTAGATCCAGTGATAATGATTAAAGTATAGCCGAATGCGTTCAGGATTACAGGCCATTTGGACAGTTTCTAAATATATGTTCGAAAGTAAGAAAAATTAAATAAAAAGCTTAATCATTGTACCTTGTCTGTCGTCTTTAATGGTACACACACACACACACACACACACACACACACATATATATATATATATATATGTATACATATATATATATATATATATATATATATATATATATATATATATATATATATATATGTATATTTAAAGACATTTATAATATGTTTAACATTCTTTTTATAGATAAACATATTATGTCTTTAAATAAATTGTCGGACTATGTCCAATTCAAAAATATATATATGTATATATATCAATTATGTGGTGCGGGTTCAATTTATATTACGCGAATCATTCATACGAAAAGCAGATAATGAAGTTAATGATATGGCAAGAATCACTCTCGCAAACAATTTTTAATAATAAAATACATTAACCTCGAATCCGTTAATGAATGGTATGATCCTTGTTTATAAATTCCGGTTTTATCAGGTCTTTTTTTTTACTACGAGCTTAGCTTTCAATCGTTTCATACGATCATCGTCAGGTAGGGAAATAGGTAGGTTTTTTACATCCAGGTAATAACAGGACATCGAAATATAAAGTGTAATCCGAAAGAAGTATTTTTTTAGAAATGTGATATTGTTAACTGTAAGAATACTTTTGGAGCGTGAAGTCACGACGCTGAGGTTGAATGTTTTTAAATTTTAAAATTGTGCGTTCTTGTACTAATATAGTAATATGAGAAATTCTTTTGTAGAAGTAGGCCCTTTTAGTAAAGGTGGCATGAACTAAATTGTTCAATAAATAGAGTAATTTCACAGTTATTATCAGGAATTCGCACGTCGGATCGGTTATTTTAATATCAATTAAATATTAATTAAATATCAATTATGTGGTGCGGGTTCAATTTATATTATATTATATTTCGCGTAATATATATATATACATATATATATATATATATATATATATATATATATATATATATATATATATATATATATTAATCTGTATCACCCCGTGCAAGGCAGTAAAGTCACAAGGGGTTACAGGCTGTGGAAGAAATAGGAACAGCAACATTATTAAAGAACAAAAAGAGGATAGAGTAATCAGGAGGAAAGTAGATTGCGATTGACTTTGCATTTAATATTTTGCAGATTAAAGTTGGATGTAAATCATGGAAAGCGAAAGGGAGTTCCATAAGCGAAAAGTGCGAGAGAAGTGTTATCATAGAACTTGCGGTTGCATCTAGCCAGTTCAACTGTAAATTTATACGATCTCGACAGCAGTCTAGTCCTGCGATTAAATTCATAAATTCTAGGTAGTATAACGAAAAGCTCACCCGAAGAGTTGCCATGAAAGTATTTAAGGCACAGGGAAGCAGCGTTACGCCAGTGGGGAAGTGTCAGATAAAGACTAATCATTTTACTAGTTCTTCTTTGGATTTTATCAAGGATCTCTATTTATATGGCGAGAGCACCAGACTATATGTGACAGCAATATTCGAAGCGTACACTGATACATATATATATATATATATATATATATATATATATATATATATATATATATATATATATATATAGCACATAGAGTAGAAATCCAGGAAGAGGAAGAGACAGTAAAGGTATAAAGGAAGAGGAAGAGAAAGAGAAAGTGAGAAAAAATAAAAGAAAAAGAAAAAACTGTCTTATTAAATCAGACACTCCCACATCTACTACCTTTTAAATCTGTTATTTCCTCCTTATTCTCCTTCCTCTCTGGCCTTTCTCTTTCTTTTTCTTCCTCTTTCCCTTTATAACCATATATATATATATATATATATATATATATATATATATATATATATATATATATATATATATGTATGTGTGTGTGTGTGTGTGTGTGTGTGTGTGTGTGTGTGGTTGACAGAACCGGGATTAGGAGCGATAGCAAAAATAAAAAAAAATTACTATAAGCTTCCAAGGTTTGGATGTTGTGGCGAGCCGTCATCACCAAAGTCCTGGTGAGACATGGGTTATAGAGGAAAATTTTAATTAGAAAAATGTTTGTAACTTTCACTCTGAAAACTGGTACAGGCTAACTACTGTTAGAATTGAAAAAGAAAGTTACAACAATTTTGAAAGAATGCAGAGAACAAACTAAAACAGAATTAAAAAAAACTTATATAGTTGAACCCGCCATATAACATTAATTTAAAAAACAAAAATGCAAATATAAGAAATATATATAGACACATCTGCAAAACATTCACAATTTAACGTTATGAAATCTTTACTAGATTCGTCTGCAAGTCTTTAAGTGATGCCTCACCCTTTGTCTATGGTAACAGCAAAAGCGAAGCGTTTCCTAGTCTCTAAAGATACCAGCTCCTGAGTATAATTGTTCTATTGACTTAGCCCAATTTCACTGCATAACGGTTATACGACTAAATGTTTAAAATTGCTCTGACAGTTATATTGGCTGATATGTTGAGATGAATATATGCATAGTGAATAAATACGATACCTCCATGTAGGCAAGTAAATCTCTGAGAAACTGATGCAAATTTCTCCATGAAAAACACCAGGCGTCCTGTCGGTATTTGTGAGCAAAACGCATCTTTAGAAGAAATTATTTTTAAATTAGCAGAAAGATTGTGCGAACTTCCGATGAAATATCGATCAAAACTTTACACAAAATAAATTTAATTAAAACCAGAACCATATATGAAACGATCCGGTTATAATATGAAAAAAGAATCAGTCTATACAAAAGAAGAGGACATATATATATATATAATGTAATTTAATTGTTCTCTGAAATAAAATTTGAACAGTTTAAATGCATCTAAACATAAAAATAATGTTCAGCTTCATTAGACATTATAAAATACTCTTTAAATTTCGTTCATTTTAACAAAAAGTTAAAATTCGGACAGAACTTATGAGATGACCTAATATGTGTGTGTGTGCGCACACGCGCGCGTGTGCGTGTGCGTGTGTGTGTGTGTGCAATTTATATATATTATTTATATATTATATATGCGCGGTACTTATTGGAAAGCGCTCAATATCAGTGATAGAGCTAACATAATTAGTTGGATTGATTTGAGTTTGTGACCCTGGGTTTCACGTTTTTGCGATCATCGTTTGTCTGACGATCGCAAAAGCGTGAAACCCAGAGTCACAAACTCAAATCAATCCAACTAAATATACATATATATATATATATATATATATATATATATATATATATATATAAGTGAACATAGAAGTCAACAGTTAGAGGCCACAGGCTGTTTCATGCTAGATGCAATGGTCAGGCTCTATCTCTGATATTGAGTACTTTATCTCATAAATATAGCACATCTTAAGACTATATTTCTTCATATATATATATATATATATATATATATATATATATATATATATATATATATGCTGTTACGAATTGCAACATATAAATGAACCCCAGTTTCAAAACAACGGTGGGTTTGCTCAGATAGGAACACACGAACAGGTACCGACGAACAACATTTTCAAATAAATTTTATATAGCAAAATACAAAATATGAGGAAGATATACATGGTTACCTTCGATATTTCTCGATTGGCTCCACCTGTCAAAATAAGTTTCCTTTTCACTTGAAAAATCGATGTAAATTTTGTCCGTCAGTTCCTGAATCATTGGCGGTAAGCTTCAGACATTAATTCATATGTTTTAAAGATGGCTGACTTTACAATAGTATAATCGACACGGTCTTCTACTGGCAGGTCGGCATATGTTTTCTGAGCTTTACCTTTGAGCCCGGTCTGTCGTAACATGAGCCATTCTAAATTCAAAGAAACCTTTTCGAAATGCGAAAAATAGCCATCTACTTCCGTTTCATTTCCGTACGAGCCTAACTTGCTTTGATAAGTCAAATTCGCTCTGTCTAGCTTCACTACGTAATTGATTAACTCCTATTTCACTGAAGTATGTGTCCTGTTCAATTCTAGTTCTATTTCAGCTTCATTTCTCGCTTTTTCTCTTTCAGCTTCGATTCTAAC
This sequence comes from Acanthosepion esculentum, assembly GCA_964036315.1. Lineage (NCBI taxonomy): Eukaryota > Metazoa > Mollusca > Cephalopoda > Sepiida > Sepiidae > Acanthosepion > Acanthosepion esculentum. Next base: position 16,749,600 of record OZ038498.1, on the reverse strand, counting down.
TTTTTCGCTCTCGGCTTCAATTTTAAGTTTCTCAAATTCAAATTGAACTTGGCATAACTTCTGTATTTCTACTGGTGGTTGATTTATCGTGCCGTTATCGAAGATATCGTTATTTACCATATGCTCTGTAATCCCCCTAACTAATTGTGATTTACGCATAGACTTTCTTACATCTAATTCCAACTTATTACCAATTTCTAGTATATCATCTTTAAGTCGAAATAACTTTTACGGGGAGTTTGACTTCAATAAACATTCAGTTACAGACATCTAGGTCTGCCGACCGCTGACACGCCAATATGTGTATAATCCCGACTAAGCGATTCCCGGACGAGCCCCCAATTTTGTATGTTACGAATTTGAAACATATAACAAAATAATGTCTTCGCTCAATATGCGATTATACACGGCAGGACAAAATTTCTAACCTCGATCTTTTTCTCTCAACCATCTGAGAGAATTAAGAACCAGGTTAAAAAAAAAAAAGAAAAAGGTTGGTTTGCTCAAATAGAAACACACGAACAGGTACAGAGAAACTACAAATTCAAAATTAACATTTGCAAATAAATTTTATAAAACAAAATACAAAATATGGGAGAGGCATGGAGTGACATGCGTAGAATTAATAAAAGAACTCCTCATTAATATATGATGTCAGTTCGAGGTTTTGTGTTTCAAGAATTTGAAGTTCGAATGTTTGTAATGAAAGGTAGAGAAAGTTGCTGCAGAATGTTCACAAAAATTGGTTGTTTTTTCTCTTCCGTAATGTGAAATATAGAATTCTGGAAGAATAAAGGATGAATGTAAGATACTTTCTTTGTATCTATTTGGATGCAATATTCTGTTATCTTTTACCAATTAAATAGTCAAATAGAACCGATATCACCAAGACGAAATTTCCTTATTCCCAACACAACAAGTAATGGAAAAGGTTTGTGGGTGTATTTCTCGTCCCGTACGATCGCATGATGAGAGTCTACTTTCCTCACAAACTGATTTCGTTGGAGATAATCGTGAAACAAAAGTTACAATGTCAAAATCCCACTTTGTGATGTATGTCACATGAGTGTAATTCACCGTTTCTCACCCACTTTTTTCATTTTTTGTCAAGCAATCTCAAATTCTTTTCCTACCATTTCTTAGGAGGTCATTCTGTTTGTTGTTAAGCTATCCCAAATTCTTTTCCTGTCATTTCTTAGGAAGTCATTCTGTTTGTTGTTAAGCCATCCCAAATTCTTTTCCTGTCATTTCTTAGGAGGTCATTCTGTTTGTTGTTAAACCATCCCAAATTCTTTTCCTGTCATTTCTTAGGAGGTCATTCTGTTTGTTGTGAAGCCATCCCAAATTCTTTTCCTGTCATTTCTTAGGAGGTCATTATGTTTGTTGTAAAGCAATCCCAATTAATAAAAGAAAACTGAAAGAACTTATATTGGATATCAGTTCGAGCGTTTGGGTTTCAGGAATTTGGATTTCGAATGTTCGTAATGACAGGTAAAGTTGCTCTAAAATGTTCATAAAAGTGCATATTTTTCTCATTAATTAATGTTTTTTGCGAGTAGTTTTTCTATTAATCCGATTTATTTTTCTCATTTTTCTTAGGATATTACACTAACCTGGCGTATTACTTCGGTTTACAGGTGAGTACCCCATTTAGTGGTACGGTTAAAGGAAGTGGCTATTTGTACATCTACAGAAATAAATTTTGCAAGTTTGAAATCTTTGTTTCTTTTAACCCTCACCAATTCCATCTTTTGTTAATGTTGGCCATAATTGCATAGTTAAATATTTTAGCCTAACAACGTTAACAAATTATTCCAATAACAATATTAAATATGAATGCTGGTTGTTATTTCAAGAAGTAATAATTCAGTTAATTCCACCGCCAGCAACTCTGTGGCTTTATCTCAGATTTAAGAAATATTTAAAACTATAAAAGTGCCTATATGCTGGAAACTTTTAATGAGCAGTTCCCGCAAACTATTATAGTTGTTAATGATTAGAATTACTAATATTTCTTGTGAATAATTTGGCAGTTGAAGAATAATCCTCAGAAATAATTGAAAATATTTGAAATGAACAACTTTTGCATTTGAATGAAACAGATTTTAAATAGCTCAATTTACCTTTCCTTCTTTCTTGCTTTCGTTCATTTCATTTTTCACTGAAACCAAGTAGAGTCTCTTGTATGTTTTTCCTATGATACTATCAAATCGGAATATTCCATTATTTATGAGGTATTGGCAAGAGATGTTAAACACTTCCATCTTCACTCCCTTTTTTCTTCGTTTATTTTTATCGCTGAAAACAAGTGGGCTACTGATATGTCTTTTCTGTCTGTTCACACACTCAAAAAAGAATATTGCATTATTTATTAGGTATTGGCACGGCGTAACAGTCGCACTACACAAGAAGGAAAAGCGAAATGTTAATAAGATAATTCAGCAAACGTAATTTTTTACGTGTTTAAATAATTTGGTAATTTTTTAAAAATTTAATTAAACACTTGATTTTGATTTATTTAGTTAATCACGTATTTTCCGCTATGCTTGACTAATTTGTATTTATGTGAAATGTCAAATGAAAACAATCGTTACTATGAACGCTGCAAAAAATACGACTGTTGAGCTAAAAATTATATTTAAATTTAAAAAAAGACTTGTCTCTTTAAATAAAAAAAAATTGACCTTATTTTTAAAAGCCAAGATTACAATATAAAGACATGGACATTTCGACATGGTGTAATGGTTAACAAGCTTGATTCACTCCGTCAACTACAAGCAAGTTCGATCCTGGCTGGGTGCCACACATATAGTGACTTATTCAGCGTAGCTCAAATGTGGCACAATGTTGCACATATGGGTCATCTAGTGTGGTACGAACTCACTACTCATAAATGTCCATATATATATATATGTGTGTGTATGTGTGTTTGTGTGTGTATTTGTGTGTGTGTATATATATATATATGTGTGTGTGTGTGTGTGTGTGTGTGTGTGTGTGTGCGTGTGTGTGTTGTGTATGTATATAAATGCAGGCAATTCTTTATATATATTATTTATATATTATATATGCGCGGTACTTATTGGAAAACGCTCAATATCAGCGATAGAGCTAACATATTTAGTTGGATTTATGTGAGTTTGTGACCCTGGGTCTCACGCTATTTGCGATCGTCAGACAAACTTATTAATTTTTAAATTTTGGATTTATATATAGTAGCGTATGTCGGTGTTTTTATGGAAGTGGGAGGGACAATTGTCGTTGGAACGCCACTCATATTTACGCAAACATACATACACGCACGTTCATCATTGAAGTACGCATACATACATACATACATACATACACGCACGCTCACTCATTGGAGCTCACACAAACATAAACATATATGAAAAGTGTGGGACTGGGCATATATATATGCATCCATGTGTCGTTGCGTATATACGTACGCAATTGGCCGCTGTATTCAATGTTGGATTGTGTAGCGAAAATCTTTCGTCAGTTGCAGTGTCAACGTGAAGAACGTTCGTCTATTTTGTTAGATGAATAATGTTTTCTCGCACACACGTAGATACGTATGAACACGCGTTCACACATCTTCTATCCGTCTGTTCTTATTTAATGCTCTTTTGTTATTATTTTAAAGCCGGTTATTTGCTTATTTTGGTGATTGCTCATATGTAAATGCTAGAAAGTCCAATTTATAATGCTTCTTAGTATTTATGAGGTGGTATTAACTTTGCTGGCGCGGAGGGAGAAGTAAGTATAATTGTGGACTGACACGGTAATGTCCGGTAGTAATTGTGGGCTAATGCGGCAATGGTAATTGTGATGCGTTAGTACTGGTGGGAGGAGACGGTAATGATAATAACCATTGTAGCAGAAAATAGTTACTGCAAAGTGGTAGAAGTGATTGTAGTAATGGTGGTTGAATGATAATGACAATAATTATAATTATTATGATCGTAGTTTCAATTAGAAAATAATTGATGATGTTATGGTGTCAGTGGTTTCTCTTTCCATCTTCATGGGATCAACGATTGTTTATGTAGTAGTGTTGGTTGGTATTTTTTTATCCGTTTAGTATAAATTGTGATAATATGTATTTGTTTTCATGTCTGCATTTAGAAATTATTTCTGATCTTATGGTTAGTAATTTCTTTTTTGGGGTATGAGAAATTATTGCTACCTTTTCGTGTAGGCAAAGTATGCATTTTTTGTAATGTTGTTGTAGGAAGGTGCGTTTCTCAATATTTTCCAGTTTATTCTTGGTGTAATATTTCTGTCTTTTAGATGACATATGTATGTGGATAGCTTAGTGCTGTTTGAGTATTTTCTATCGGAGAATGAAAGGTCGTGGTTGTTTTGTTTTTTTAATGGTTCCTCTGTGGAACCGATGTAGTACATTGTGCTGTTGTAATGCACTTACATTGGCTTTATATATTATATTCGTTTATTGGCAGTTTCCTTGAAGTGGGCTTGTTGTTTTATTTCTGCAGTTGCATTGAGGTACATTGGCTGCGTTATTACAGGTTGTTACTTTTTGTTGTGGTTTTTTATTATTTGTGTTATATTTTTATAGATCATTTGCGATTGAATAGTGAATTCTATGCTCATTCAAGCTATAACACGGACGCCCTGCTCGAAACTGGGTTGCTTCCCACGCTGGTCAGCACTGCCGCCGGTCAACTGATAGTTATCTGCTGACCGCCTCCGTTCCTCATATACACTGCCCACGTTGTGTTCTTTGATCACTAAGCAGTGAAAATCAGACAATCGTCCATACTTAAGCGCTGAATCGAGTTGACGAAATCAAGCTATGAAAGAGGAGAAAGATTGCTCCCGCTGGTGAAAATACAAATATCATAACAAATATCAAAGAAGGTTTTCAACAATTTGGACATTTTTGCAGTTACACCCGATATATATATATATATATATATATATATATATATATATATATATATATATATAATTTATTCGATAATTATAACATAAATATGTTATAAAATCACTACAAAAAACATTTTGTTTCAACACTTCTGGTGTCTTATCAACGGATTGTGTTGAATGTAGTCTAACCTTAACATTAATGCATTAATTATAACCAGGGTTTGTTGTCAAGTTTTTTGAATTCTCATATACTTGTATTTTGATTGGTAATTGCAGCTTATGTGACAACGTTTACCCTGGCAAGGGGTGTTTGGTCGATTTGAACCTTTTAAAACCCTTTATTCTACATTTAGATGGTGTGGGCCCTTTGGTGCGATTACATGGAAAGGTAAATGCAGGAATTTATAAACAACTTGTAAAAGATCATGTCTTGCCTGTGCTGAGAAATTCAACTAAGCGACCACCCATATTCATGCAGTACAATGCCGCATGTCACAAGGCTAAGGTAGTCATGAACTTCCTCAAGGCTGAAAAGGTTATTGTTATGGATTGGCCTGCTCAAAGCCCAGATCTCAATCCTATTGAAAATGCGTGGAATATTCTAGGAGAACGTTCGAAAGCCAGAAATCCTAAAACAACCGAGCAATTATGGAATGCCCTTCATGAAGAATGGAATAAGATCACCCAGCAAGAAATTGAAAATTAAATTTCTTCATGCAGTCGAAGATGTCAACGTGTGATTGAAGCTAAAGGGCTTCACACTAAATCTTAAATAATTCCAGTATTCGCTGTCATTTTTATTATTTTTCCAACCGTTCTGATCATTTTGGCCGCCATGGGTGTTGCAGTAAGTCACTAAATCATCCATAACTTTTGTATTATCCTATCAAATTACACCAACATCTCAGACAATAACAATTAATATCGTATTTATTGTCTGTGGAAATTATAGAATATAAAACAACTTTGATAAAAGCTTATACCTACTTTTCTCACGAAAACAATGCCGTTCTGAACATTTTGGCCGCAAATGAATATATATATATATATATATATATATATATATATATATATATATATATATAAGGCTGGTATCGAAATGTTTATTTCTGTGCTTTTAATGATGCGGGTTATTTCGTTCTGCTGATGTAAGTTGAGGACGCGCTGTCAAAATTTAAACATACGTGAATTTATAGATGTGTATATTTCCACTTTTCACTTTATTATCATTATCTTAGAGACGATCGTTCCCTGAATATGCTGCAAGGTTGTTCTGTACTTGCATAAGAGAACGTTTGAAGCGTAAAATAACTCTTCGGTACGACACGAAAGCCGGAATATTCCGTTCTCGGAATGAGAAAATTGCTGAATTAATATTCAGCTGGACGTTGATAAGAGTTGACATGCCTTCTTAAAAATATCGACACTCGAAGATGTGCCATAATTGGCCGTTGCCATAAAGAGAATCTTAGCAGAAGCGGCAAAGAACGCTTTCAAAATGAAGGGAAAACAAGTACAAAAAAAATACAATCCCCCTCAGCTCAAGAGAACACACTGAGACACATTTAGCGAGCAAGTATGAATTGACGGAAGCATTCGTGACAACGCTAAGAAATCATTTTCTTCCTGGCTCTAAGAGCCCTAACACTAAAAAAGAAAAGAATAAAGCATATTTATGCGCAAAAATGCGTCTCGGTTGTCATACCTATGCCCTTGACATATATATATATATATATATATATATATATATATATATATATATATATATATATATACAACTATAGGATTGGTGTATACGGAGTAATTAAAATAACTTAAAAATACTATTCTTAAAAGTGCGCTCAATTCAGAGTAGAGCAAATATAATTTATTCGAAAATTATAACATAAATATGTTATAAAATGACTACAAAAACAGCCATTTTGTTTTAACACTTATAGTGCCTTATCAAGTGATGGTATTGAATCAGTCCCATCACTTGATAAGACACAAGAAGTGTTGAAGCAAAATGGCTATTTTTGTTATAATTTTCGAATAAATTATATATATATATATATATTTTCGAATAAATTATATGCATATATATATATATATATATATATATATAGGCGGGCTGACGATTGTGTCTAGCATGAAACAGCCTGGCGCCTCTGCATGTTGACTTCTATGTTCACTTTTTATATACATATATATATATATATATATATATATATATATATATATATATATATATATATAATATATATAATTGTTTATTCGAAAATTATAACATAAAATATTATAAGATCACTACACTTCTGCTATCAAGTGATGGTGTTGAATGTAGAATAAAGGGTCAACACCATCACTCGATAAGACACCAAAAGTGTTGAAACAAAATGGCTATTTTTGTAGTGATTTTATAACATATTTATGTTATAATATTCGAATAAATAATTATATTTGCTCTACTCTGTATTGAGCGATCTTTTAAGAATCGTATTTGTTGGTTATTGGAATTTATTACGTATACACCAATATATATATATACTGACAGAGAGAGAGAGATAACATATATATATATATATATATATATATATATATATATATATATATAAATATATATATATATCAGGTCATCCCATAAGTTCTGTCCGAATTTTGAATAAAGAAAACAAGTGACCAAATGTTACATTTAATTACAGATTCAATCAACAATGTATTTTCCCTGATTATCTATGACTTGCTTCCACCTATTAACAAGCTTACTAATTCTTATTACTGTAAAATTCTTTTGGCTTAGATTCGAAGAACTCACAAATGTCAATTTTAACCTCTTCCTATGTTACAACAACTGTTTCTTCGAAATGATTCTGTAAGCTACGAAACAAATAGTAGTCTGAAGGAGCAAGGTCGGAGAATAAGGTGGATGAGGAATTTTCTCCCAACCAAGTTCTTCGATCTTTTGTGACGTAATTCTTGCTGTGTGTGGTCGCATATTGTCCTGATGAAACATCACCCGTTTTTGATTCACTAGAGCGAGTCTTTTTTTCCTCAAAGCTTGGTTCAAACGCTCTAATTGCTGACAGTATATTTGAGCATTAATTGTTGCATTAGGTGGTAAGAATTCAAAGTGGATTATTTCTTGGCAATCCCACCAGATTGGAAGAACATTTGCCCATGAAGTTCCCTCCTCGGCTATGGCTGGGGTCCTTCCCCTTTACCAAGCCACTGTCTACGACGCTTAACATATCGATAAAAGATCCATTTTTCATCGACAGTCACAAGTCTATCCAAAAAAAAGTGAAACAAGTTGCCGAGAATGGAGAGAAGAGCAGATGTCAACTCGGGATTTGAGGTTCTTTTCAGACAATTCATGAGGCACCCATTTTCCAAGTTTAGAAACTTTTCCAAGTTGTTGAAGATGACGAGGAACAGTTGTATGGTTTGAACTGAGAACCACTGCCAATTTCTCAACTGATGAAGCAGGATTTTCTTCAAGGGCTGCTTCAAGAAGCTTTTCATCAAACTCAACTGGACGTCCGGTTCGACCTTCATCTTCAAGGGTGAAATCTCCACCTCTGAATTTTGCAAACCATCTTCTCCAAGTTCTTTCATTCACACATTCCTCTCCATAAACTGAGTGAATGTTTCTAGCCGCTTCGGCTGCTGAGTTTCCTTTCTTGAACTCATAAAGCATTATGTGCCTCAAATCATTCTTGGGTACTTCCATGTTAGCAGGGTTTTAATCAAACAAAATTTAATTTTATTGTTCACTGAAATAAAATTTGATCAGTTTAAATGCATCTAAACATAAAAATAACGTTCAGCTCTATTAGACATTATAAAATACTCTTTAAATTTCGTTCATTTTAACAAAAAGTTAAAATTCGGACAGAACTTATGGGATGACCTAATGTGTGTGTGTGTGTGCGCGCGCGTGTGTGTGTGTGCAATTTATTATATATATTATTTATATATTATATATGCGCGGTACTTATTGGAAAGCGCTCAATATCAGTGTTAGTACTAACATAATTAGTTTTATTGATTTGAGTTTGTGACCCTGGGTTTGACATTATGCGATCATCGTTTGTCTGACGATCGCAAAAACGTGAAACCCAGGGTCACAAACTTAAATCAATCCAACTATATATATATATATATATATATATATATATATATATATATATATATATATATATTTATAAAAGTGAACATAGAAGTCAACACTTAGAGGCGACAGGCTGTTTCATGCTAGATGCAATCGTCAGTCTCTATCTGTGATATTGTTATAATGAAAGACACCTAGTCTATAGGTAATAGGCTCTCCCATCTATTATAAGTAGGAGTCAGTAGTAGTCGAGAGAAAAGGAGTAGTGTTCAGCGACCACAACTCGATTACTATGCGTAACATTTTATTACAAGTTCCTAACGTTTCTGTACAATTAACCTATTTAGGACGCATTTAGTCCGACTACAAGTTCTATTGTGGAAATAACTCCATACCAGATATTGAGCACGTTATCTCATAAATATAGCACATCTTAAGACTATATTTCTTCATATATATATATATATATATATATATATATATATATATATATATATATACGTGTGTGTGTGTGTGTGTGTGTGTGTGTGTGTGTGTGTGTGTGTGTATATGAAGAATTACGAATTGTAACATATAAATGAACCCCAGTTTCAAAACAATGGTGGGTTTGCTCAAATAGGAACACACGAACAGGTACCGACGAACAACATTTCGTTCATTTTAACAAAAAGTTCGGACAGAACTTATGGGATGACCTAATATATATATAAGTTTTGATCAAATATGGATCGGAATCAAACAGAATGATAGTATAAAGAACAAATAGGCAACGTTTATATATAAAACTGTCAAACATCTAATATTTGTTTTTTTATTCTATCATATATGTGTGTGTGTGTTTGTTTGTGTGTGTG